>JASVEL010004127.1:0-459546 GCA_032618575.1 Nicotiana noctiflora | reverse complement strand
CACATTCGAAAAGGTCCCTCAATACCGGAACTAAATCAATGGTAGAAACCTTTATACTAACATCTGCCACAAGGCCCAATTAAGGAAAGCAATCCTTCATAATCGTCCGCTGGTCTTTGGAGAATAAACCACTCTTCCATAACATAATCTGATGGACCTCGCCACACAACCTGTGGCATTTACGGCATATCCTATAACGCAATAATACAGAATTAATCTAACACCGAGACAACTAGTCTGAACTTCAACATCACATACAAAATCCAACATACCAGCAACGAAAGATTCACTCGACATCCAATTCCTAATAGTCGATGACGGTCCCAATACGTACGATTCACAACCACTACATAGTCGGTATATGAGCTCCCAGTCTCCAACTCCATATAACACACAAATCTATGTACAATGATCCTAAATTCCACCGTATAAATACATATCACACATCAAGTACCCATTCATCCCACGAGAGATATTCTAAAATTTTCCCGTTCCACCAACAAACTCAATTATCAACAGTCGACCCAACAAGAAAATGCCGCAATACCACCAAAGTGTCATCCACTTAATCACATTGCCCTTTCTCTGAAATATATACTCTCATCGAATCACTTTCAAACAGCCATACCATTTTTCTTGACTATCTGAGGCTTCCCGCTTCCTAAGTGCTTTATGAATTTCCTTGCTAACCTGAATTGAGACTTATCTCATCACAAACTTCCATAGCTCTCATCTAGAATAAAATCTTTACACACTGCATACCTCTTATATTCAGAGAAGAAGCACCTCATCAACCACAGTAACAATCAACAAGAACTCCCCAAATTTCACTTATACAAACTACAGTGCCATAACTGCATCCTTGTAACCAAATCTCGCAAAGCAAGTCGTCAAACCCCAAGAGCATCGCTGCAGAATTACATGTGCTAACTCATTACTTCGAATACACACCAAGAATTAATCATACCCAGAAGAACTCTCTGTGAATCTAACTATGGTTGTGCGTATACACACATTACCATAATTATCATAGAATTCCACAATTCTTGATCTATTCTAACGAAATCACAGTCTCTAGCCACTTTCACAACCTTAAGATAAATGATTATTACATGCAAAATCTCGAACTCCATAAAGCCATTCCCTAGAGTCATTCACTCTTATACAACTATAAATTACCTGCCTCAACGAACAGAACCGCTCATGCCTTATTAGCACTCCGACATCGCAGAACATGATCTCATACAAACACAAACAACCATCTTCCTTCTCCATACACTGAGTATTCTCTATCAACGACAACTCAAGACATCCTAGTATTTTCTCACATCTACGAAGCACCATATTATCTTTGTCAAAATTTTGCTTCACTCGTACCATCCTCGGCTCAATTTTTGCAACCAGGATTGATCCGCCAGCATATCTCGAAATAGAACCAATATAGCACATAACCGTGCAATCAGCTAATCAACAACAACCTCCCCAACTTGGCTCAAAGCCACCTATCGGAACACATTCAATAATCCATAATACTTTTATTATAATGATGCCATACTATTATAGTGAGATTAGACTCCAATCATCTACTAGTTTATGAAAACACCGACCATCTGGTACTGAAATCCTCTGCAAACTTCGCATTCGTTTCCACCTCAGTTAGTTCCACTCTCTAAGTGACCCAAATTCTCAAATTTAATCTCATGCCCTTCAATTACACATGAGATCTTCTAACGTACACACAAGGTTCATACCACGCGAGAACACTCCGCAGGAGATAACCCACATGCTTCACCTCAATTTAGTATTTCAGCACACCTTCCACCGCCATACATAATACACAGCCATTTAGTCTTTCTGAGTCTGAACTCATACTGCCGCACGTAATGTACTTCACTACCCAACTAGGAGATACGAACATATTCTTCACGCGCCCATAACTCGGGCTACACAACAGATCATAATCAGAACCGAGCACTTATCAGTCATCTATCTTTCAGCATACTTCTTCGTCACCGCTAGGTCACACCGATACATCTCGCATCACTAACATACTCATCATATGGATGTTCGACCGTCACCCCGGCTAATCAGATCAATACTGAACATATAAGTTCAAAACACTTGCTCACACAATCAGCACCTCGGTGCTCAAGCCATAGGCTAAGATCCGGCCTCAAGTCCTCCGGACTGGCCCAACATGAACTCACAGAGATTTCCTCTCGCCCCTTGATCGAGGGAATTACAAGCCATCAAGGCACATATAATACTGAGCGCTCAAGTGTTCATACAGACGTGTGGACGGAATTTCAAGACTTATATCTCAAGCTAATGCACGATAAGAATTCCAAGAAAATGAGGTTTTCCTAAAGGTTCTGCAGCCTCTCGAGGATAAATACAGACGTCTCCATACCAATCTGCGAGACTCTACTAAACCTGCTCATAACTCATGAGACCTAGTAACCTAGGCTCTGATACCAACTTGTCACGACCCGAATCCCAAACCGGTCGTGATGGCGCCTCTCAGGAAGACAAGGCCAGCCAACAAAACAAACGCTTTCATTTTAACAGCTTTTTAACATTTAAAAAGCTAAAACATTATTAGCATAATCAAAAGCGCGGAAAAATGATGATAAAAATAGGGAACCATCTCGACACAGCCCGACATCGGGGTGTGACTAGTCATGAGCTACTACAGAATTCACTAAAGTATTACAAGTCCAGAAATTTGAATAAAGTCTGAAGGTAACATGAACAATATAAAATAAGGGAGAGGATCGGGTGCCGAGGATGCTAGCGTTCACCTGGCTCCGCTATGATAGCAAATCTCCAATCAGCTCGAAACCCACTATCGGGTGGACAAATACCTGAATCTGCACACATGGTGCAGGGAGTATAATGAGTACTTCCAACTCAGTGGTAGTAAGAATAAATAATAACTGAGCAGCAATAAACCATGTAAAACAAATCAACATGCTATATGGTACAATGTAACCATTGAGAAAATAGGGAAAACGTAGAAATCCTTTAGAAAATATTCTGACTCATTTCAAAACCCTTTTTGAAAATATTCCTTTTCCATAGTTTAAGCAAATGAATACGACACAAATAGTGCAGTCAGCACAACGTCATCCCCTCGGGCACAAACAAGTACGCGTAATTTAGCTCATAAGCTTGGCCTACAGACAATGTTCTTGTTCCTGGTCAGCCATTGTTAATTTACATTATACAGTGCCACTGTTACCACTGTCTTAAATTTATCCTCTTAGAAGTGATCAGACAATATCCGAACAGCAAACACATATCTCAAGAAATAATATATAACAACGAAAAATGCACAAAAACATAAATATAGAGCAATGCATATGATGATACACTTCGGTACCCACTGCGGTGTGCAGTCCGATCTATTTAACATCGACGACGTTCACTGGGGGTGTGTATAGACTCCAGAGGGGCTCCTATAGCCCAAACGCAATATCCTGGTCAGTCATTATTACCTGACTGGTTAGCTATTATTACGTGACAAATTTACAGCATACAATGTCATTGTTACCACTGTTTTAAGTCACTTCATACAGTGTCATTGTTACCACTGTTTCAATATCACTGCTGTGGCGCAGCCCGATCCATGCTCAGTCCAGAATGCACATAAGCCACTTGGGCACATTTTTGAATGATAATTCTCAGCTCAAAACAACAATAAAATATTGTTCAAGTTTTTCAAATCTTAGAAAAATAGCTGTGTTTGCAGAACTATATTAAAACCTTGGACTGAGACCAAATAATATGCAAAGTAATGCAAAAACAATGACACCGATCCCCAAAGGATCTAAATAATCAGCACGAAGTCCAACATATGGCAATCAGCCCAAATCATAACAATATCAAGTAAGTTTCAATCAATAACGCAATAAAATCAACAACCGGGATGGACCAAGACATAATCCCCAATGGTGCTCTACCACACGCTCATATCCGGCGTGCAAGTCACCTCAATACAACACTATGATATGCAAATCCGGGGTTTCAAACCCTCAGGATATCATTTACAAGTATTACTCACCTCGAACCGGCGAAATCTCAATCTCGCGATGCCTTTTCCCCTCAAATTGGCCTCCACGCACGTTGAATCTAATCAAAATTAGAGCGAATATATTACAACATGCCAAGGGAACAATACCCAATCAAAAATAACCGAGAAATAACAGAAATCTCGAAACAAGCAAAACCTGAGCCCCAGGCCTGCTTCTAGAAAAATTACAAAACTTAAATTACCGAATTTTTCGTCTCACCACGAGTCCGTACATACCAAGAACTCCTAAATTCGATCTCAAATGACCTATCAAACACAAATTTAAAATATCAAAAACTCAAGCCATAACTTAATCCATTTTTGGTGAATTTCAATCAATTTCCATGTTAATTCTACCATAGACTTGAATAATTAGCCCAAGGAACTTACCTCCATGCAATCCTCCCCGAATCCCTCTTCAATTTTCCACAAGGAGCTCTCAAAGTACTTAACAATGGAGGAAAATAACCTCAATTCATGGATGAATATTTTTAAACATTTTGCCCCAGGTGACATTTTCTTCTTCGCGAACGCGATGGCTCAACTGCGTTCGCGATGGACAAAAATCTACTAGGCTACTTTTACTCTTCGTGAACGCGAAGCTCGTCCACGAACGCGATGCCTCGGCTGCCTCCCCTACGCAAACGCGTCTCCAAGAATGCAAACACGATTCCCCCGTCGCGAACGTGATGCATTAAGGCCAGGGGGTCCCCATACTTACACTATGCGAATGTGTGCCCGAGACGCGAACGCGGAGACCAACGGCCTCAGACATATGCGAACGCGGCTAGTACCTCGCGAACGCGAAGGCCAAATTGGCCTGCAATTGCTGTGCAAAATCTGCAGCTCCTCAAGTCCAATAATAGCCCGGTTGGCCACCCGAAACTCACCCGAGGCTCCCGGGACCTCAACCAAAAGCACCAGCGCACTTTAAAACCTCATTCAAACTTGTCTCAATCATCAAAACACATCCAACAACACTAACATCATCAATTCTCATCGGATTCAAGCCTAAGTTTTTTAAAAACTTCCGAAACACGTATTTGATCAAATATCCAACCAAACGACGTCCGAATGACCTGAAATTTTACGCACATATCCAAAATCACCTAACGAAGCTACAACAACTCTCGGAATTCTATTCCGACCCTCGGATCAACGAAATTCGCCAAAATTCAAACTTCGCCAATTCAAGCCTAATTCTACATCGGAACACCAAATCAATTATGATCGCACTCCTAGGTTACAAATCACCTCCCGAAGCTAATCGAATCATCGGAAATCACATCCGAGCCCTATAACTCATAAGTCAACGTCCTGTTGACTTTTTCAACTTAAGCCTCCCTTAAAGAGACTAAGTCTCATTTCTTATCAAACCACTCCAAATCAACTCTCACACACCACATACCGATAATAAAATATGAAGAAGCAACAAACGGGAAAAACATAGCAGAACACATACGGTGACGGGTCGGGTCGTCACATGGTCACTCAACTACGTTTCAATTCACTAAAGTCACTCAACTATTTCTTGTCAATTAAAAGTAACTAAACTTTCACATTGTCACTCAAAAGTTATTTTGGCTCAAACCCCTACCATAAATATGATATGACATCAAATTTAATGAAATAAATTCAAAAATAAGTGTCACATAAGCTTAAATGGACTATACCTAGTTTAGATCCATTTCCCCTTTACTATTGATCCATAATGCAAGTGGGTTTCAATAGGGGAAAAAACAGACACCCCTAACAAAATTAGGTCATGTAATTTTTTTGTGGGATTTTTGTCGTACAAATACAATATTTCTTTTGTCTAAACAATTGCAATAAATTTTCTGTAATTGCATGTTCATTGTAAAAATAGATTCTTCTTAGTCGTATTATTATTATTATTCTCGTATGCTTATGATACATTAATATATTATATAAGATGAATACAATACTATTTTAATTTCACTAGAAAATTAAAAGTATGTTATGTTAGTTGGATACAATACTTATTTAACTTCAATATAGTTATAAAACGACTCGGATGTGGCATAATTTTTTTTTAGTATAGAATAATTATAAATGGATATTATGTAACAAAAAAAGCAAGATTTATGCAGTATAGAATAATAATTTTAAACTAATGTAAAATTTAATATTTTTCTTATTGAAAACATTTGGGTTATGAATCAAATCACATTAAGAAAGAAATAGATCTAAAGTGAGTATGATCTATTTAAGCTTATGTGATATTTATTTTTGGAATTTTCTCATTAAATTTTATGCCATGTCATATTTATGGTAGGAGGTCGAGCAAAAATGACTTTTAAGCGATCATGTGAAAGTTTAGTTACTTTTAAGTTAAAAAATTAGTTAAGTAACTTTAGTAAAATTAAAACATAATTGAATAACAATTAGTGAAATAAATGCTTAAATTTCACATTCTTATTTCATTACTATTTATTTGAGGAACTTCAGTTTAGATTGTGTTGAATTATGTGTCATCTCGACTTGATGAAATTTGTTTCGAGCTATTTATAAATAATACACTAGTTAAATTAAAGAGTCTATAACATGCTATCATATAAGTATAAAATTAATCTTGACAACAACACAACTTAAATGGTAAATTAAAATATAAAAGTAACCTTAAGAGGAAGAATTTTTCATATACAAACTAATCTGGTGCAAGTTAGCAATGTGGGCCATCTCTGCAAAAACTTTAACAGAATAAAATCATTTAAAAATCTTCAAAAAATCCAAAAGACAACAAAGACTAAGACAAGCCAAGCACGTGACCTGCCAAAAAGCTTTTTACTACTACTGCAAAAAGTTTCCTTTGCTTTTCCTTTTAGACATCCTCTTCTTCCTTCTGAATTTTCATCAATCCAACGCATCCCTTCAGTCCAATCACTGAATAATAAGCAATTTTCTCAAAACCCAATTTCTTTATTTGTTTTTTTTAAAAACATTTTAAACTGATTAATATAAAATTCTTGTTTTTTTTTTCTTTCTGTAAAAACTGTCCACATCTATGTGTGTGAGTTTTTGGCATATGTTTTGGCTTCTTTTGTATGTTTGTATCTTTGTGGTATATATTAAGAAATGGGAATAATAATAGATGGAGATGGTGATGATGGTCTTGAGTGGATACGGTACAAAGCTTCAACTAAAAGGGAGAAGCTTAGTTAGTTCAAACATATTAGTACTATATTTAACAATATTCCACTGATGGAATTTGTTGGGATCAGTTACCAACCATGAAACTAATCCTTTTCTCCCAATATTATCAGATCTCAAGATTACCATATTTTCAGTCTTAATCTTGTTCTTTCTCAAGAAAATTCCATTTTTCTTTCGTACAAAATAGTCCCCATTTGGCTCAAAGCATAATCCCAGCAACTGAATAATTGTGTTAGAACAGCAACTTTGGCATCTTTGTTTGAAATAGCAGGATTAGAGGTTGAAAAAGAATCTCCTTTATTGGCAAATTGGTGGGGTTTGCTTCAAGGGGTTCTGATTCTAAAGCAATGTTGAACAAGTGATTTTCTTATGTAAAATTGTAGAAGTGAGCATTAGTAGAGGATGGAGGGAAAATGGTGTATGCTGTGGTATGTGGGGTTACTGGTTTTAACATTAATGGAGAGTTGTTATTCTTCTCTTTCTCCTACTGGCATTAATTATGAAGGTAAGTTTATTTGTCCTGAATTTTCATTCATTATATTCACTTGTCCTGAAATTTCCTTTCTTTATTTGACTTAGCCTGTCTTATTGCTTCTCTTTAGCTTTTATTATAAGGAAAAATTGTTACCCCTGACCAGTTATAGCTTGAAAACTATGATGTAATGTGGTAAAATTTAATGCAGTTGTTGCTTTAACGGAAATTAAAAAGGCATTACATGATCCTTACAATGTTCTGGAAAATTGGGATGTGACTTCTGTGGACCCTTGCAGTTGGAGAATGGTCACTTGTTCCCTTGATGGCTATGTTTCTGCTCTGTAAGTACTAAGTAGTGTGTGTGTGTGTGTTCAGTTCATAAGCCCTAATTTTTACTTGTGTAGTAAACTGAATGCTGAAACTTTTTTCCTTCATCAGTGGACTACCGAGTCAAAGTCTATCTGGAACATTATCACCTGGAATAGGCAACCTCACTAAATTGCAATCTGTGTAAGTTCTTGAATCTATGCATCTATTTATTGATATAAGGTTTAGTACGTAACGTTAAGCTGTGTTCTTATACCATATTGAATTGATCTAGATTGCTGCAAAACAATGCTATTTCTGGTCCTATTCCTGATGTGATTGGGAATTTGGAAAAGCTTCAGACACTTGATCTCTCCAACAACAAATTTGAAGGCGAAATGCCTGCTTCTTTCGGAGACCTGAGGAATTTAAATTATTTGTGAGTTCAGGAAATTTTGCATTACAGACATTCTTATCTCAAACTAAACTTGAACCTTATTGTGTAATTTCACTGTTGAGCAAGACAGGCGATTAAACAACAATAGCCTCATGGGATCCATTCCTCAATCTCTCTCTAACATTGAAGGACTTGCTCTTGTGTACGTTTGTATGCCCTCTTTTATCCATTTTGCTTTGAAATTTATTATGCATATTCTTCAATCTTATTCTTATATTGTATTGACTTAGCTTATTTTGCTTGTAGGGATGTTTCTTTTAATAATCTTAGTGGTCCACTGCCTAAAATATCAGCAAGAGCGTTCAAGTGAGTCGCTTTTTCTATTGTCTTAATTCTAAGTTGCTGCAGTTGAAGTAGTAATTCTCAGTAATATTGAAACTGTCTTGTTCATATGGCTGTAAATTTTAATTTCATTAACAATAATGAAGTAGTTTAGAGTACAACGTTGTTCTTCTGGGTTAATAACTGCTTAAAAAGTACTTAGTATTTTTATTTTCGAGATACTTTATAAGAAGGCAATTGATAGTATATTAGATTAGTAAATCCTCATCATATTCAATTAAAGTTTCTCTTTATGTCTTTCAGAGTTGTTGGAAATCCTTTAATTTGTGGCCAAAGTTCTGGGAACAATTGTTCTGCAGTCTATCCAGAACCGCTATCATTCCCGCCAGATAGTTTAGGAGGTTTGTATAACATCAATTCTGTCCATCACCCTTTCCTTTCATCTAAGAGTGGGAAAAAATAGAACTTAAGAAAACAAATACAGGAGGTTCAGCTATCTCTGTTTTTGAAAATATTTTGTCTATTTTCTTCACTCCAACAGATAAATCAGGAGCAGGAGGTAAAAGCCATCATGTCGCTGTTGCTCTTGGAGCAAGTTTTGGTGCTGCATTCTTGGTTATAGTAGTTGTCGCACTGGTTCTATGGTGGCGCTACCGGCATAATAAACAGATCTTCTTTGATGTCAATGGTTAGCAGATTTTCTTTTGCTTTTAATCCCACTAAGAAGATTCAAGTTTCTTCTCCTCGTTTGTGTATTTCTAGTTCATTTGGCTACCTGTATAGCTTCTCGGATGTGTAAATTAAGCTCAGTAGATTTGTCATCATTTTGAGTAGTTGGCATCATTTGATTTTCTTTTGAAGCTAGCACGCCACAGAGACTGGTGGCTTGTGGTTTAATGGTTATCTTAGTATCTAAATAAGTTCATATGCATCTTTGTATTAATCTAACATTGGGAAGATATACATTGACATGTGGTTGTAAAATTTATTTGCCTAGTATCATGTGGGACCTCAAGTTTGCTATGGATGTTTATCAGCACTTGACATTTACCCAGATCGTGAATATATTGAAAGCAAAGAATTCTCTTGCTTAGCAAACTACACTGTCCTCCATACTCTGAAATATTCTGGCCAACGTTTTCTCAAATTGAGACTGAGTACAATCCTTGTCTTCGGTAGTTACTGTCTATCTAGACCAAAAGATTGGAACTGGTGTTCCTCAATTTTATGTATGTTTTCTCCCTTCCTTGGCTAGTTGCTGTGGGCACATTATAGTCCATGAGCTCCTTCTTCAGATATTAGTGAATCTTTCCATGTCAACTATGAGCTCATTATTATCAAAGATAGTATTAAAAAAATGCTATGGTCCGCTTCTTGAACAAGTTAGCTTCACTGCTGTATATGAACTTAATTCACTGTCCTGACCAACATTGTCAGGTAAATCAATTGTTCCCCCTGGCCCCCTCCCACTGGGATGACGTTTTCCTTGATCAATCTTAGACTCTGGTTGTTTCTTGCATATTTGTGGGCATTTTATGGGAACAAGTCACTACTTATTGTTTCCCATCATTTTCCTTGAGAATTTAGTATTTTTTGCCTGTCTCCAGTTATCCTCTATAGCTGTATCTGAGCAATGATTTCTCCACTGCAGAGCAATATGATCCAGAGGTATGCTTGGGTCACTTGAAAAGATTTGCCTTTAAGGAACTGCGAACTGCAACTGATCATTTTAGCTCAAAAAATATTTTGGGGAGCGGAGGATTTGGAGTTGTGTACAAGGGCCGCTTAAATAATGGCACTGTTGTGGCTGTCAAAAGATTGAAGGACTACAATGCTGTCGGTGGTGAAATCCAATTTCAGACAGAGGTTGAGTTGATTAGTTTGGCTGTCCACCGAAATCTTCTCCGTCTTTGGGGTTTTTGCTCGACTGAAAGTGAGCGGCTTCTTGTTTACCCTTATATGCCAAATGGAAGCGTAGCAGCACGATTAAAAGGTCAGCTTCTTGGTCTTACTACTTTCCTACTAGCTTCAGATCATTACTCCAACCTCCATATTTTGTGAAGTTGGACATTCTTAGGAATAAACTGTTCCAAGTGTAGTTGCCTTCCACTTTCATTTTTAGGTGCTTGTTAACAACAGTCTGACAACTTCAGTTAAAATGACTATCTTAAAGCCGCACAATTTGCTATTACTCAAAATGAGCTTAACAACATAAAGTATTCTCTTACAAGATAAATCAGCTTTGCTGATATTTCAACCCCACTCTTCTCACAAGGTATCTATCTTGACACATTCAGTTTCTCCACTCTATCTGTGATGCACCCTATTTGCTGTCATCATTACGTTTCACTTCTTCAAATATATGGTAAGCCCTCATCAGCCATCACAGTGAATGTTTTTTTTTCTTTTGATTGTGCTTCAGTCCAAAGCTGTATCCATTTTTTATTTTTGACAGATCTATCAGCTGCTTTTTATTAGTTTCCTGAGTGAACTTGCAGCATTTTGAAGAAACGATCCAAACATTGCATTGAATCAACAATACCTTTTTTAAATTTGCAGATCACATCCATGGCAGGCCAGTTTTGGACTGGTCAAGGCGGAAAAATATAGCATTAGGTACAGCAAGAGGGCTGGTATATTTGCATGAGCAGTGTGACCCCAAAATAATCCACCGTGATGTTAAAGCAGCCAACATTCTGTTGGATGAGGAATTTGAGGCAGTTGTTGGAGACTTTGGGTTGGCAAAGCTCTTGGATCACCGGGATTCCCATGTAACGACTGCTGTCAGGGGCACCGTTGGCCACATTGCTCCAGAATATTTGTCTACTGGTCAATCATCAGAGAAAACCGATGTGTTTGGGTTTGGAATCTTGCTTCTTGAGCTAATTACAGGTCAGAAAGCTGTGGATTTTGGACGAGGGGCCAACCAGAAAGGTGTTATGCTTGACTGGGTACGTTCACCCTGTCTCTGTTATGTGTGGCAAACATATTGTATTATTAAAATGGAGAGAAGAAAGGCCTAAATGGATTTTTGAAGAGTAGCTAGCTACTGTAATTCCCACTATCATTTCAATTTTGAATACCAGTTTTGTATACTGAATCTTGCTAATGCTGTGTTAAACATTCTGTATTGGATTCCCTTGTTAAATTTACGGCTAATGTAATGCAGGTAAAGAAGCTTCATCAAGAGAAAAAGCTGAACCTTATGGTGGATAAAGATTTAAAGAACAGCTTTGACCGGATTGAACTTGAAGAGATGGTTCAAGTTGCACTTCTGTGTACTCATTTCAGTCCTTCTCATCGCCCAAAGATGTCAGAGGTATTAAGGATGCTGGAGGGGGATGGGTTAGCGGAAAAATGGGAGGCTTCACAAAAAGTCGAAACTCCAAGGTACAGAACTTCTGAAAATACACCAAAACGATATTCCGACTATATTGAAGAATCATCACTAGTAGTTGAAGCAATGGAGCTTTCAGGACCTAGATGACATCCAATTATCGTTCTTCTCCTTACACGTTATCATTCTTTGAGTATTTAGAGTTGAAGTGGAAAATATTTGGTTAATATCTGTTGTAAATCTGTAAAAAGAACGGAAAGGTCATGTATAATTCGTTTCTTTTGATCAACTGCTGAGTTCATAGGTCCTCTCTTTCCCCCTCAATTTTGAGACATTGTGCCATTTCTCTATGTAACTTAAGAGTCCATTAGCTTAAAAATCTTTAAATTTACAGAGGATGAGAGCATAAGGTAGCCATCCTCATGTACAGTGGTCTGATTGAAGATTTGTTAATCAATTATATGTTACTCCTATTAAATGCTCATTATGCTTCTAAACCATTTAAACGAATAATGCATGTGACTATTAGATTAAAAGAGTCATAAAAATGAGCATTTCATGTTTTGGTGAATTTTACACTTAAATGACAGTTAAATTCTTTTATTATTAATATGGTACTTTGGCACAGTCAGTAAGTCATGGCTATAAGTGTGATAAGTTTTTCCGTTTACAGAATTTGCATCTGTGTACTAACATGTTCTGTGTTGTTGGTGCTGTATAACCCTCCAAGTTGGTGGTCTTTCCTTTTTCTCTCTTCGTGTGATAAATGAACAGAATGTTTAGTCTTGATTTAGAACAAGTCGTTCAGAAGCTGGGACCAGCCAGCCACTGAATATTTGTGATGGGTCAGCCTAAATCAAGATAATAATCGTTCGACTAAATTTTAAGGTACTCCATGTGGGATGGTCACTTTTCTTTTACTAAAACTGAAAGGCTGAAAAAGTATGTATGTCCCACCAACTGTTGTTGGATACCAGGTCTTGTCAATTGGCACAATGGACCCCTGTCAGAAGAAAATTTGCAGGGTGCTGCTTGTTTCATTCATGGCTAGGCAACCTCCATGTTTTGATCTTGTGCCAAATACCTTATCACTTAATATGTTTTCAAATCAAGTCTAGAAAAGATTTAGGACAAAATCCTCAAAATAACAAATTTCGGCACTATTAGTATTTATAAGTGCATAAGTGTAGCATGAGTACGTAAATCAACATATACCCACTTAGTATCTAGCCTAACCTTGGAGAAGTAGTGACAGAGGGGTTGATGTTGACACTTACTGGCTGTCCAGTAAATCATATACAGTAAGCAAGTAAACATATATGAGGCAGACAAGCTCTTAACTATTGGTTACCTCCTCAACTAGAGTATATATGTAAAATAGTCCCCACCAGATAGGTCGTCACAACTCAAATAAGGAAAACTCAAGGATACGATGACTTCTTGTCAAATATTACACACGATGCTGCTGAGGCGAACGACCAGATCCCAGAAGAGTGTTTCATGAAGCTGCCGAGGTGAATGACCCGGTAATTTATAGAATTGTCGAGGCGAACACCCCGATCCCATAAAAATGTGGTACTGCTGAGGCGAACGACCCGATCCCATAAAAGTGTTTCATGAAGATGCCGAGGCGAACATCACGATCCCATAAGAATATTTTATGAAAATACCGAGGCGAACGGCCCGATCCCGTAAGAATGTGGCACTGCCTAGGCGAACGACCCGGTCCTATAAGAGTGTGGTACTGTCGAGGCGAACAGCCCGGTCCCATAAGAATATGATACTGTTAAGACAAACGGTCTGATCCCATAAGAATGTGATACTACCGAGGCTAACAAACCGTCCCATAAGAATATGGTACTGCCGAGGCGAACGACCCGATCCCATAAGAGTGTGGCACTGCCGAGGCGAACGGCCCGATCCCATAAGAATATGATACTATCAAGGCAAACGGTCTGATCCCATAAGAATGTGATACTGCCGAGGCGAACGATCCGATATCATAGAAGTGTGGTACTGCCGAGGCGAATGCCCCAATCGCATAAGAATATGATATTGTCAAGGCAAATGACCGGATCCCATAAAAGTGTGGTACCGCCGAGTCGAACGGCCCGATCCCATTAGAAGAAGAAGCTTTAACAGGTCCTCGACCCCACTCACGAATAAATGTGTCAGTTATGAAATTTAAGGAAGATTTTCGATGAAAATGCACAATGCGAGAGAAATTCTTAAGGAGAGCACAATTATTCCGCGACTAATCAAGTAGCTCGTCAAATCTTTACAATAGCGAGTCTATCACTCTATGCAAGCCTAGTCTCCCCTCGTAACGCGAAACAAAGGAATTAAAGAGGCAAGGAAACTCAAATAGTACAATTAAAGCCTAGCGTGAACCTAAGTCTACCCGGACATAATCAGGAATAATAGCATACGCACGGACACTCGTCACCTCATACGTGCGTATCTCCCACAACATGCATCACATAAGAATATAACACCTACGGGGTAAATTTCCACTCACAAGGTTAGACAGGAGACTTACCTTGCTCCGAAGTTCCATAATCAGCTCCAATGCCTCTCTAGCACCTCAAACCCATGTTCGTCGATCCAAAACTAGTCAAACAATGTGCAAACCAATCAAAATATACCCCAATGCGTATTTAACAATTTATAATGATTACCAACTCCACTAAAAAATTCAACAAAGTCAACCCTTTGGCCCACGTGCCCGGACTCCGAGTTTTTTTAGGATAAATGTTACGAACATAAATATATAATTTATTCTCAATTTCGTGTCCAATTTCGTGGTCAAAATCTAAAAATACCAAATTCTATATTTTCTACCAAAATCCTAAATTTAGACTAATTTTCATGTTTAAATCCATTTGTATATCATATATTTAACCCACAACATGCCGGAATTACTTACCTTGATATAGATGATGAAAATCGTCTATCCAAGAGCTCCAAAAATCGCCCAACCAAAAGAAAATATGAGAGAAATGGGCTAAATCCCAAAATAAAAGCTCACTGCCCAATAACTCCCTTCTTCGCGATCGCAGAAAAAACCATGTGATCGCGAAGGCCAACCAGGCTTGCCCATGAATTTACCATGTGCGAACTTGAGGTCCTACTCGCGATCGTGAAGCACAGCCTGCGCAGACCTATACGAACGCAAAGGCCAAACCTGGCCTCCGCAGATCCTCTTCCACGATCACGTGAGTCCTTCCGGGATTGCATAACTCAACTTTCCCAAGCAGATCTGGTTTGTTCCACGCGAACACGAAGTACAACCTGCTCCAACTCTACGTTCGGAGCTCCCTTTACGCGATCGCATTGAAGATAAAATCCATTAGACTACTTCAAATTGAATTCCTTCCTTCGCGATCGCAATGCTTTTCAAACGCACTTGAAACCAACAGCTACACAACATAGAGGAATGATGCTGAAATACTTCCAGACCACCCACTACTCAACTTGAACATACGCCCAAGTCCGAAATCATCATACGAACCTATTGGTACCTTCAAATCCCACTCAAAAATCAAACCTTGGTCAACTCTTCCAACTTAAAGCTTCTGAATTAAGAATTTTCCATCCAATAAACTCTGAACTTCCCGAAAGAAGCTCTAGAGCTCAAAACGACTGGCCGGGTCGTTACATTCTCCCCAACTTAAATATACGTTTGTTCTCGAACGTCCTAAGAACTTCTCTGGAGTTGCCCACAAAATTATTGTTCAACACCATGTGCACCTACTGTTGCCACCACAACCCAGTTGAGCACAGTAGCTCAAGCCAAACTGAAGATCATCCCTTTTTTTTTAAGCCAACAAGCCTTAGGATCAAATTCCAACTTTCGAATTTCTCTATAAGACTTGATTCTAACGTAAGAACATCGTGTCGATATCCACACACTGAACCCACACGTGATTGTGCACCCATGCTGACATCAACCAATGCATCGCAAACTCATCTACCCATGGTAACATTCTCCAAGCACAACAACTGGAAATTCACTGACTCGATGCCCGTAGTATACCTTATAACACATATGAACTCATCTCAACCCTCATAATACTACAAAGATGAAAGATATGCGTAGGAACTCATAACCACCCGTCAAATCAATAACTCACGGAGTTTCTCCGTTTAACAAGAACGATTACATCACTCTAATTGAATAGTGACATTCTCTCTTTAATATACCTTACATAAATTCGATCACACCAACTTCAGGTCCAAAAATATTGTCTCACCCAGTACAAGTTGCTCCGGCAATAAGCCACCTCAAATATTGAATAAAATCTCATATGATGCAATTGATGCACCAACAAGCTACAATTTGAATATGGCACATAAGGAAGAACGAACTCTGGAAAAAAACTACACCGCCCAACTAACGAATAAAACAGCCGAACAGACGCTATGAACCTCTCTAAGAGAATGAGAAATAGAATACACATAAATAAGTACAGGGAATCGTACTCAACATCTCATTGTTGTAGTGTGCAACCCGATCCACACATGATACTATTGTGGCGAGTGTAACCCAATCCAAACAACATGCCCGTGGTGGCGTGCCACCCGATCCATACATAGCAATAAATAAGGAAGTACCCATCAATCTATAATGCTTATACCTACGAAATACCCGAATATCGGCCACAAGCACACCCTGGGGAGACGGATAGCGCATGTGCTACAAAAACTCAATCATAGCTAAGGTGCAATAACGACAAGCTACACAAGACCACAACCAAAGGAATAGAGCACCTCTCAGTCATAACCTCTCCCGTTGGCGATAGCACCAAAAACTCCATACCTGATTTCAATCGCTAGCAATCAAATGACTAGCACATCATACTTATATGATCTTCTCGTGAGGTATACTCCCATGACCTTCCCCACTAGATAGTACGATATGAACATTAATGGCCATCGACCATGCTATTTCTACAGTGCTAGACAAATATCCGCATTTCAATACCCAACATTTTTTCCACAAAACAGACCATCCTTAGACTGCCCGAAAATAATGCCAGCATACTCTGAACACCTTAAACTTTCCCCTACTCCTTTGAGCTCGTGATATTCTTATCAAAATCAAACTACAACCTTGACCCTCAACTTCCAATCTCTGTACCGCTCACTGCACCCATCATGCCGTTGTGCGAGGGCCCAAGAATTTCATCAAAATTCCCATGAACCACAAGTAGAATAAACACTTCATCGACTAGAACTCCATTTCACTCCACTTATTTCATAATAACAATTGCAACACGCAACCAAATTCTCATAATCGCAGAAAATGTAAATCTTAAGTTGTGATCTAAACCACCACAACTCTTCTAGGATCCATATTCACATAACATACTATCACAATCAAATACCTCCAGATCAATCAATTTATGGTGGTTGTCATGCCCGCACGTACAACCATGAATCACATGTATAGCTTAACATACCAAAGGAACTTATCATTTCCACAACCATGCTGATTCACCCCATCACTAACTAGGGGTGTGCCTTCGAATTGGTTCATCGATAAATCGAACCTATTATTTATTATCCGTTTATCGATTTATCGATTTCAATTTTGAAATTTTTCTTATCGAGTTATCAATTCCGATTTCGATTTTGTCCTCTTCGGTTATCGGTTTATTGATAAACTGATAAGAAATACTAAAAAAAAAATTATTTATTTATTTTTTAAATTTTTTTACCCTTATTCTATAATACCCTTTCTTTTACCCTAAGTATGTAACCCTATTATTTCATCTACCACATTTAAGGAATGATCATATTTAAAGCTCAAGGGAATAAAATTCAAATTAATGGAAAATAGAATTAGCCGTGATGATGTATTTCTTTTATTTATACTGTTGGAGTGTTGGTGGCATACATTTGACCCCTTACTTTAGTTTCAATGCATGTGCTTGTTGACACAATTTTTATGTTATAAACGGTGTCTGTCTTATTTTAGCTTCTTTTGGTCCATATTATTTAGGCGTCTTTATAGCGTTATACTTTTCGTAGACTCCCGCAAATTTTCTTATTGGTGTAATCGATAATCGAATTGATAAGTCCCAAAAATCGATAAATCGAAACCGAAAAAATCGAAATCTTATTGAAATGATAACGATAAGCATATGTACAAATCGATAATCGATAAGTAATTATCAATAATGGTCAAAATTGAATCGATAAATCGAATGCACACCCATATCACTAACTGACCCAACTTCTTCCGGTTTGCTCTTGACTTGCCTTCGAAATAATAATAACTCCCTTCTAATACATAACAGACCTCAAATAACTCTCATCTTGAATGAACCCAAACCACGAGACCACGTCATTTCAACATCCATAATCCATTTTATACCCTCTTCATGCACTCAATAGTATCTACTACTGATAAACCATGTTGATTAGATCTTCTGCGAATCTGAGGTACTTTCTCCCACTTCTCTAGCATTGCACCCATGGGCAAAGCTACATAGCTTCAAGGGTGGCTTCATCGAAAATTTACATCGTATATATATGTAAAATATTAGATTTTAGTGGTATATAACATATATTGAACACCCTTTATTGATGATTTTTTATACTTCTTTCAAGTTTGAACACCCTAAATAAAATTCATAGCTTCGCCACTGATTGCACCGCATACCCGATAATAACATAGAATACTCCAAGTACCCTTCACACTCTGTTGTAAAACCCAGTCTTCAGCCACGTAATGAACACGAAAAAATCCTTAAGCACCACACCTTAAATCTTGAATCCGACAAGTGAGGCTTGATCAGTTGGTAAGTACCTCCACCTACGACCGTTAGGTCCTGGGTTCGAGTCACCGTGAAGGGAAAGTGTGGAAACACTATAGATCCTCCTAATTTGTGAGGGGTTTACAAAAAAAAAAAAAATATCTTGAATCCACTAGGACCATTATTTAGAGTTTTGTATGCTAATAATCCACTCTTGATTATTTATCCAGCTAACTAGTGCTCCATTAGAACATGAGCACTCCCACCAAGCACCATGATGAATCATTTTCCCTGCCCGTCTCATCCACAGAAGAGTAATTTCCAAGTCATCCCCAGTACTTAATTACTCATGAATCAATGAGGCGAAATGTAATACATATACGTCAAACTTCCTTGTCCAAAATTTCTCGTCCTCTTGGTCATAAATAATCCACCAATGCAACGATAGCCCGAAACTACAAAGGCACATCATCATAGATGGTAGGCTCCTCCATTTAGCTTTACACTACAATCACATCGATCCAAACCCCACAACGACCACTTCTTCCTTGTTACCATGGTCTGGCACCATTACTCAACCAAATTTCTCCTAAGTTCTTATGTCACTAATAATAACACATCCCGAATTATCAGCCTTAATCGCACACTCGGACTCCTGATAGTCATACCATCTCCTTCAAGTGATCCCTAGCTCACGTCGTAGTGCATACTTCATGTTGAGCAGAAAGTAAAACTCTTCATAGGAACCTCATCAAAAGTCAAGCAAGCGCTAACCTGCTCACAGGAGATAGCGCACCTTTGTATTCCCGTCTCGGCCTTCTCTAACTTCATTTCTATAGTTGCATCCATCATGAAATCAACTAACCTCCCTAGGTCTCCACTTATCTGATATCCATAAGAATCCCTTCATTCATTAACATCTCCGGAAGGTCCAACAATATATTATTAAGCCCTTCTCGCCACATTCAAAATTTTCTAGGCATAGAAACCACATCGGAGATCATCTCCTTCGATCCATCCACACCAAAAATGCCGATTCGGTCCTGAAGTTGCTGTACACAACCATCTCTGATAACTTCTTCAACATTGTGCCCAGAGGCAAACAAATGAAGATCAACATGCCGATGAGACTCAATACATCCAATCAAGGGAGATGACACCATAATATTAATAAGAATCCCTCCAAATTTGAAAGTATCAATTATCGACCATAGGCAACACAAATACTGGGCTGAAATGACAGAACACCCCTCCATACTATGAAGACAATAGCCAACTCGAATACGTAGGGAAAAACATCCTACACCACCCTGCGGTACCAGTGCAACTCATTGATGCCTAATTGATAGCAAGCACTCCATATCGTATAAGAACGAATAGAAAGGAAACGAAGGCATAAGCCTTAATGGAATCAAATCGCACGATGAGGAATCAAGAAGGGAAGTGCTCCTAACAGCCCTGTAGCCTCTCGAAGATAAGTATAGATATCTCCGTACTGGTCTACAAGACTCTACAAGACGTGCTCGTGACTCGTGAGAAAGCGAACATAACGCTCTAATACCAAGTTGTCACGACCCAAAACACGCTATATGTCGTGATGGCGCCCAACGTCGCCATTAGGCAAGCCAACGGTGAACTATTACATTAATTGTTCATTTTATTACTTTCAAAATCGGAAATTTTGTTAATGAAGGAAATTTACACTTTTAAATCCATGGGTACGTACACAATTAGTAGCTTATAAAAGAAGTGAGAGGTGAAAAAATCAACTAGCATATCTCATAACCCGGTATTACAAGTGCATGAGCATCTACTAAGGAGTACAATAACAATACAACATCTGTCTAGAATACAAGTTAGATAGAAACAATATAAATAATTCAGATGGACTCTATATGCTGCGAATCGTAGCATGGGATGCAGCTCACCGTAAGTCCCCATAATAGCTTCGCCTTCGCGGCTGAAAGACCACTAGAAATTATACTTGCACCATAAGTGCAGAAGTGTAGCACGAGTACGTAAATCAACGCATACTCACTAAGTATCGAGCCTAACCCCAGAGAAGTAGTGATGAAGAATCGAAATCGACACTTACTAGTGGACCAGTAGATCATAAACAGTAAGAAGTAAACAAATATGAGGCAGGGTAAATAAACAGAATAAAAAAATATAAATACGTGGTACAATCCTCCTCTAAACCGTAAACACAAGTTTTTAACTATTGGCTAATTCCATAACCGGAGTATATATGTAAAATGGTCTCCACCAGATAGTTCGTCATAACTAAAATAAGGAAAACCACGGATATGATGACGACTAGTCAAATATTACGCACGACGCTGCCAAGGCGAATGGCCTGATCCTATAGTAGTGTTTTATAAAGTTACCGAGGAGAACAACCCGATCCCATGGAGTGTGGTACTGTCGAGGCGAACCACAAGATCCCATTAGAATAAGAAGCTTTAACGGGTCCTCCACCCTACTCACGAATAAACGTGTGAGTTCTGAAATTTAAGGAAACTTTTTGATGAAAACGCTTAGTGCGAGAGAAATTCGTAAGGGGAGCACACTTATTCCACGACTAATCAATTAGCTTGTCAAATCTCTACAATATCGAGTCTATCACTCTATGCAAGCCTAGTCTTTTATCGTAACGCGAAATAAAGGAATTAAATAGGCAAGAAAACTCAAGTAGTACAATTAAATCCTGGCGTGAACCTAAGTATACTCGGACATAATCAGGAATTCTAGCATATGCATGGACACTCGTCACCTCATACATGCATAGCTCCCACAACATGTATCACATAAGAATACAACACCTACGGGATAAATTCCCTCTCACAAGGTTAGACATGAGACTTACCTTGCTCCGAAGTTCTATAACCGGCTCCAATGCCTCTCTTGCACTTCAAACCCATGTCCGTTGATCCAAAAATATTCAAACAATGTGCATACCATTCAAAATATACCCCAATGTGTATAATTTAACAATGATGATTCCCAACTCCGCTCGAAAAGTCAATAAAGTCAGTCCACGGCCCACGGGCCCAAAATTTTCGAGGATAAACATTATCCATAACATTACGAACTCAAATATATAATTTATTTTTAATTCCATGTCCAATTTCGTGGTCAAAATCCAAAAATACCAAATTTTAGGTTTACAACCAAAACCCCAAATTTCTACTAATTTTCATATTTAAATCCATATATAAACCATGTATTAAACTCACAATATGCGGGAATTACTTATCTTGATATAGATGATAAAAATCGTCCCTCCAAGAGCTCCAAAAATCGCCCAACCAAAAGAAAATGTGAGAGAAATAGGCTAAGTCCCAAAATAAAAGCCCACTGCCCAACAACTCCCTTCTTCGCGATCGCATAAAACACCATGCGATCGCGAAGGCCAACCAGGCTCGCCCATGAATTTTACCATGTGCGAATGCGAGACCCTTCTCGCGACCGTGAAGCACTGCCTGCCCAGACCTATGCAAACGAGAGCCCATCAACGCGAATGCAAAGGCCTAACTTGGCCTCCGCAGATTCCTCTTCCAATGGTCGCGTGAGTCCTTCCCCGATTGCATAGCTCAACTTTCCCAAACAGGTGTGCCTCCACAAACCATCGCGTTCGTAGCTCTGCCCACGTGAACATGAAGTACAACCTGCTCCAACTCCGCGTTCGCGGCTCTCTCTACGTGATCGCATTGAAGAAAAAAGACATCGGTCCACTTAACCTTTCGCGATCGTTATTCTTTCCAAACGCACCAGAAACCAGCAGCTGCACAACATAGAGAAATGGTCTCAACTCGTCTCGAAACACACTCGAGGCCCTGGGGACCTTATCCAATCACACCAACCAGTCCCAAAACATAAGCGAACCTGCTCGACGCCTCAAATCACACCAAACAACATCACAAATCGGCGATTGAAACCTTTCTTTGAACTTTCAAACATTTCAAGTTTGACAACACGTCCGATTCATACTTTACAATCCGGAATGACGCCAAGTTTTATGTGTAAGTCACGAATCACGTTACGAACCTATTCCAAGGCTCAGAACTCCAAACGGACATCGATAACACCAAAATCTACTTTGAACCAAACTTATAAAATTCTTAAACTTTCAAAATGTCTATCTTCTATCTTCTATAATAAGCGTCGAAATACTTCCCGGCCACCCGAACATACACCTAGGTCCGAAATCATCATATGATCCTACTGGAACATTCAAATCCCGATTCCGAGGCCATTTGCTCAAAAGTCAAACCTTGGTAAACTCTTCCAACTTAAAGCTTCCGAATTGAATTTTCCATCCGAATAAACTCCGAACTTCTCAAAATTCAATTCCGACCACACGTACAAATCATAATACATGAAGTGAAGTTACCCAAGGCCTCAAACTACCAAACAATGCGCTAGAGCTCAAAACGACCGGTCGAGTCGTTACATATATTATACATAGACCTTCAGGTGTACCAATTATTAAGTCTAAAATCATAATAATTGAAGGTGTTAAAAAAGACACAAAGTGACCTAAAATCACCTATTTTTCTTTTCGGTAAGTAAACCTATAATCATATGGAAACAAGTTCTCATAAGACCTAAAATCTCTTGCAGATGCTTTGTCGTTGTTTTGGAACAATTAAGAGACTTAAAGAAATACACAACTTTTCTTTTTGTGGCAGCGAAGAACCTTATCGAGAATTGGCAGGCCGTAATTCGTAATATTGTGTCGATGTAAGAAAAAGATGTATATAAAGGATACTAACTGAGTGGAATTACATATTAGTCATGCAAGCTTACATTAAGTCCAATGTTTGCTAAAATTCCTTTTGATCTTGCTAAAGGTTTGTACGTCAATAAAAAATATAAAGGAAACCAAAATTATAGGATATTGGAATGAGACAGAGTAAAAATAGAGCCAAATAAATAGTGAAGATTTATATAGCGGATGTCAACTAGCTTATGATTAGGTTGGCCAAACCTATTACACTTCTCAACCTTTTGCATTTGATGCTAATGTCTCTTTCTCTTTCTCCTTTTTTTTCTTTTGTGTTTTTAAAAAAAATATACACACTCTAACTCACTCATATGTATTTTTCTTAATTTTTAATTCAGAGTTAGTTTTACCCTGTACTCATTATTGGTAACAGAGGCTTTATTTAGGAATGAAAAGCTGGAAACAAGAATGTCCTCTTGTGTTCAAGGAAGTAATCTTTTCACTGATTTCTTTCTGCAACGTGAGTTGCACTGGTAGTACGAGGGTGACTCATTATCGGAAAATTCTTCAATTTCACAAATTATCGTCATAATTGATCTCCCGAAAACAATCTCTCCTATTCACATCCAACATATCCAGAAGCAGTACTTCATGATAATCGACTATAAGTAACTCAGGAAACTTCAAACAGCAAAGAATCTCAACACTGGAAATGCAAATGCAAGTTTTATCTTACTATCACAACAATACTTTGACGACATGTATAAAAATGACAAAGAAGTACCCAATACTAACACTCGCTATAAAAATCAAACTTCTTTAAAGGTTAAAACAGAAATAACGATGTAAACGACCAGCCAGTATCAGCAGTCGCGAGTTGAAGCAAATATGAGACATGAAATTAATCACCAAACATCTCTATACAAGAAAGTGCGAGTAACATACAAGTAATAAAGTCAAATATAATAGACAACAAATTGGGCCAGCAAAACATTAGCTTTGAACTAAAGCTTATCTCCAGCTAAGCACCTCAAAGCATTGGAACTTGTAGTAACCTGAGCCTCAAAAACAGACTTAAATGGATTGGTACACCATCTCTATGGCTTTACGTAAGTCTTAACTCGTATTCACCAGCCATCGTGATATATCTCACCCAAGGAAGAGCCTGATAACCACTTTTTTCGATTATCTTCAAGTAGCGAACCTAGCATGCATTAAAGAATCCACATTGGTTATACATTTTGAAAATGCGCTGTTCTCAGCTATTAAAAAAAAATAACAACAAATTACCATTTAGGCTGTTGATGAGAAAGGTTTGCCAAAAAAGTCATAAAAAGCAAGATATGTTATCACACAGCTTCCATCGCTAACCAGCAGAACAAGATTGAACACAGAAACATTCAAGACTTAATTCAAGACTACAAAAAATTGTTAGGTCCTCTTCTTTAGAACAAGGGGAACTCAATCAGGACCACACATTTATGTTGGTACTATTGGCTCCATCATCTTATATTTTTGTCAAGTGTTTGGTAGTGAAGGAAAATATTTTTCAATTTTCTCACATTTAGTTGCACTAATACTTAGGCTCTAATTAGTGTTCCTAGGGACCCACGGGAAGTGGTCCAAAAATGAGGCTCTGCTTTTAGTTCCCCCCACCCACCCACCCACCCACCCACCCACCCCCCACCCCCACACACACAACCCAAAACCAATCCCCCAATCACTCCCCTGCATGTTTGTACTTTTTTTCAGTGAAACTATGGGCATGGGACAGAGCAAGGGACTTTGAATTTGGATGAATTGAGAGTACATGGTTCACAACTTGCCAAGTATGCATGGAGGTACTTGCTGTGGGAGAGAATATTTGCATCACTCGTATTACTGCTTATCCAATAATGTTGCTGCTTATAAATTCGATACCTTCAAAGTTTCAAGCATTATTTAGCGATCTTTTTTGTTGTTAGTGAACATTATTTTCATTATTGTTCATGAAAATATTTTCTACTCAACAACCAAGCAATATAAATATTTCCTGAAAGTGTTTTCCATTTGCCAACCAAACACTTATTTTTTAGGAATTCATTTTCCCTCGTACCAAATGCACCCTTAATATCAACTACTCCCTCCGTTTCAATTTATATGAACCTATTTCCTTTTTAGTCCGTGCCAAAAAGAATGACCTCTTTCCTTATTTGGAAACAATTTACCTTTATGCAATGATTTATAGCCACACAAAATAAATGTGCCTCATTTTACACCACAAGATCAAAAGTCTTATCTCTTTTCTTAAACTCCGTGCCCAGTCAAATGGATTCACATAAATTGAAACGCAGGAAGTATTTATTATGTCCTTTTTTTCTTTTTTTCCCACCTAAAGGGACGTCTGTCCCAGACAATGCATACTCTGACCCAAAAATTCTCTCTTAAGTTTTATTTTTATCTTCTTTCTCTATGACGGTGATATTTGGTTTAGCTTACGAACACCTTAACTATTTAGCTGGGTACCTGCTAACTCCTAAGTCCTACCAGCATAGGTACTAGGCAACTCTATCCACCAAGGCTTAGGTAGATGTAAAAAATCACCTGGTATTTTTTTTTACCTCCGTTGAGATTTGAACTTGATGCTACATGGTTCTCCTCCCACTTTATTGACCATTACACCACATCCTCAGGTAACCAAGAATCCATGTTTCCAACTTTTAACCTCGGTAGATAATGTGGGTCCTGTACCATTTTTTCACTTGAATATTAGACCTGATTCACCAGGCATGATTGAATTTGTAATGCGCAACTACCATAAATCTCCTGTTGTACGACCATTGCCTTTGAACCAGAGTCTTGCTGCCACCCTCAATTTTCTCCTTTCTTATTTTGAAATGTCAAGCATCCCCACTAGCAAGGAGGTTTGGTAAAAGGAGAAACCAGGAAACACAAGAAAATTCTCACGAGAAGAATTTATCTCTTGTTTTTTATTTTCCCAGTTACCTCAACAACTACTTCTATCGCCTTGCCTCTACACCATAACTGATCCAACCAAATAACCCTCACTATCCCATATGCATTCAAAAATTGAAGTAATAACCACTATCCCCAACACCACTAATCTATCAACCTCTGCATTAAATGCCAGTTCTGATCGATGAATTATTTCGCATGCCCATCTAGAGCTCCCTGGCTCCACCAATACCACCAGCGCCACCATCTAGAGGATGGTTTTGACTTTTGACCGCCAATCCCCATATTTTGGAATCCCGTTCTTAACAAGCATGAGCATGTTCTTCGCAAGTTGACTAAATCACTGGCTTTTTGTTCATGCTCCCTGTTTCATTTGAGAGATATAATGTGGATGAGAGGTCAGCAACGGGGTTGGAGAAGTTTTAATTTGGAGAGATGCATGGTTCTCTTGGAGAGAGAAATAAATAGAAAATTGGTTTAGGATTAATTGCAAGTCATGAGCAATGATATTTGAATTTCCAATCATAGATGGATGTGTCATCCATAACTGTCAACTGAGCAAATATATGAGCTCATTCGCAAGCATGTTCAGCTCTCTCCTTACCTAGCAAGACTCGATCCTAATTTACAGACACCCTTGTATGTAAAGTTGATATAGTGCCGGACAGGGAAAAGGGAGAATCGCAAATGGAAGAATTGATAAAGAAGAGAAGGAGAAAGACAGACAGGAAGACGAAGAGGAGAAATAGGAGAAAGAATGGAGGAAGAAGCTGGTAAAGAGAGGTTATAATACCAAATCAATTCATCAAAACTTATGCAGGTCTGTGCAAAAGAATATACAAGGTCCCTATATATAGGGTAGAGAGCCCAACAAAGCAAAACTCTTTAAGCAACTAGAATGTTATTTCTAACTAAAATGTTAGTCTAACTCTAAGTAATAATAATAACTGTCCAACAGAAAATAAACTATAACTAATAGATTATAATACCTTTCTACATAAAGGATAAAAGATAGATAATATACTGTAATACATCTTTTATTATAAACACTACTCTACTTGGAGAAAACTCATGAGTGAGACTAAACTCCAAAAAGGTCTTAACTAATAGACCAAAACTCAATTTTTTGATTCATGTAATATAATGTCGTATTAGATCCTTAGGTACATGTGCAAATTACCAACTGAATGGACGATCATCTCCTGGAATGAGCGGCCAACATAATAATGATGGATATAAAGAACACTAGTGTAATGAAGCGCATCGTGTGCTGTGATACTAAACTGATGTAGCACTAGAAAGGGAGAAAGGAGACGTGCAAGTAAAATGAATGAGAAAGGAGAGAGCGAGAGAAGAGAAAGAGAGGGAGAGAGAAGAGAGGAGGAAGAAAGTGAAGAAGAGTTTATATACCAAAACTGATTCATCATTTCTTATCTGTTCAATAAAATATACAAGGTATTATGGGATAGAGAACCCAACAAGTAAAAACTCTTTAAGCAACTAGAATTCAGTCTCAACCTAAACGATAAACTCTAACTAACAGATAAAAAAACCTATTCCTAACTAAAGACAAATATATATCTAACTAAAGACTCATAATGTTTCTCGACTCATAATGTTTCTCAATATGATGGACTAAATGTGGACATAGGCATCTAAAATGTTGTAGGAATTTGGGGAAAAGGAAAATACTAAATTATTTAACTAAACTACAATTACATGTATTTAGGGCTCACCTGTATACCAGAAACTGTAAAATATGGTATCTCAAACTTTACACGTATAGGAGCTTTTCTTTCAGGAGTGGCTTCTTCTGCTGTAATACTGGGAAGCCTAAATTCTGCTCTCAACATATATTCCTGAAAATGCAATGGGAATTAGCATAAAAGAAATCTCAGAGAGAGAACAAACAGTAAAACATAACTATGAGTTAAATCTTAAGGTATGACAAGCGTACGCTTACCTTACCACCTGGAAAAGATTTTATCTTCCAAATCAATGCATCCTTTTCAGGTGCATAAGTGGATGATCCCATCGATGTACGAACATCTGGATTAGTTGCATCCGTTGGAACAGGCAACTCAATTTCAACATTAGTTGCAGTGCTGAAATTATCAAATAAACTAATATCTGAACTAGCACCATATCATTGTATCATAATGTATGCCATCTGAACTCCAAAAGATCAACTGAGGCAGCTCCAAATAGGTGTATAGCATAATACAAATAGACATACCTTCTCTCCTTGAACTGGCTTCGTGCTTTAACCAGAATTTCCATACGGCTCCTAGAATGTCTTTCCACTTGGGCTTCTACCCATAATAGAGGCTTTACCTGAGATTAATTACTATTATAACACTTCAATCGATCAACTCAGTGAAGGCACTAAGAAAAGGTCAGTCAGATAGAGAGAATTAAAACATTGGGAAGTGCACCTGTGTACTGAGCCTGTAGGTCATAAGATCGAAAGAACCATCAGGAGGAATAAATGATATAGTACGATCATTCTCAAATCGGGTCAAACGCACACACCTAAGTTACAGAAGAGGTTAGTAGAAGAATGATCGAGCGGGGAGGGAAGGGAGAAATTTCTTTTTTCGTTTTTTCTGTTGGGACAGGTTACAAACAGGAGTTTGCTGATTAAAATCTGAGGACCCACCCACTCCCTCACTTGCTTATTCTGTCGGAAGTTTGCACAAATTATATAGTATACATTGCCCAGAAGAGCTTAATTTCTTCCCAACTCCCACACCCACCACATACATATTCTTGGGTTAAGCATATACACAAAAAGATGTCATAATCCACAAAAGAAAATAAAAATAATTGAATTACATACTGATGAAACTTGATATCATCTAGATCGATAGCTTTCCCCTTAGCATTACGTCCTTGTGCTTCCAGCAATACTCTATCATTAAGGCCAAGCTTACATTCAGGCATACCACTGCAAGAGAAGAAAAATTATGTCATTAGACCAGTACCACTCATCAATTAAATGGCTGGGTAAAGGACAAGATGTATAATTGAGATACTAGAGAAAAGTGACATGGTGGGATTTTTGTCGAATTGCATTTAAACCAGTGAAAACCTTACAGGAGATCCAAAGGTTGGAAAAATAATGCAGTCCTTGTGTCAACATTTAAGAATCCTAGACATTTTAGGTTAGATATACACTAGCAATGCTACCATAGAGGCAGCTCATTAGCAAGATGGGAAGGAAATGCAGGCAAGAAGAAAGAACTTCACCAGCTCAACCGCGTAGATGTGAAGCGAAAGGTTCGGAGATCAAAATTACATGTAAATATGATCTTAGTAATGACAGAATCATAATCAGCATAGAACATATCTTCACACTGCTAGTGCTAGTCCAAAAGATGTAAAACAATATTTAAGATCAGGCAGGTCACTAGATCAAGAAACATCCCAGAGGAGAGGTTAGGCTTTGTCTTGCCTTCAGAACTGTTTTTAAAACTCTAGAAAAGGGGGCGCTAGATCTAAACTTTCACTGAAGTGCCTATAAGATTTTAAGAACCTTCTGAAGTAATTTCATAAAAGAGAATACTAAAACAGATGTCCCCACAGGTTAAACAGAGATCTTACTATCATCAATCTTACATACAACAGGATCAAGCCCTTAGTAGTATAAAATCCAGGCTGTCTAACAAACTATTGACCAGAAGGCTATTGCAAAGCCATATATGTTGGCGACACAGGATACTGTTGCACTGCATCTCATGTCGTGAACTGTACCTAACTGTATTCACCATCGCCAGTTGCTGCTCTAAACTCAAAACCAACCACAAAGTTCTCACCTATTCCATCTATAGTAACACTTAGATTTTTCTTTGATTGAAGCTAATTTTAACAATAATATAAGCTAATTCGATTAACAATACAAAAAGTTCTTTTAAAACCAGTCCTTCCACCTTAATGTTGATAGTAAAGGATCCACATCAAAGCCAGACTGATTCACAATATTCGTCAGCAAGACAGGGTTAGGGATGAAGGACAGGATTCCAGATGAGGATAATATTAAAATCTGAAGATCACTAAGAACAATTCAGTATGCAGTATTACATAAAATGCTAAACTAGAACAGACAGAAATCAGTATACATTTGTACCTAGAACACTGCTGGTCGTGATGGTGGGAAGTAGCCAGTACAAAACTTGAGTTTTTGAGGTGATTCTCAAAGAGAAATGTACGGCACGCAACTGATAACAAAGTCATAACTTTGAGGGAGCTTGGACAAAGATTGCTCGCAAATCTGAAATTTATTACTATGACAAGAAGGCATAACGCCAAAAATCTTTTAACATATGTTTATCACCCACACGGCCACAACATACTGGGCAATCATACATTGACATTTCAGTTTTGCCGATACAAGTAGGAATACACAAAGAGTGACCCATACATACATAAACACATATATATCTCAGAAAAGTGCAAACCTCAAGTAGGTCCTCATCTTCAATGCACCAACAACATCCGACCTCACTATTTGCCCATTGCTGTTAACAAGTATATTGACGCTCTCCACAACATCCAAAAATACCTGAAAGAACAACAAAATTCCATATAAGCCACTAAAAGAAACTGTTATTGAATAAAACATGTAAAACTTACTTCATTCTTCTTGTATTGTATCCCTTCACTACGCCAGGACACAGCATTCGTAACTGCCATTGGTGGCCTTTGTGTAACCTCCATTCTATATGCATCAGTTTTTATAAATTCACTGAGAATTTTTGCTTCAGTATATTGAGGATAACCAAAGTCCATCATTTCGTCAAGTAACTCATACTGAAAAGATAAAACATTGTTCCAGTCACAACCAATCCTTTACAATTTTCTTCCCAGTCACATGCTTTTTATCCCAAAAAGAAATAAAATGTTCCTCATACCACTACAACAAAATTATCCCGTAGAGATTCTTCTTCTAACTCTTCAAAGTAATGCTTAAAGACCTGCCAGCAAACCAAATAAAAGGAAATGAATAATTCTCCACAGCTACTCAACAGATAAATACATCTCAAACCAACATACTAAAGGCACACTTTTTAGAATGCCATTGTCACTTACATCAACAACACGGTGTAGAAACAGAAGAAGACTAGCAGCATTACAATTCTGCCTTGATGCGGTCATGAGATACACATTATTGTGCTGTATAAACATATACGTCACGCCATTATCATATGCAACAGGATCTTGAGGGTCACCCTGCAAATGATCAAATTCTAGCACTTAAATTAGCAAGAAAAGGTAAACTCATTTTCTCCAACTAAGTCTTTACAAATCAGCTGTCTACAAATGGAACAAAATGAAGATCATAAATAATCTGCAGAACGCGAGGAGAATATTGAAATCTTTTGCAATTCAACAGTAACTTCCAAACTTGATTAGTTCTTTTTTAATAATTTTTCATCATTCAAAAAAGAGCCATCTCTAAAGAAGAGAAGCTCAACATAATCCTAACCCATAGGAAGTCATCCACAACCCATGCTTGCATAATACTCAGTTTTGACGCTTCAAAGAACATATTTACTAAACAAAACAAGATTCCAAACAGATTAAACCACTATAAAACGTTCTTTCATTCCTCTTTACTCTATTTAGCTTTTAAAATGCAGCATTCGACTAAAAGCAACAACTAGCATAAGTCCTAATTAGCTTTAAAATGCAGAATTTCCTTTAAAACAATTAACTTGCATAATCCTACTCTCCCGAAGACACTTGGATACTTGGATACGGGGAATCCCCTACTTTTCTTTTATGAAAGTAGCAGCCGGGCTATCTTGTGCACATACCAATTATTACACAAGTACCCGCTACCTCCCACCAGCATAGCTACCGGGTAAGTCTGCCTACCAAGGCATAGGCAAATGGAAGAAATCACCTACTGTTTTTTTGACTCCTTGTGAGATTTGAACGTGACACCTCATAGTTCTCTCTCACTTCATTAACCACTAGGCCACATCCTTGGGTACAATACACACATAGTTGGAGCAGAATCTACTACTAAGTATAATTGGAATATATTAAGAGAACCGAAGACACTGCTTAACTCTTGTACATCCTGGATCCGTCTTTACTTGCAATCTAACTTTTAATAGTCGAAATGCTCTTAACTGGCAGACAGTTCGTCGTTAAATTAAAACAGAAAGAAAAATAAATGAACAAGAGAACACCTCTTTCTCTAGGAGCTTGGTGAAGAATCGTTCAGCCTGAACGGAGGAGACATCGCCGCGGAAGTCACGCCACACCAGTACTCGGCCTTTGATGTCGAGGAGGAACAGCGCCGACGCCGCCCCTGCCATCTGATAATGTACCCAGATCGCGGATCAGAATACGCGATTTTAGCAAAACTCCAATGAGATCTAGTCGTGATTGAGAGTTAGATTTTGTAATTTGATATAATTGGGAAAATGTAGTTTTAGATTTTGAAGATGGATCTGCCAATCAGCTGGCTGAATTTTCACATTGATTCATTGTTGAAATGTCAGTGAATTTTATTTGCTTTGCAAGACACTAGCCAAATGTAGCTCGGATCGAGTTATGGGGCAAGCGAACACACACCTGGTTTTGCGACTCCTATGTAAGTTATGGTCTTGGTTCATAAATTTATGTAAGTTTAGCTAGTTGGAAAATAACTTCACATAAACAATATTGAAATTGTAAAATAGGCAAAATACATAAAAGTCCCATGAACTTGTCCCGAAAACTTGGTTAAACATTTACATTAGACTGCATTGCCTTTACCTCATAAACACATTTGGAATGAATCGTTTCCTTAATATTACGAGTGCCCTTTCTCTTAACTAGTTTTAGTGTATGTGTGTTACACGTGTACATCACATTAACCAATATAAATTATATACACAAATTATTGAAAATAGTAATGGAGGTTAAACTAAACTTAATATATGTTTAATGATGAAAATAAATATTAGAAAATTGAGTATAATATATGGTTGAATTCAATATTTTATGAATGAATTTTGTGTAATTAGTTCTATAGAACGGTGGTTAGGCCTGCCATGTTGTATGGAACCGAGTTTTGGGCGGTTAAAAACTCACGCATCCAGAAGATGAAGTTGCAGAAATGAGGATGTTGAGATGGATGTGTAGGCATACAATGATGGATAAGATTAGGAATAAAGATATTCGAGGAGAAGGTGGGTGTGGCCCCCATGGAGGACAAGATGCGGAAAGCAAGACTCGGATAGTTAGGGCACATTCAGAGGAGGAGCACTGATGCATTAGTGAGAAGGTGTGAGCGACTGGCTGTGGTAGGCACGAGGAGAGGTAGAGGGTGACTTAAGAAGTATTGGGGAGAGGTGATCATGCAGGACATGGCGCGACTTAGGATTATTGAGGACATGGCCCTTGACAGGAAATTGTGGAGGTCGAGCATTAAGGTTGTAGGTTAGGGGAAAGTTGTTAATATTTCTACAACGCACTAGAGTGAGACTAGCCAATTAGGAGTTAGTCGTGGGATGCTATTGATCAACTACTCATGCTGGGCTTTATATGTTGGTTATTAGTATACTTTCCATCTTTTTCGTATTTCCTATATTTCTTATATTGTTATTTTGTTATTTTATGTTATATTATGTATTTTATGTTATGTTATTATGAGTCTATTGATAGTACTAATATATCGTCTCTTGTTGCTTTCTTGAGCCGAGGGTCTCCTGGAAATTGCCTCTCTGCCCCTCGGGATAAGGTAATATCTGCGTACATATTACCCTCCCCAAACCCTACTTGTGAGATTATACTGAGTTGGTGTTGTTGTTGTTATTGTTGTTGTTGTAGTTATATAGTATTTATAGTTATAAATATTTTATTATATTAAATACAAATATGATATATTGTTGTATCACATCTTGTATCTCTTTGTAAACTCTAGGGAAAATGCATAAGTTCCCTCTTGACCTATACCCGAATTTTCAACTACACACTTTTTCTTTGCGGGAATCCTATTATCCCCCCTCTAAACTTATTTTAAATGGAATTATTTGCACCCTTAACGCTGATGTGGCAGAGTGTGTGTATTTCACTATCCCAAAGGAGAGTGAGAAGCAAGGAAAAATAATTTTCACATTATTTTTTTATTCTTTTTACCATTTTCCTTACTTTTTTTTCCTTTTCCTTTTCCTTTTCCTTTTCCTTTTCCTTTTCTTTTATCTTTTTCTTTGTATTTTTTCTTTTACTTTTCTTTTGTTTCTTCTCTAATTCCGACAGATATTCATTCGTCGGCGACTTTGTCTAACCGTTTTTCTTCCATTTTTCTTTGTACATACAAATTAATCTCTCAAAAAGATCTGTGCATAAGCAAAACAAAATACACTCAGATTTGGGGGGAAGGGGGGGGGGAAATCATCATCGGAAAATCTTTCCATGCCGGAAAAAAATGATGTATTAAAATTTTAACTGGAAAAAGTTTTTTCATATTATATTCATTTTTATTTTTTTTCTCTTCCTCCCACAAATAAATTACACTTTCAAGAAAAATTTATATATATATATATATATAAGACACTTAGATCGGGATAAAAATCTATCGTCGAAAAAATATATCGCCGGAAAAAATGATGTTTGTGAAATTCCAATGACCACCATTTTATGCCGCTGGTGACCAAACAAAAAGAAAGAGAATGAAATAACCAAAAAAAATGAGAATAATAAGAAATAAGAAAAAAGGATAAGAAATAGAAGAAAGAATAAAAAAAGTACTTAAATTATACGTGAGAGCGCATGTAGCTCACCACTTGCCAAGAGTTTGGTTGTTAGCGTTAAAAGTGTAAATAATTACATTTAAAATAAGTTTAATCGGGGTAATAGGATTGCCGCAAAGAAAAAGTGTATAGTTAAAAATCCGGGTATAGGTTAGGGGTACTTATGCATTTTCCCTAAACTCTACGTTCATAATGTCAATATACCAAAAAAATAATTATTCATTCAAAGTTAATCAAAATTATAGAAAAGCCAAATGGACCTCTTCGTGTGTAAAAACATTGCCTGGATTCTTATTGATCTAAGTCTAAGTTCCCTTCTTTGCATGTTCATGCAATGCCAAATAAAAGTTAATACTATTCTAAACTCATTCTGAACATATCGCACATACCATATCATCCTAGATACACATAAGAGCTTCATACCCCTTTCAGGCCACAAGCAGCTACGTACTCAACTAGCCAAGAATTTTCCATTTATCTCATATAGAAGAAAATCACTACCCATCCCATGGTCCTCATGCTCGTAGAAAACATATATCTCTAACAGTGGTAGAAACCATCAAGAACTCTCCGAATTCCATTTTGCACAAAACTAAACCGTCTGGACTGAATTTTTCTAACTCGGCCAAGCTACACGGGCCATTAAAACCCAAGAGAATTCCACGAAATACCTGTCGAAACTCATTACCTTGTACGTATCCAAAGAAATAATCATATCTTTTCCATGCCGATTCGACCTACTACCAAGCTATCCCATCTATCCCAAGTTCCTTCTTATTTAACTTTATCTTGATACTTCTTCTTGTTGTAACACCATAGTTCCTAAACCCAAACTCACCACACGAGACCCAAGCATAAAACCATACTGCCTAAGGCTTATAAGCCGCTAAATACAATATTCCCAAAAGCACCATATTCAAAATACATACTTTGAAGAGACTTCATGCGAACCCGAAGCCCTTACCTTCCTAATACTAATATATAGAATCCCATAATTGATATAGAAATAACACAAGTCCTGAAACCCTCCAATGCAAACCTCAATTTCTAGCAAAATATGCACTTGAAAATATCTAATTATTACATGTAAAATCTTGAACTCATTAGGACCATTCTCGAGAGTCATCCACTCTACTTAAACCTCAATTAGACTGATCAAATAAACCGAACAACCTATACCTCAATAACACCCCGACGCCACAGAATGTAACCTTACCTTAATGCATCCAAGCAACTTCTTGTTCTATACACCACACATTCTTTACCAATAACCACTCAAGTCATTCCGTAATTCTCATACACCTATTGTAGCATGACATAACCCTTATTGAACTTTCCTGTGTACTCAAGCCATCCTCTGTCACAACCTCCGAGCCATAACTGATTCACCCGTATGCCTCAAACTGAAACCAACATAGCACATAAATGTGCAATCAACTAATCAATAGCAGACTCCCTCACTTGGCTCGAAGTCCTAGATCAAAACACCCAATAACTCATAATACATATACTCTATTACTACCATGATACCATATTGAGATTAAACTCAATCCTTATAAGCCGCTGAATACAATATTCCCAAAAGCGCCATATTCAAAATACATACTTTGAAGAGACTTCATGCGAACCCGAAGCCCTTACCTTCCTAATACTAATATATAGAATCCCATAGATGATATAGAAATAACACAAGTCCTGAAACCCTCCAATGCAAACCTCAATTTCTAGCAAAATATGCACTTGAAAATATCTAATTATTACATGTAAAATCTTGAACTCATTAGGACCATTCTTGAGAGTCATCCACTCTACTTAAACCTCAATTAGACTTATCAAATGAACCGAACAACCTATACCTCAATAGCACCCCGACGCCACAGAATGTAACCTTACCTTAATGCATCCAAGCAACTTCTTGTTCTATACACCACACATTTTTTACAAATAACCACTAATGTGACGACCCAAAAAGTCATCACCTGTTTTCCTCACTTGTTCCATACTTCTGAGGCCTTGAAAACCTCATTCTATGTTGCCTCAATTTACGTGCGCGATCCGGGCATGTAGCCGGAAAGATTTTGTGATAGAATATATGAATTCTATGAGAAATTTGAAGAAAAATGATATTAATATTGATATAGTTGACTTTGGTCAACATTTTTGGTAAACGGACCCATGATACGACGGTCTCAGAAAATCCATAGAAAAATATGGAACTTTGGCGTATGCCCGGAATTGAAATCGGAGGTCTAGAACCCCGGTAAAAGAATTTTTTTGTTAAATTGTTTTCTGAAAATGTTTAAGGGAAATGAAACTAAATTTTGATTAAAAAGTAATGGAATCGGGCTCGTATTTTGGTTCTGACGCCCGGTACAAGTCATATATATTAGTTAAGCGCTTCCTGTAAAGTTTGGTTGAAAACGGATGTCGTTTGACGTGTTTCGGCCTTAAATTGAAAATTTTGGAAGTTATGAAATTTTGAAAGAATTCTTGAGTTTTAAGGCTCAATTCATTGATTTTTATGTTATTTTGGCGATTTGATCACGCGAGCAAGTTCGCATGATGTTTTTGAGTTAGTGTACATATTTGGTTTGAATCCCCGAAGGCTCGGGTGAGTTTCGGATAGGTGACGGGATGGTTTTGGACTTGAAATCTGCAGCAGAAATTCTGCAATTTTTACATAGGGATTTTCTTCTATACGATCGCATAGGTATAGATGCGATCGCACAGAGCAAAGATTAGGGGTCCCAAAATCCTTCTATGCGATCGCAATAGTGCCCATGCGATCGCATAACTTCAACTTTCCTTCCTATGCGATCGCACAGTATCCTTCGCGATTGCATAGAGTAAGACTTGAGGCCCAGAGTTTACTTCTATGTGATCGCATACAAATCCATGTGATCGCATAGAGTAATTTCAGCTCCCCCATTTTTCCTTCTATGCGATCGCATTGGTCCTCCGCGATCGCATAGAGCAATTTTGCTGTCTCCTTATTTTCTTCTATGCGATCGTATCACAGGCCTTGCGATCGCATAGAGTAAATTTGCGCAGTGATTTTAAGTTCTGCAAAAACCAGAACAGACGGGATAAAATCCCATTTCTCTCAACTCTCTATTCTCCAAACAGCTCTTTAGGCGATTTTTGAGCAATTCTTCATCAAACTTCTTGGATACGATTGGATTGGAGCCAAATTCGAAAGGAAAAGGCATTGCTATGGATTGAATTGTTCGTAAACTTTTGAGGTAAGTGTTTGTTCTATCCTAGCTTGAGGGTATAGGATTATGTGGTATGTGCTATGTGATCGAGTGCAGTATATGGGCTGTGGTGACGAGTATCCATACACTGGCGTCTAGCATGACCGTGACTCATTATTGATACTTGTTGTGAGACATGTCACACCTCCTTTTTTCACCGCACATACAAATAACGTAAATGTGCCACTGTTTAATACTACACCCCGAGAAGGGATATAATAATAATCAGTGAAGGAGTTTTTCCACTTAAAGGACAGTCGGAACGGGATCAATTTATTTAATTATTCAGAGTCGCCACTTGGGAAAATAATGGTGTCCCAAGTCACCGGTTTAATCCCGAACCGAGGAAATTTATGACTCTGTATTACAGTCTGCGAAACTAAAAACCTGGATAAGGAACTCTGTTAACCCGGGAGAAGGTGTTAGGCACTCTCGGATTCCGTGGTTTTAGCACGGTCTCTCAACTGCGGTTTTTGTTTTTATCTGATTTCTTATATATTTTAATTAGGTGCTTTCAATGTTCCGCTTTTTAATTTTAGAAGAATTGCGACGTCACGAAAATACATTTCGAGTCACACCGCAACCAGTACGCCTGTGACTTTAATGTATTTCGACTTCGTTGAAATTTGGATTTGGGTCACATAAATGTGCACCCGTATTTAGGAAGGTAATATTAACATTACGCACCTAAAGCAACTATGCGTTTATTATCTTTGCGAGGGCCATGGAATTTGCTAAATGGCACGCCTCGAATTCTAAGGATTAATACATAATTTAAAAAAAAAATGAGGGCCATGCGGTTGCCAACAAAAATGAATATAGAACAATCTGAAACCGAGCATGAGGATAACACCAGTGTTGAATGAAGGAAATAAAGTATTTTATCATACATATCAAGTAAAAGAACTGATGCTTAGTTTTGTTTCCTTCTTCCAGTTGTGAATTCATTTTTAAGCTACTGTATGGACTATTAAGCACAGATCTTGAAATCTCAAATTACTACATGGAAATATGTCAAGTATGGACAAAACTTGATAGCATACAAATAAGCAAAGCTCACCTCGGTTGTAGACCAGATAATCGCTAGAGAACTAACACGTAAATGAGTCCGGACCTCGAACAAGATCAGCATAAGTTAAAATTAGGAAATAGCTAGCCGTCACAACAAGCACTTCAAGAAAACTGGATTGTTTGATGGCTTTAATACTCGATAACGCACAGGACCGCGAGCAAGATTTCAAACCGAAAACCTCGTCGGAAAGACCAAAAGAGAATGAAAGAGTTGACCTTAATATAGCCAAACAATTGATTGCTTCCACTTTCATATAGTTGGCAGAATCTTTGAATGTGAGAATACTGAAACCGGAATCAAGAATCATCCAACAATGATCGAAGTAAAAATGAACCGTGACCAAAAACCTCGCGAGAATCTTCGTGCAACTTTACTGGAGCTTTAGACCAAGGAAGAAAGAAGACCAAGTCTTCTTTCTTTTTTTGTGTACTAATTTTAATAAACAAATGAAAGATTGGAGATTTTTCTCGTTCCAAACAAAATACAGAAGTGGTCGTTTCCTTCTCTTCCAAGAACAAGGTCTTCAACTTTAGTTATATAATGGTGGGAAGAAGCCTTATTCTGTTGAAAAAGAAAGGGGCGAGAGCTAGGAAATGAATGGGGGGTCAGTGGCTGATGGTTTTGGTGTTCTTGTTGAAGATGAAGAAAGGTATGTTTTCTCTAATTTGGTGAAGGAGATCGGGTCAGCGGCGGAAGCTGTGTGTGTCCCTATTGTGTATAGGTTTTGCTTTTTAAGTAGGGAAATGGGTAGGGTTTAGTAATGAGTTGGGCTCAATTAGGTGGGTTTTGGGTATTTGGGCCAGGGAAAATTAGGAAAAATGGCCCAATTCGGGTCTCTTAATAAGATAGCCCACTTATTCTATTTATTTTGTAATTTTTTAGTTATTCTTTCTAATTTTATTAAAATGATTGACACTAAAATCTATTTCCTATCCATTAGTAAAAATGGAAACTAAAACATATTTAAACTAAAAATGCAAGTTGGACCATTTTTTGTTATTTTCTTTACGTTTTATTCTAAAACAAATTGATACTAAAAAATGTGAAATTAAATTCCTAAATGCAAATGCATATTTTTTGTATTTTTTTTTTTATGAATTTTCATGCAACTAATTAATACGCAAAATTGTAAAAGAATAAGGAAAAATAGTTTATTTTGAATTTTCTGGGAATAACTCATATATAGGGTAAAAATCACGTGCTCACAGCTGCCCCTCTTTGCTCGGGAACACGAAGAGTTTCCGTGCAAAGGTAAGTGAGCAACTATGAACGATTTTTACCCGTTCGAGTATTCCGTTGTGAAGCATTTTGAAAAGCTTTGACCGCATCCTGCTTTAGAGGTTGCCTACATATCCTGGGCTAAACAGGAATCAGGTCAGTGTAGTTCGGGAGTGATGGAGTATCGAGGTTGAGAGCCAGTCGAGGTGCCATTCCGTCGAGGTTTCGTTCCATCGAGGTTCCGGTCCGTGGTCCTGCTGTTACATAAAAAATCCAACATGAAAAAGACTAACTAAGCCTATCAGCTACTAGTTACAAGATTCCTATCTATAAGTCTCCTGAAGCTTGATCTTGAGTATTGGTTGGTGCTTCATGCGGACTCTAAATTTGAACCTTGATACTTGCTAGTTGCAGGTGCTGTTTTTCGGATCAAGACCAGGTATGTAGTGTTTGTGACCTCGGCCATGTCTTGAGCACACCACATCTTTCATCAACTTCTGCACTTGGATTAACTCCTTGCTTTTTTTTTTCATTGTGACTGACTTCTGTTGATCATCTCGGACTGTTGACTCGCATTCTGGTCGCAAGCTTCTTTTGTTGCTAACTTGCATTGCACTCCAAAGTGAATTCCCTGACTTGTGATCTTCGAGCTATTCTCCTTCGAAGTCTGAATCTATCTTTTCTGATCCTTGTTGCCTTCCTTCTGATTCATGCTGGGGATTTCCGTTACACTCTACCACTTTTCGATTGTTCACTATCCTTATCAAATCTTGGAAACAGAGACGTCGTTCTGCTTTTCTGGTGGGCTTCTGACTTTAACAACAAACTCTAATCATAAATTGCCATTCCCTTCTTCGAGTGGGCACCTGACATCTCAGGAGAAAGATTCATCGGATTGAGATTTTGATGTCTTAGGAGAAAGATTCATCAGACTAAGATTTTGACGCTAGGAGATAATTCCTCAGACTAGGTTTAAATTGTTGTGATCTCAGGAGAAAGATTCATCAGACTAAGAGTTTGACGCTAGGAGATAATTCCTCAGACTAGGTCTAAATCGTTGTGATCTCAGGAGAAAGATTCATCAGACTGAGATTTTGATATCTTAGGAGAAAGATTCATCGGACTAAGATTTTGATGTCTTAGGAGAAAGATTCATCAGACTAAGATTTTGACGCTAGGAGATAATTCCTCAGACTAGGTCTAAATCGTTGTGATCTCAGGAGAAAGATTCATCAGACTAAGATTTTGACGCTAGGAGATAATTCCTCGGACTAGGTCTAAATCGTTGTGATCTCAGGAGAAAGATTCATCAGACTGAGATTTTGATATCTTAGGAGAAAGATTCATCAGACTAAGATTTTGATGTCTTAGGAGAAAGATTCATCAGACTAAGTCTAAATTGTTGTGATCTCAGGAGAAAGATTCATCAGACTAAGATTTTGACGCTAGGAGATAATTCCTCGGACTAGGTCTAAATCGTTGTGATCTCAGGAGAAAGATTCATCAGACTGAGATTTTGATATCTTAGGAGAAAGATTCATCAGACTAAGATTTTGACGCTAGGAGATAATTCCTCCGACTAGGTCTAAATTGATGCCTTACTTGAAATCTTCCAATTGTTGCTTCCTTCTTCTTGTTGCTTTCATCTAAATCCTTTAATTGTTGTTTTTCACTTCCTATTAAATTATCTTTAACTATAACTTCAAAAACTAAATCGCCACTCCATTCTTCAGGCGGGCTTCCTGACTTCAACTACGACTTCAAAACTAAATCGCCACTCCATTCTTCAAGCGGGCTTCCTGACTTCAACTACATCTTCAAAACTAAATCGCCACTCCATTCTTCAGGCGGGCTTCCTGACTTCAACTACATCTTCAAAACTAAATCGCCACTCCATTCTTCAGGCGGGCTCCCTGACTTCAACTACAACTTTAAAATAAATCGCCACTCCATTCTTCAGGCGGGCTCCCTGACTTCAACTACAACTTCAAAACTAAATCGCCACTCCATTCTTCAGGCGGGCTCCCTGACTTCAATTACAACTCAAAACTAAATCGCCACTCCATTCTTCGGGCGGGCTCCCTGACTTCAACTCATAAACTTCAAAACTAAATCGCCACTCTATTCCTCAGGCGGGCTCCCCGACTTCAACTACAACTCAAAACTAAATCGCCACTCTATTCTTCAGGCGGGCTTCCTGACTTCAACTACATCTCACTAACTACATCCTATCCTTTCTTCTAAATTACCTTGTTTCGGAATTGCTTTCCTCCTAGGTCGTGTTATTTCTCCCTTGACTGCTGGGGATATCTTTGGAATTGTTTACTTACCTGCTGGGGATGATGTTGCTGGGAAAATCTTCTCTATTTCCTCCTTTTCTACTTCCTTCAAAACCTTTTATTCTCTCCCGGGATCGCGGGGGATTGAAATGTCATTAGCTGATGATTGTCCTGTCGGGGGACCCCTTTTCCTTTTTCCTCTTTCCAAACCTCCTTCGGGACTCGCATTTTGCTCCCTTGAAAAACTTGTAGGATATAATGCTGCCGGGGAAATCTCGAAATCAGTGTTTCATTTTTTCGAGAACTGCTGGGGATGATACCGGCCTCTTGCCTTTCTGAACGCAAGCTTCCTCGTTTTGTCCTGTCTGCTGGGGGTATAATTTCCTCTATCACAGCTTGTTGTTTTCTTTCTTTCAAAGCTGCTGGGGATAATCGGGTTCAAAGATCATTTCCTCGCATTATCTGGCTTCTTTCCCCAACCGGGTATTTGGTTTCGAGAAAATTTTCACAACGGGAGAAAATTTTCTGCCCCAGTTTGAGAATCTTTTTTGTGGCATGCTTTTCTGCCAACAACCCTTCTTTTTCCTGTTTCAAATCAAAGAAAAATTGGTTAGTTTTAAAATGTGGTGGCTGGTTGTGGTGCTCATGCTGGGGATGGTTCTCCTCTTCTTTCCCTGCTCTGCGTTTCATTGTCAGACCCTGCCGGGGATGTTATCATTTGATGATATTCATGCTGGGGATAGTTTTCTCCTTTCTTGCTTCCCCGCCTTCCTTGACGACTCTTTATTCGCGAACCTTTCCACGTGGTTTTCCACCGACCACCCGAATTCCTATAATAGTGACCCTTCGTGAAGACCTTGCATGTTTTACTGGTGAACCATTTTCTTTGTTCACCCTTGTCACTGAAAATACCTTTCTGCTGGGGATATCTCCCCTTCTTTGGCGCATATCTAAGGAATGGGCATTTCCCGACCTTTGAGTCTCATTGGCCTTGGCCTCGAGGTCATTAACCTTCATTGAGATATCCTTTTTCACACCGATCCACCCCTTTGTCGATTTCCTATTGCTGGGGAATATCCTTCTGGACACCGGCTTTGCGCTTAATCCCTCCTCACTTATACCACTTGGGTGTACCAATCAAATTCCGTCTTGCATAATTGGAAAGCTGATGGAAAATTTTGAAGTCATTTCTTACAAACAGACTCTATTGGGGAATTTTTTATGAAAGGAGAAAGATAAAAGGAAACAGAATAAGAGACAAAAACGAGGATGACTCTCTAAAGAGAAAAATTATAAAATAACCGTATCAAACGTGGATACCAACTCTAATGGACATGACATGCACATATAGCCTATCCTCCGTCGTTAAACCGCCTTTTGTAATCTTCTCCTGGGGCTTTCCTATCTCATTTCGGTTTTCTCTCAGCTTTCATCGCCTTATGGTGCCTGTGAAGGTTTTCACCGCTAAGACTCTCTCATTTGTATTACTTTTCCGCTGGGGATTGGCGGTGCTACTGCTAAGGTTCTCTCATATTTCTTCTGCTGCAGATCCGAGTCTTTTCTGATGGGAATCAGAGTGTTATGTTCTGATAAGACTTCTCTCATTTGCCCGACTTGGCCTCTTTTAAAGATTGGTCAAAAGGTCTTTCTTTGGACCGTAATGTGGATTTGGATAAGGCTAGAAAGAAATGGTATTAAAGGCTAGAAACAAAACAAAAAGGGTTCAAAATTACAACCTTCGGAGTCTACATCTTCCTTTATAAACACAACTTTTGTTGCCCCAGTTTCTAGCTTGGGGATTTTTTTGGTTTTTATTTACACTATGACCGAGCCGTGAAGCGCCTACGTATCCTCTTTGAGGAATCAGGTCAAACGTAGTTCCCAATTCCTCTTTTTCAAGTTTCTTTTTTTCACACATTTTTCTTTTTCTTTTCTTTATCTCTTTTTGTTGTTTTTCTTTTTTTTCTTTATTTTTTTCTTTATCCATTTCTTCTCTTACCTTTCAAACTTGTGTTTCTAGTCTTTGCAACTAATTCCGAAGGAGGGGCATGAAAGAATTTAAAGTAAGGCTCAAAGGGTTCACGATGGATAAGGTGTTTGGATAGCAGAACAAAATGCCTTCGTCATTCCAATCTTCAAAACATGCCAAGCGTGAACAACACAATTAATATTCGTCATATCTTTAAAGCGCTGTTGGGCAACACTCTCATTTTCATTGTTATGAACGACCCCATGTCAATTTTGGCCAGCTTGCCTTTAACGGTTTCCTTTTACTTGCCCCAGTTTCTCATGACTCGGGCTTCGAATAATCTCAAACCGTTCTTATTTAATTTAAATATCTCGATCACCTCCCAATGGTTTTGTGATTAACTTTTAAGATCAGGCCAGAACTATGCGCGCACGTCATGTCACTAGAGCTAGCAGAAAAAGAACTATAGGAAGGAGAGGACTAATAACAGAAAATGTCTAGAAATAATATAAAATAGGTCATTGCATTAACCGATAAAACAACGACTCGAACAACCAAAAAACAAAACTGGGGTTACAACCCTTAGAACGAACCTAGACCCCTTTAGATGAGACACTATGATCAAAAGAAAAATACAAGGATAAAAGGTTTGAGCCGCAAAACAACATTCGGATTACCATTCCGAACTAACTCGGACAAATTGAAATGACAACAAAATAAGCCACCGCAAATGACTCTCCAATTGATAAGCCTGACATTTAGCCACGAATTTGATTATCAGAACCAATATGGCCTTCTCTCATTTCAGTCGGCAAATTCCCGAGTGGACTCTCATATTCCGTGTCACCATGCATCACCGCCAGAAAGTGTGTATCATCAGGTGCAGGTAACGGATTCAGCGCGATATTCTGGGTGTCACTGTTATGAATCACAATCAATCTTTCTTGGATCATCCTTTCTATTTCCCTTTTCAAATCCCGACAACTTTCCATGTTGTGCCCCTGGGCATGGGAATGGTATTCACACCTTTTAGATGGGTCAAAGCTCCTTGCACGTGGGTCCACATGATTTGGAGGGATGGGTGCAATCATGTCCTGTTGCTTTAACTTCTCAAATAAGTTTGCATATGAAACTCCTATTGGTGTGAAATGTTCCTTCAACTTCGGTTCCCTTCTATACCCTTGGTTTGGAAGTGGGTTATAAGGTATTTGGAAATTTTGCAGAGGCTGGTAGAGATTTTGTGATGCCCGTGCTCGCTTTCTTGGATGATTTGATGGCTGAATAACATACTGCGGTGGATCAACTGAGTATGGTGGGTTCGGAGGTGGATAGTAATGCTCAGGGTAGTTTTGGGAAACCTGTCGAGACATCGCATACCGTCGAGATGTTCTTCTGGAACCTTTTCTTGACCCTGATATCATCATGACTTCTTCATCCCTCTCATTCGTGTCACTAGATTCAAATTGGACAGCCTGAGCTGCAGCCTTGAGAGCCGCTTGACTTATAATTCTGTCTGTCTTAAGACCGTTCTCTACCATTTCTCCCATTTTGATTACATCCAAGAAGGATTGACCAACCGCAGACATCATGTTCCGAAAATAATCCGGCTCTTGAGCCTGAAGGAAGACAGTGATTAACTCATGGTCATCCATGGGTGGCTCAGCACGAGCCGCTTGCTCTCTCCATTTAAGGGCATATTCCATGAAACTTTCACTTGATTTCTTCTTCAGATTTGAAAGGAAAATGCGGTCTGGGGCAATGTCAATGTTGTATTGGAATTGCTTGACAAAGGCCTGTGCCATGTCGTTCCAGACGTGCCAGCGAGATGCATCTTGATCCCAAAACCATTCAGGAGGCTACTCCTGTAAGGCTTTCCCCAAAGTAAGCTATTAACAATTCTTCATTTCTTCCCAGAATCCTTAGTTGATTGCAATACCTTTTCAAGTGGGCTATTGGGTGTCCATGTCCACCGTACTTTTCAAATTTGGGAATCTTGAAACCAGGTGGCAAGTGGACATCGGGAAACAAGCATAGATCTTTGAAAGCAACACTCTTTTGACCTGCCAACCCGTGCGTGTTTTTCAACCGATGTTCTAAGCTTTTCAATCTTTGGGTTATTTCCTCCTGTACCATCTTTCGGGGATCTTGCGTTGTCCGCTTGTCACAAACCAACCACCTTCTACTTACTTTGCAATTCAAGACAAAACATGTTAGAATGGACTCAGCCAGTCCTTATCAATTTTTTTTTTATATATATATATTTTTTTCATATATATACATATACAGTTGTGGTCGAATCTTATGGAGATTGCCTACGTATCATGACCCCGCATGAATCGGACCGAGCGTAGTTCTTGCAAATTAATGCAAGAAATAAAGAGATGTTTATTTGATTTTTTTTTCTTTTTTGAAGCAAAATTATAAAAGCCGACTCCAACTACAAACTCTGATGAAAAACTTTCACACCTTGTGCCAGAGATTTCTACAAGAATAAGAATATTTTTAGCGCCAATTATGACTATTTCTACAAAATTAGCCATGTAATGGCTTATTTGGCAAAATGGCTATTTTTGCAAAATTTATTTAAGAAAGATAAACTTGAAAAAAAAAATTCATCTTGTGGCTTATGGGGGCATCGTTCGGCATCGCCATAAGCCAACACAAGACTGAGAAGTTTCTAATGTCAATTGACTATTCTTACAAAATTGGCCATGTAATGGCTTATTTGACAAAGCAGATATTTTTGCAAACTTTATTTAAGAGATTACAAATTCCAAAAATTTTCATCTTGGGGCCCATGGGGCATCGTTCAGCACTGACACATGCCAACACAAGACTGAGGAAGTTAAAAATGCAAAAATGTGGCTATTTCAGCAAAATTTCGGCCATGTAATGGCTTGTTTGATAAAGTAGTTATTTTTGTAAAGTTGAGTGATGACTCAAAATTTAATTTTTGCAGATACAGCCTTTCGACATTTCCGCGAGGGAATATTTCAAGGCTGTGTCCAAAATTATTTAAAATGATTCAAAGTGGCTATTTTTGCAAAAACGGCCTTCCGACGTCCTTTTAAGGGACATTCGGCTTATTTTAAGCAAGAATAGCATCACCCAACTTATTTATAACAAAAATAAAAATTTTGACATTTTTTGGTTATTTTTGCAAAAAGGGTGTGAACCCGGACTTGATTTTGCGGCTACGGCCTTGCAACATTTCCACAAGGAATATTTCAAGGTTGTGCCCGCAAATTATTAAAAAATGACTCAAAGTGGCTATTTTTGCAAAAACAGCCTTCCGGTGTCCTTTCGGAACATTCGGCTATTTTCAAAAACAGCGTCACTTCGATTTATTGACAAAATTAAACACACATATTTTTTGATTTTTTAAAGGGGTGGTAACCCAAACTTTATTTTGAGGCTACGGCCTTTCAACATTTCCACATGGAATATTTCAAGGCTATTATTCAAAAAGAAAAAGAAAAGACTTCAAAGTGGCCATTTTTGCAAAAACAGTCTTCCGGTGTCCTTTCGGAACATTCGGCTATTTTCAAAAACAGCGTTACTTTGATTTTATTGAAAATAAAAACTTTGACACATTTTTTTTTTAATTTTTTGAAGGGGTGGTTGGACCCGATGAGGGTTGCCTACGTATCCCACCTAATGGCGAGAATCAAACCTGCGTAGTTCGGTCAGAATTATTTGACCAATTATTTCAACAAAATTGTTCTACCTATTTTTTCGAATTTTCTTCTCAAACAATTCATCAATATTTCGATATCTAAAATTTCTCTCTTTTTGTTTTTCAGGAATTTAGCCAATAATAATCTAGAACAAATAAATGCAACATATAACATGCTCGGTCTTTAATTTTCTGGGTCACCTGTCCTAGACGGACCCAACCCCTGTGTTGAGTTCCCTAAGTCAGGATATGATGCAAATAAACGTCCTAAATCTAGGCTTAATATCCTGGTGTTTTCAAGGGTACTAGACCGTGTACCCGAGCAGACAACTCGGATTTGAGGAGGGAGCTACGTACCGGTGACCCGCAGGATCGTCCGGCTTTGTAACTTATCCTGCCTCTTTTCTTACTTTCGGGTTATGACACTAACAGCATAAGGAGTCTCAACCAGTGAGCACATCCCCGAGGGTGAGAAGTGAATGGTTTTCGGCACAATTTTATATAGAGTTCACGCAATATCAAAGCGGTAAACATATAGCAGTTTGTATATACAGTGCAACTAGTATCAAAGCGGTAGACATATAGCACATTAATTAAACATATAATAAAATCAGATCTAGACAAAAACAACAATTTAACTGAGCTCGAATTCTTAGACCCTGAACCGAAGTTCCAAAAGTCGTTCCCCAGCAGAGTCGCCAGAGCTCTCACACCTCCTTTTTTCACCGCACATACAAATAATGTAAATGTGCCACTGTTTAATACTACACCCCGAGAAGGGATATAATAATAATCAGTGAAGGAGTTTTTCCACTTAAAGGACAGTCGGAACGGGATCAATTTATTTAATTTTTTCGAGTCGCCACTTGGGAAAATAATGGTGTCCCAAGTCACCGGTTTAATCCCGAACCGAGGAAATTTATGACTCTGTCATATAGTCTGCGAAACTAGAAACCTGGATAAGGAATTCTGTTAACCCGGGAGAAGGTGTTAGGCACTCCCGGATTCCGTGGTTTTAACACGGTCGCTCAACTGCGATTTTTGTTTTTATCTGATTTCTTATATATTTTAATTAGGTTCTTTCAATGTTCCGCTTTTTAATTTTAGAAGAATTGCGACGTCACGAAAATACATTTCGAGTCACACCGCAACCAGTACGCCTGTGACTTTAATGTATTTCGACTTCGTTGAAATTTGGATAAGGGTCACATAAATGTGCACCCGTATTTAGGAAGGTAATATTAACATTACGCGCCTAAAGCAACTATGCGTTTATTATCTTTGCGAGGGCCATGGAATTTGCTAAATGGCACGCCTCGAATTCTAAGGATTAATACATAATTTAAAAAAAAAATGAGGGCCATGCGGTTGCCAACAAAAATGAATATAGAACAATCTGAAACCGAGCATGAGGATAACACCAGTGTTGAATGAAGGAAATAAAGTATTTTATCATACATATCAAGTAAAAGAACTGATGCTTAGTTTTGTTTCCTTCTTCCAATTGTGAATTCATTTTTAAGCTACTGTATGGACTATTAAGCACAGATCTTGAAATCTCAAATTACTACATGGAAATATGTCAAGTATGGACAAAACTTGATAGCATACAAATAAGCAAAGCTCACCTCGGTTGTAGACCAGATAATCGCTAGAGAACTAACACGTAAATGAGTCCGGACCTCGAACAAGATCAGCATAAGTTAAAATTAGGAAATAGCTAGCCGTCACAACAAGCACTTCAAGAAAACTGGATTGTTTGATGGCTTTAATACTCGATAACGCACAGGACCGCGAGCAAGATTTCAAACCGAAAACCTCGTCGGAAAGACCAAAAGAGAATGAAAGAGTTGACCTTAATATAGCCAAACAATTGATTGCTTCCACTTTCATATAGTTGGCAGAATCTTTGAATGTGAGAATACTGAAACCGGAATCAAGAATCATCCAACAATGATCGAAGTAAAAATGAACCGTGACCAAAAACCTCGCGAGAATCTTCGTGCAACTTTACTGGAGCTTTAGACCAAGGAAGAAAGAAGACCAAGTCTTCTTTCTTTTTTTGTGTACTAATTTTAATAAACAAATGAAAGATTGGAGATTTTTCTCGTTCCAAACAAAATACAGAAGTGGTCGTTTCCTTCTCTTCCAAGAACAAGGTCTTCAACTTTAGTTATATAATGGTGGGAAGAAGCCTTATTCTGTTGAAAAAGAAAGGGGCGAGAGCTAGGAAATGAATGGGGGGTTAGTGGCTGATGGTTTTGGTGTTCTTGTTGAAGATGAAGAAATGTATGTTTTCTCTAATTTGGTGAAGGAGATCGGGTCAGCGGCGGAAGCTGTGTGTGTCCCTATTGTGTATAGGTTTTGCTTTTTAAGTAGGGAAATGGGTAGGGTTTAGTAATGAGTTGGGCTCAATTAGGTGGGTTTTGGGTATTTGGGCCAGGGAAAATTAGGAAAAATGGCCCAATTCGGGTCTCTTAATAAGATAGCCCACTTATTCTATTTATTTTGTAATTTTTTAGTTATTCTTTCTAATTTTATTAAAATGATTGACACTAAAATCTATTTCCTATCCATTAGTAAAAATGGAAACTAAAACATATTTAAACTAAAAATGCAAGTTGGACCATTTTTTGTTATTTTCTTTACGTTTTATTCTAAAACAAATTGATACTAAAAAATGTGAAATTAAATTCCTAAATGCAAATGCATATTTTTTGTATTTTTTTTTATGAATTTTCATGCAACTAATTAATACGCAAAATTGTAAAAGAATAAGGAAAAATAGTTTATTTTGAATTTTCTGGGAATAACTCATATATAGGGTAAAAATCACGTGCTCACAAGACACATTTGAAGATAAATTGTTGAACCCTTGTCGGGTTGTAGAATTGCTATTGTTCTCCCTTGCCGGGACTTGTTGTGAAGTGAGATATTGATTGCCCTTGCCGGGACTTTGTTGTGATGATTATTGTGTCCCTTGCCGGGACGGTTCATGATTTATTGTTTTTATTCTCTGCCCTTAACTGTGATTGTTATTTGGGTGAGGAAGAGTGATAATGCACGAAGGGTGATGCCGTGCCTTGATTTATTGTTTATGCACGAAGGTTAATGCCGTACCTTGTTATTGATTATGCACGAAGGTTAATGCCGTGCCATGTTATTGATTATGCACGAAGGATCATGTCGTGCCTTGTTATTGAACCATGTACAAAGGATCATCCCTTACCATGGATGTGAGGATGAGAGTAAAAACACGAAGGGTGATGCCGTGCACTTTATTTGCTATTTCATTGACTTGACATTACTTGTTTCTCCTTATACTTGTTTTTCTTGTTGATTTAATGACTGTTGATAACTGTTGAATTCTTCTGTGACATTCCTTGTTGCATTGTTACTTGGTTATTTCTCGTTATCTTGTAGTGTACATATATATATAACTGCACAGGTTTATGTGGGTGTCTGGTCCTAGGCTTGTCACTACTTCGCCGGGATAGGCCAGGCACTTACCAGTACATGGGGTCGGATTGTGCTGATACTGCACTTCGTGCGTTTTTGCACAGGTCCAGGTTTTGAGCAGGAGCAGCAGCAGTAGATCTTTTGCGTGGGAGTTGACCATATTTGAGACCGAGGTAGCTTGCAGGCGTCCGCAGGCCCGACCTCTCTTCCTTTTATTTATGTTATTAGCTGTAGTCTCCTTGTTCTGAGACAAACAGATTATATTATATTTCTTTCAGACATTTATGTGTAGGATTCATGTAGTAGTTCGTGAGTTGGTGACTCCACGTCTTGGGTAAAATATTTCAGTATCATTTTACCTTGAAACTGCTTATTGCTACTTTCATAAAGTCTTCTGCACTTGTTTAATTAAGGTTATGGTTTTGGTTGTTAAATTGAATATGAAATATTGCTAAAAACAGGATAGTGTGAATAAAGTGGCTTGTCTAGCTACCACGAGTAGGCGCCATCACGATCCCGATGTTGGGGGAAAATCCGGGTCGTGACACCCGAAGCCCTTACCTTCCTAATACTAATATATAGAATCCCATAGTTGATATAGAAATAACACAAGTCCCCTGAAACCCTCCAATGCAAACCTCAATTTCTAGCAAAATATGCACTTGAAAATATCCAATTATTACATGTAAAATCTTGAACTCATTAGGACCATTCTCGAGATTCATCCACTCTACTTAAACCTCAATTAGACTGATCAAATGAACCGAACAACCTATACCTCAATAGCACCCCGACGCCACAGAATGTAACTTTACCTTAATGCATCCAAGCAACTTCTTGTTCTATACACCACACATTCTTTACCAATAACCACTAAAGTCATTCCGTAATTCTCATACACCTATTGTAGCATGACATAACCCTTATTGAACTTTCCTGTACTCAATCCATCCTCTATCACAACCTCCGTAAACCATAACCGATTCACCCGTATGCCTCAAACTGAAACCAACATAGCACATAAATGTGCATTCAACTAATCAATAGCAGACTCCCTTACTTGGCTCGAAGTCCTATATCAAAACACCCAATAACTCATAATACATATACTCTATTACTACCATGATACCATAGTGAGATAAAACTCAATCCTTCATAAGCTCGTGAAACACCGACCATCTAGTACTTTAAATCTTTTACAAATCTTGCATTCACTCTCGTAACAGTTAAACCCATTCTCTTAAGTGGCCCAAATTTGAATTGCAACACATATATTTCACTTGTAAATGAGATCTTCCAACATATAATATAAGGATCACACAAACTTCAAAACACTCCGCAGAAGATAACCCATATGCTTTACATCAAACTAACATCTCTTTATACCCTTCCACCATCATAGACATTACGCAGTCACTTAATCTTCCCGAGTCTGAATTCATATCACAACATGAAATCTACTTCACTTCTCAAATAGGCAACATGAAAAGATCTTTCAACATACCAACAACTCGGGGGTATACATCAAATCACGACGAGGATCAAGCACCAGACAGTTCTTGCTACCCCAAAGAAGAACCTTCTCGTCTCATTCAATTCATATGAACACATCTCATAGTCATATCACACTTATCATGTAACTATTAAGTCATCACTTCCCTTAATAGGGACACTATGGAACATACAGAAACACGCACTCGCGCAATCAACAGCTTAGGGCTCAAGCTATAGGAAAAAATCCGGCCTCAAGTCCTCCAGACTGCCCCAATTTAAACATATAGAGATCACATCTCGCCTCTCGATCAGGGAATCACAAGCCATCGATGCATATCTGAAACTAAGCACTCATGCACGCATATGAATGCGTGGAAGGAATTCAAGGAGTTACATTTCAAGCTGAATCAAGGACGCACGATAAGAATTCAAGAATGTAAAGTTTTTCCTAAAGGTTCTATAACCTCTCGAGGATAAATACAGACATCTCCTTACTGATCCGCGAGACTCTACTAAACATGCTCATGACTCATGAGACCTATGTAACCTAGGCTCTGATACCAACTTGTCACGACCCAAAATCCATACCAAATCGTGATGAGGCCTCTTGTGAAGACAAAGCCAACTGACACACTCCCAATTCATTTTAAGCAATTAAGATAATACAAATTAATTCTTTAACATAATCATACTCCCAAAATAAGGTAAAATAGTACAATTGCAGAATAGGCATTGCCTGACATCCGGGTGTCATTAGTCACGAGCATCTACTAAGGTCTAAGTACAACAGAAATTCTGAATATGCACTTGGTACAATCTAATAAAATCAAGAGGGGGAAAAGTAGTGCTGCAAAAATCGGGTAGCTACCTTGCTAAACTCCAGAGACTCTGCCTCTAAGAACCCATTACCTGTAACCGGGTTCAAAAATACCTGCATCTGCACACAAGTTGCACGGAGTAAAGTGAGTACTCCAACTCAGTGAGTAATAATAATAAATACAGACTGAGTAATAAGAAATCACGTAAAGTCACATCAACAGGCTATAACAAAGCAGTAAAAGCCAGTAAAAGCAGTGAAATAGTGAAAATATGTGAAGTCACGTTAGTTCAATTTAAGCTTCTTCAGAATACATTTTTAACTGTTAAGCTAGTAAATGAAAGGCAATTAGAAAAGATAACACATAAAGAACCGCCCCTCGGGCACAATATCAACAGAATCAACCCCTTGGGCTCAATACCAATAGAAACAACCCCTCGGGCAAAAACATGGAACAATACCAGCCCCTCGGGCAAACACATGGAATAATACTTGCCCCTCAGGCAAACACATAGAACAATACCAGCCCCTGGGGCTATATCTCATCTCACAATGGGTACCCACGCTCACTGGGGGTGTACAGACTCCGAGGGGGGCCCCTTACAGCCTAAGTGCAATAACAAGCCATATCGTGGAATAACCAATCCGGCCCTAGGCCTCACATAGTAAACATAATCATCACTCTGGGTACCCACGCTCACTGGGGGTGTACAGACTCCTAGAGGGGCCCATTATGGATCAAGCGTAATATCAAGCCATCTCGTGACATCATCACTAGGATCTCGGCCTTATATCAACAAGCCACCTCATGGCGTACAAACCTCAGGCCATCAGCCTCATAATCATAATCAGTATGTCACTGATACGACGTGCAACCCGATCCAAAAGTATCCTCACAACACAGACCCTCGGCCTTACTCAATCAGAATCTCATAAGCCACTTGGGCAACAGTAAAACATGATATCCAACCCAATTATCATTTAAAAATTTCATTAAATGTATTTAAATAGAGTAAGCATATGTTTATAAAAATCCTCGATTTATTATATTATTGTGTAACATTATTGGACCACCAGTAATTGTCGAAGTTGGCATCTCGTCTCTAATTCTTCGAGATTAGACGGAATACTGAGTGCACGTTATTTTTGTACCCATGCTATACTTGATGTGCATTTTTGTTGCATAAGCACATGTAATTCTAGAGGCCTACTAAGCGTAGCAACATGTGATATGGAGACTAGGTGAGCTGCATTTCTCGAGGTGACCCACAGCCAGTATAGTCTGTTTCAATGTATTGTCCAATTCCAGACAGTTATTGTACTTTATTCGATTCTCTTAGTAATTGCTCATGTACTTGTGACATCGGGTTTTGGAATGTCTATGAGATTATTCAGTATTTTAAAATTGTTAAAGATATTATTTATTCAATGAAACTTATTGTTTATTGTTTAAATATATAAAAGAAGTAAATTCAGAGATATCTAAAACAAGAAGTTACTAATTAATTAGTGTTGGTCTGCCTGACAATGATGTCCGGCGCTATCATGATCCTTAGTGGATTTTGGATCGAATGTACTGGCTAGGTGATTTTTAAATATGTGACTAAATGTGATTGACCAACCGTAAAATGGCTACTTACCAAATTTTTGCTTATTAGTTGACATGCCAAATACATTAAAAGTCCAAATAATTGTAAGAGTAAAACAAATAAAGTATATTTTAAGAATGCAAGTTGCAAATCGAGCTATGTTCAAAGTGAGTTATATTAAAGAAATAAAAAGAAAGGAAAGGAGAGCTGAACAAGAAAGATATCAATTTTCTAAGACAACTTGCAACATCGTTTGTAATATTCTGTGTTTGTGCGTATATATGTATATATATATATATATATTCCTTATTCATTATCGTGCCGAGGTAAACGGTCACCGTCCTTACGCACGTGTTCCGACTCCCGGCGATCTCATCTACTCGTAGAACCCAGCAACTCACAAAAATCAGAGCTGTATTATAGTTGCCAGAACAAAGAAATATAGCTATGAAAGCTTTGTTATATCCAGACCCATTGATATCTCCAGTACCAATTACAAAAACCAGACCTTTTTTGAATCCTCAAACTTCCGTTCGAATTCCCATTAAACGCGTCGACTATTGGGTCGGGAAAAGCAGTTATTCGGCCATTAATGCTGTATTGAATTCTGCATCGATTGATGAACAAGAATCCGATACTAAGAACCCGGCTCTGTCAACTTCTTATCGGAATTCTGAGTTACCAAAGCCCAATCAGACTGTACTAGAAGCTCAAACCAAAGTTTGTACTGGGCCCACCCAAACCAGGCCTCTCACTGAGGAACAGGCCTTCAAGGTTTTGGACACCATTTTGAAATCAGGTTATTCTGATGTGACTTTGTCTCTCTAATTTTTATTCATTTCTTTTGTTTTTCTGGTACTGTGACATGTTTTAGGATTTACCTTATATAAACAGATAAAGAATTCTTTTTACACCATCCATCAGTATAATATTACTTATCATTTTTTCTGGGTCATGAATCATTGCTATTGAGAACTATCCTATCACGACCCAAAACCCCGTCGTGATGACACTTAATGTAACCCGTTAGTTAAGCCAACTCTTATAATCAATCAAAGTAAGACAAAAATAAAGGATAATCAGCTGGCATGGTATAGATAAAACATATATAAGTCTGCCAACATCAACTAAATGCGAAAAATACTACATCAATCTCCCAAAAAACCCCGTAGTACAGAATTATGATATGAGCTACTAAAAAGAGTACAACTAGGTCTCAAATATAAAATGCTGTCTAGAACAAAATAAACATTTGGATAGATAAGAAAGGGATTCCATAAGCTGCAAATCCAGCATAGCAGCTCACCACGAAGTCTCCAAAGCTAAGCAACTAAGCACCCTCATGGACGCCGCTAGGAACAATACCAAGATCCATACAGAAATGTGCTGAAGTGTAGTATCAATACATAGTTAATGCACACTCAGTAAGTAGCAAATCTAACCCCAATGAAGTAGTGGCGGGGTTTAGACGAAATATACATACTTAACCTGTTTCACTCATAAAAACATACAGTAAATGGAGAAAGCAACCAAGAAACCACGAATATAAATAGCAAGGTGGCCCTGTCAAGGAAAAAGTATTAAACATATCGAATCCGTATACAAGGATGATATGCACTAAATAGCATGTGAATGCATGCCTCTACGTGAGTTTAGAATGTCTATACATGATAAACACTCAACTCTACTTTAACCAACACCTCCTAGGTGCCCGGCACCTCCTCGGTATCCAATATCACTACTTACATATTGCCCAAAATAACATGTCACATGACTCCAATTCCATTCGCTCGAGTATTATAACTCCATAATAAATCATTAATATCTCAAAAATTAGTCATAAAACTGTATGGAATGTACATCGTGCCAAACCATAATAACTGGATGGAATGTCCCATCGTGCCAACATCTGTCCGTAGCAGAGTATCATATGCATATGAACAAGAAATAAGCATGTATATTGCATATGGACGGAGAAATCAACATGTAGAGATGTATGCATGTGTATAAGTATGACTACTACTTAAGTTGCTTGGACATGGGTGCGGGTCTAGAGGTCGAATCCTACGGATCCTAGTACGGATACGAGTGCGAGATCCGGCTAAAGATAATTCAAAAGTATAAAAATTACGAGAAATTTTCTCGAATATTTACGTGTAGCTTGTAAAGTGTGATTTCTTCTTTATTCTCAAGTTGTAGATAAGGGTTGATTTTCTAGATAAGATGTGCTATTTTCTTCAAATTTACCCTAGCGATATCTCGTCTCAAATGTTTTCGTCTGTCGTGGTCAAAGTATTCAAAAAAAATTTACCAGATTCGGTACGGATCCCATACCCATACCCATACTAGTGTCGTGTCGATACGGGTGCGGCACAACTGCCATGCCGGAGCAACTTAGACTTTAACTACAACATGTAATTCAACATGCCAAATAGCCTATAATGTCCAAATGAAGCATCAAAAGGCTAGACATAATCTCTAGCATAAATAAAGTTGCTCAATCAGTCAAACAACAATTAAGGCATAGAATAAGAATAAATATATCTCGTATAAGTTACAAAGAAGCCTAAAATCTACCCTAAGGCCCAAACATGGTATAACCTTGGCACTATACGTCACCACCAAACACATACTCCCTCCGTTTCAATTTATGTGAACCTAGTTCCTTTTTAGTCCGTGCCGAAAAGAATGACTCCTTTCCTTATTTGGAAACAATTTACCTTTATGCAATGATTTATAGCCACACAAAATAAAGGTGCCTCATTTTACACCACAAGATCAAAAGTCTTCTCTCTTTTCTTAAACTCCGTGCCCGGTCAAATAGGTTCACATAAATTGAAACAGAGAGAGTAGTATTTATCATACAAGCCCATTTTAGGAAAATTTCGTCAAATCAAAATTCGATAGATACTTACCTTATCCGAAATAAGCCTCAACCTTTCAAAATACCTTTCCTCTATCCTAGGCCCCCAAACTCTCAAAGTCTAGCCAAATAATACTTAACGAGGTCAAATATAGGTATAAAAACTCACTGCAGACAGTAAAACTTCAATCTTTAATCAAAGACAACAACAACAACTACCCAGTGTATTCCGACAAAGTGGGGTCTGGGGAGGGTAATACGTACACAGGCCTTACTCCTACCCGAAAGGACAGAGAGGCTGTTTCCAATCGACCCTCGGCTTAGGAGAAAGGGAAAAAACTTTAATCTTTAATCAAATTTTAAAAGTCAACAAATTACCAATCCGAGCCCGTTTACCCAAAATGTTGACTTTGGACAACTTTCTTAGTTAAAGCCTATAGTCATGAGCCAAGTGTTCCAAACTCCCGAACCTCTTGGGACCTCAACCACTCATCTTCGTAAGTCATAAAACATCAAATGAACCTACGGGAAATCCCAAATAAGGGAATGGGGTTCTAGAACTCACTCAAAATGACCGGTTTGGTTGTTACATATCCAAATTAGCTTTTAAATGACCTGATCTAAATAAGTACTTTTTACGCCATCATAAAATTAGAATTTAAGCTCGTTGTTTTACCTTTCTCATTTCCTTTTGAGTAGAAGTTGTTTGTATATTCAATGTAGTGTGATACTACAAAAACAAGAGAAGTCTTATATTTCCTGGTATATTGCTCTAAAATACTTAGCTAAGAACACTCAAAGGAACCGTATATATGATCAAATTGGTCAAGATTATTGCTTAGTTGTTTGTGTTACACTTTATTTTAGGTCTGATGTTTGGCGGTTACTTTGGTTGGAGATTTATATACATGTAAATACAAGAGTGAGATTGCATAAAAGGCTGGTGTTAGAGAATCTAAGAACATACATGTGCACGAAACACATACATATATTTGTACACACATTATATATAGTCTACGGATCTGCTTGCTTGTACCTCACTATTCTACCCGGTAGTTTTTGAGGTCAAATGCATAAAATGAATTATATATTCAAGCGATTTGTCCAAAAGTAATGTTAATTAATTAAACTACTGCAAGAATTGTAAAACAAATAAATAAAATAAGGGATCGAACAAAACATATGAGCAATTTAGGGCAATATATTTTTTTGTGAAGGAGCTTAGTGTAAAAATCAATAAAAGTGAGTATTCCACGGTTATAGGCTAGCCAACAATCTTGTTGAGTTATTTGTTTAAATTGACTAACTGAATTATCTAGTTCATTGGTTGATAAGGTTAATATTGGTCGTAAGATTCTTTCGAGTTCTTATTCGCCTATTCAAGTTAACCTAACGCCTACATTTCTATTGGATTAAAATTAACAAGAACGGATTAATAATTCCTGTATAACGACCAAGCAAGACTATTAGTTAGACTTCTTTCATAACCAGGAATCCATTCCTCGAGACCCAGGTTTAGAAACTTGCTCTAGTCAATGCTATTTGCAATCATAAATTCCCTCTCCCCTCTCCCGAGTTCAATCATAGATACACAGATAGTATCCAGTAGTTGGCCAAACAATTAAACAATAAGCTTGGGATTGAATAAACACGCCAATGCAATAAATCTATATAATAAATTGAGACGACAAACATCAACATTCATGTAGCACCCATAACCCTAGGACTAATAAATTAGTTACTCATAATCATCTAAATAATCATACGAATGTTTAAAAAGCATCCTATAAAGAAAAGATAAACGAAAGAAAAACTCTATTGAATCGTGGCTCCAAAGTGTTGTAGCCGTGTTTCTCCTTCACAAAGGCCAAACTCCCCCTAAAAAACAAGTTTAAGGTCTATTTATAGGTGTAGGAAAAGTCTTTAAGTGACTTTTACCAAGTCCAACCAAAGTTAGGCTTTCACTGTGCGTGTGTACTTAGGCGTCCGTCGCGTGCCTAAGTCTAGGCTCCAAAACTCCTTTTACTGCACACTACAGGTGTGCGGCGCTCGCCCAAAATGCAGCTACCATCCAATTCATTCCATTTGCTGCTTTAATGTCTTGGATCGTGTATTCTTTGACTTCAATGATTGCTCCTCTTTTTTTTGGTAGTCCTAGGCTTTGTAACTCTTGCTTTACAAGCTTCATGCATTTATCTTTCAGTTCTTTTAGTAAATCTCTTCCACTTAATTATATAATTATCCTAATTCACCAAACATCAAACAATTAGTATAAATCCCATAATTGAAAAAGCGGTAAAAATGCTTGTAAGTTAATATCGAAACTTACACAAATAGGCCCAACATCAGTAGTTGTCACCTTCCGCCAGTATAAGTATTGGGTAACTCTACCCATTAAAGCTGTGAGAGATGGTAAAGATTTACCTAGGGTCACCTTTGTTGAGATTTGAATGTTGGTTTCTAAAGTTGTTACTCTAATTCTCTGACTGCTATGTATCACCCATGGGTGGAGAACCCTATAAATCTCGGCATTAGAATGATAGACCTATGGACATAGAACATTCAAATAGCTGGCTCCAACTAGTTTGAGATTGTATTAGTTGATATTTGATCTACCATTCTCAAGGCGATAAAGGAGGGAAAAGAAACAGGTAAAAGAAAAAAAGATATGGTAAGGAGAAACAGTCTAATTAATCCCAACTAAGTATGTTTCAAATAGTTCAGGTTCGTATTGTAGCTCATAGTTATTGATGGTTAGTACATCTGGTGTCCTGATTTTGGCCCTCTTCCAGAAATCTGCATGCCGATGTTGCTTGATTTAATTCACGGAAAGTATACCTTTAGAAGATAAAATTGACCAGGTCAAAGTAATTTAAATGAAGCAAAACCACAAAAATTATTGAGGCATGAATTCCCATATCCCAGAGTAAAACTTGCTTTGCCATTAAAATGGATATATCTGTGTAAGACTACTTGATGATTACTGAAGTTACTTAGTAGCATAATGTTTGATTTCAGCAAAGGGAGAGCTCAAAGATGAAGAACCAGTTTCAAAAGCACAACTTGGGGCATTTTTTTCCGCAATGACTATTCGTGCAAATGCCTTCCCAGAGCCAACCCAATGGAGTGAAGGGGAAAGGCGTGCAATGAACCATTATTGGCCGCAATTGATTCGAGTGCTTCCCCAGGATACCATATTTATTGCTGATCCAGAAGGCTCGATTATGGGAGTTGGCAGTTCAATAGGCCCCCAATTCGTTGGTAATGGTACTGCGGAGATGAGACTCGTTGGTGCCCTTAGGGAAATTTTGGCTGGGGGTCATCTTGGATATGAGGAAGTTCAGGGTGTTCTAAAAGATGTCCTTCCATTGAAAGTAGGAGAAATGGAATCATCTAGCGTAAGTGAGTCACTGTTTTCTGCATTTATGATAGGCCAACGAATGAATCGGGAAACAGACCGTGAGCTGAAAGCCTACTGCCTTGCATTTGATAATGAACTTGGTAATATACTATTTCCTTTTGTCTAAAAATTACGTGCCTGCTGCTAAATGACATTTCTTTATTATCTGCTTTAATCTTGCCATCATCCCTTTCAGGCCCTGCACCAGTTGCTGATGTAAACTCATTAACTCACTACGGTGAGCCTTATGATGGAAATACCCGCTACTTCAGGAGTACACTGTTTGTTGCTGCTGTTAGATCCTGCTATGGTGAATCTTGCTTGCTCCATGGTGTGGATTGGATGCCACCAAAGGTGTCATATGTGCCTATATGCTGTAATAAGATGTCCATTACTTAATATCTATTTCTTAAATTTAGGTCTGATATATATACTGAAAAGATTTTACTAGTAGAAAACATGAATATGCAAGGAAATATTTACTTGAAGAGGCACCTGCTGCAAGAAGCTGTCCTCAAATAGTCACCTTTAAATGAAAATTTGAGTTTGCAAAAATGTTATGATCCAATAATAGCAGATATATTTCTACATCCGTCCAATTTTATTTTTTGAAGCAAGTGATTTAACCAAACCTCATTTTCTTATTCCAGGGAGGCATCACTGAAGAACAAATGCTGATGTTTATGGGAGCAAACACACACTTAACTCCCTCTCAAGCTAAAAAGCTTCTTGAGGTCAATTATTTTCCCGTCCCTTGATACCATTTTTGCATTAAACTTACATAAACTGTTGCAGTTTATTAGTAATCCAAATTGTATTCAGGATGATGAAGTTGGTTTTGCTTATATAAGTCAACGAGAAGCTCGCCCATCTTTGTACGTAGATCCAACCTTTCAGAAACCAAATCATTATCTCTTTATTTTTGTTTTTTTTCTTTTAATTTTTTCTTGCACGTCCTAAAGAGAAAGATAATGCCTCAATTAACTTCCCAGCAACTGTCCCAGCTGTTGAAAATAGAAAGGATATATTCTGCTATAGAATCTGCAATCTGGTCATTCTGAAGGCTTTTTAAAGTTCTAGGTTAATAGAATCTGATGGTTTGAGATATTCTGTATGGCTGTTCCAAAGCCTTTCCATATGTTGGACTCCTCCCTTCCTCCATGTTCTTAATATTTCAGTTTCCCATCTGAACGTGGCTCCTACCATTGAGTCTCTTCTTCACTTTTGACTTTCCTTGGCTTACTTAAAATATATGTGAGATATCATTATGTCTTCTACTTGGGTACTTTTACCGTGCTCTTATATATTTGTTTGTTTGGGGGGAAGGCAGTTTCTATTTGGTGCAAGACTGCAAGTATAAAACACTAAATTCTGATATCTAGCTAGGCTTTGAACAGTTGCTCCGTTCCTGAATATCGTGTGAAAATTAAGAATAAAACATTTTATATTTAAAATATTTATGCATAAGTTATGCTTTTATTTTTTCGAAATGGCTTCTGCATTTTTATTTTTTTTGAAATGGATAATATGTTACACTTATCACTAGAGGCTAAAAGTTTCTACTTAATTGCAAAATTACTTGCCACTAATTGGCTGACCCCAAAGGTTAAGCACCTAGTCAGTACTTCATCTGTATTCATATATATATATATATATATATATATATATACACATCCATTTAGTACACCCTAAGTACCGACGTTATTAATATATACAATAGTTACCAATTCAATATATATATATATATATATATATATATATATATCCATTTAAGGCACATCTAACTTGTAGAAAGAAATTGTTCCTTAGGTCATTACTTTTCGTACTTCTTTCCCGGGGCTAGGTGGGGTTTGGTAGGGCCCTCCATAGATGTCTTGCGTTTTGTATCGTGCTCCCTATGGTAGTTAATGTTAGATGTTATTGCATGCCTTTTAATTTATGGTTTTATGTGTAGTTATCTGTCTATGCGATTTCTGGTGGAGTCACTAATGCTCTTTTGTTTTTCGTTTTCTTTCTCCTCCTCTTTCTCTTCCCTTTCTCCTGAGCCGAGGGTCGATTGGAAATAGCTTCTCTGCCCTTTCGGGTAGGGGTAAGGCCTGTCTACGTATTACCCTCCCCAGACCCCACTTTGTGGGAATACACTGGGCAGTTGTTGTTGTTTGTTTTTTGTCATTGCTTTATGAATGTAACCTGTGTTAAACTTCCATGATAATAAGCAGCTAACATGATGGTCCATATGTTATTGTCTTTGCAGATACTCGTTGATAGGGTTAAGGGAACATATAAAGAAACGCCCACCACTGGCTACAGCTGAGAAAGTTCAACAAATTGTGCGGGTAGGTCTTCTTTTGTACCAAATACAAAAAATGCATTTAAGCCTACAAATCTAAATTTCTAAATTTCAAGTATGTTATTATCTTTTTCTGCGTACTTACGAGCTTAGCTTGAAACTGGTCATGAATTCATTCAATCGACTCTCAGTCACATGTAGGTTCTTTAGAAAGAAGTTATAGGCTCTTAGATGGCCTTTTCTTTTCTCCAATTTGTATTTATAAAAGCAGAAGCTCCTTGCAGCTTGGACAAATTGATCTTTAGTTGAATTGTTCTGTTTTCTCTTCAGGCTCGGGGGAAGGAAGCAATTGTTGCTGGTTTCTATCACGAAGGTTATGAAGAACCATTGTTAATGCTTATGAGGAGAAGGGGTGTGCATGCTGGTTTGGTTGTAAAGGTACTTCATGGCCTGAAAGAAGATTTCTTTTTGGGGTGGGTGGGGCGATGGGGATGGTCCCCTCTGCTGTTTATTATCATTTCTGACCTGAGAAAACCAGTGGCAACATCGATTTCGCGAGTCGTACATAATCTCTGTAGATGTTTGCATCTTTAGGGTGAGGAAGGTGCACTTTCAATGACGACGAGGTTGCGGACAGCAAATGCATCAAAAGGATTTCCTGTGAATTATTGCTCAGGGTTTCGTTCAGTGAATTTGGCACCTGCTTGTGCAGTTGATGGTACGTGTTTACCATACTGTCACTGATTTTATCCCTTGCTTTCTATGTTGAGTAGCTAAATTCCTGCTTCTCCAAGTACATAAAAACAACATACCCATTCTAAAGAAAATAGACAATGAGGTAGCTGGTTTTAAGTATCTTTTCAGCAAGCTCAAGCTTTTTAAGTTGTCGCAGGTGTATCACGTGAGAGTTTCAATATTGAGGTTAATGCTAAGGATTATGGCTTTGCACCCACAGATACTCCAAGAACAGATAGATCTGTAAGCTCCGCCTCTCTTGTTCTCTTTCAAATGCTTTCTGTTCCCAGGTTTCACTGTTAATTTACTAGCACCAAAATTTGTCTGAGCGATAAGTGATTTTTATCGTTTTGCACGTTACACTGATTGCTCTCTGCCATTGTATATATTGGGACTGCTATCTTGGTAGACAGAAGTCAAGGCCAGTTGCCTCAACTTAAGTGCTTCTCTCGTATTTCCAGCCTATTCCTCGAGCTTTGTCCTTCTGGTGGTAATGTAAATCAAGATTATCGAACCTCTGTTCCTTTCTTAATTTCTTTAGGTTGCAAAGAATATAGAGTTGGGTTTAGCAGCTTTACGTGGAGAGAAGGGTCCAGCATACGATAGAATTGTCTTAAATGCTGGTATGATCGATCATTTGCTTGGGTCTGATGGAGCTCAAGACATAAGTGCAGCTTTTGATAGAGCCAGAGAAGCCATTGATAGCGGCAAGGCCTTGACAAGATTCCTGAATTACATCAAGACATCTAACAAAGTGGTATCATAGTTGAGGCATGTTGAGTTTTCTCCTTCCCCGTCTAGGCCAGCCATTATCCCGGCAAATGTGTAATGGGTTTATGTCCATATGCATGTACAGATGATGGAAGTTGAAATTCAGAATTGTTTTCTTTATCTTTTGTCTGTTGTACATGTCCGAAAGATTTTCACTGTTTCAATTTTGCTTAGGCAGGCTTCTCATACTGTTCCCCCTTTTTCCCTACTTGAAAAGGTCTCTTCCGTAGAAGGCTTGAGAACTGTTCTGATATTTAGTTATCAACTTATTGTCAGTATTTCTATTAGCTTATTCATGTACGAGTTTTCGAGTAGGGGTAAGGCCTACGTACGTATTACACTCCCCAGACCCTACTCTGTGGGACTATACTAGGTAGTTGTATGTACGACTACTTAAAATGGTCTGAAAATCTGCAGGTTTGAACAAGAAGGAATAGAAAAGAGGAGGTATAGATAGTAAGTTTGCAAAAGTTAACCTAGAAATTGGGTAATTAAAGAGTAAAGATTCAAGTACCATGAAAATGTCATGGTAAGCACATGCAATGTGCCAACAAATGATGCATTGACAAAATTGTTGCATGACTGAACTTCCTCCCCAATTCGAAAGTCACAACAAGTGTTGACGGCAAGAAATAACCGCATATCATGCAAGAAAGCAATTTTATGATAAAGAAAGGATCCATTTCTCGAGGTACATACTTTGAAAGAGTAGAAACATCTTAGTTATGCTACAAATAGAAGTGTGTCCTTGAGAAGTAGATTAACTAACAAAGTTGTGTCTAATCAAAATTCCTAGTTGACACACTTGAGTAGCACCAGTTATTGCGGTAGTGCTGCCTGGAAGAGCTCGCTTCTCCTTGCTTTCTCTATACATCTTGAATCAAAGGTGAATATAAAGAATAAAATAACAGCTTAGGAGGATCTGCAATTAAATCTGAAGTGCAGCTGCTATGGGAGCGGCGAGGCTCAGAACCTCAAATGGCTTTCTGTCTTTCACCTCCTTCACTGTTCGAGGGCATGAATCTGTGATCCAGAAGTAAGTCATCCCACTGTCCGGACTACCTGGAAAAGATAAAAGGTAAACAGGGATGAGAAAAATAAAAAGGGAGGATAGACCAAAACTCAAGACAGCCATTCAGAGTGCAGTTGTGCATTTCATTAAGAATGTTAGAACTTCTAGATATGCTAACAAAACTTAATATTACTTTGCTAAATGCGGACGAAATTTCAACAAACAAAGAGAAAAGATCATGCTGCAAACACACATGGTGCCTGAATGTGCTGTATTGCTGAATAACATCTACTTTCAGTAGCCAAGTTTTATTAGTACATTATTTGTCCAATCTAACAACAAAAAACCCATGAGGTCTGGAGAAGGCACTGTGTACGTAAACTTTATCCCACCTTGTGAAGGTAGAGAGGATGTTTCCGATAGACCCTCGGCTCAAGGAAAGATGAAACAGCTATACAAGAAATTATTCATGAAATGGATAAAGGCAATGCACAATTTAAACAGAAAGACCGCCACTCGCCCAAAAGAACAGTAGATGAAGATTTTGAAAAGAAGCACATTAAAGCATGGTAATTTAGCATTGTTTAGGGAAAAACCTGTTAAAAGATACAGGATTTTTTCCCAATAAGGGTAAATGAACGTCTAATAAATCAGAAGAGATCTCAAATGTGAAGCCACAGACTCGAGCCTTCTGCAAGGATTTTAAGGGCTTTGACATTTTGGCAGAAGCAATCTTAAGAAGGAAATTATTGCTACTAATATAAGTACCCGAGAACACATGCCTACCTCCTTTGTCGTGATTAAAACGCTGCCATGATCTGTTTGGAAAAATTCCATGGGTCACATAAGCACTTATTTTTTGAGCTCCATGTCTAGCCAACACTTTCTGCAAAAAGGCAGAGAACAGTTTTGCTACTTTAAATAACAAAAGAGAAAAAGTATATTTCAATATTCAAGTATGTCAACTCAATACAGCATGGTCAAATATTTTATACTTCTACTCTGCATCTAAGTATTTTTAAAAATGCGGGTACTAACAATCAGGGTTGTTAAGAAGATACATGTGCTACTATGACCCTCTCCACATTTCATAATTTTCTCGTTGAGAAGACAACCCTTCAACAAGAAAAAAAAAGGAAATCTAAATGAGTTTCTCCAGTTTTAGAGCATACTAACAACTATAAGGCAGTACCTTGAATTCATGAATGGTACTTTCTGCACTTTGTTTCAGTTCTACCTTTTAAATGCTAGGATTTCATAACTTACCTAAATGAGGCCAACTTTTCACTATCAGAGACTACATCAAACAAAAGACCGTACATAAATAGCTCCATGTCTAGCCAAGTTTCTGCCAAGTAACTTGGATTAGCCACAATGGAAATGAGTTACAAAAGTATCAGAACCAAATATAGAGGAGCATTAGACTCTAGATTGGAACGTTTTCTTTTTTTAACCGACCAGATCATAAACGTATAGCCAAATATGAGGGCTCTAGCCTAATGTGAGGGGAAGTAAATTTGTTCAGATGTAACCAGCAGTCAGCTCCATTAGCTTTCTCACCTGGCATTCTGTTAGGGTGCCACCTGATTGTACAAGATCATCCACTATCACCACATGACGTCCGGCAGGATCTCCCTCCTTAATCCGTACAATTCGTTGATCACCTTCCCTAACTTTAGCGCAGACAATCTGATAATCAACCACAACGAGCCATATATAAATGAGCAGCGCGAACGTGGTTCCAGATGTAAGGCAAATTGAAAAGCAAAGATGTAGTCTTTCAGTAAGATGATAAAAAATCCAGCAGCTTGATTATTGAAGGACTCAACAATTTCTTACGGAATAAACTATATTCAAATAGAACAAGTAGATGATGATGACAAGCACAGCCTGCCAAATCCAGAAAACTAACACCCTGAATAGCATATGGTAGCATTAGCAGCAGTGTAAAGACTGGGCTTAACTAGTGCTGTCTATCATATATGGCAAGAGAGAAATGAGAGAACTTTCCACATGAAGAAGAGGAACAGTGGTGATATTGTTAGAGCAACAGTTCAAGAGATTCATTGTCGAGGAAGTATGAGTCCCAGACTGGCCAAACAACTGCAGGAGCTAGACTTTTATCCCTAGCTAGTTTGTTTCACATTTTTATTAGGAGTATTGGTGCTGTTTAGTTTAAGATGTCTTTAGAGTTTGGGCTATATGTCCAACTTTAGTATGAAAGCTATATGGTTTTGTTTTATACTTGTACACATTTCTCTGGTAATAAAAAATTTCTAATTACCAAAAAAAAAAAGGAGTGGTTTATGGCCTTCATCTTTGGGCCACAGGTACTCGAGCACATTTATAAAAGTCAATAATCCTATTTGCAATTCGTAAAATACAATTTGTACTTATTTAAGGGGGTTATGACAACTTTGAGCATAGGTACTAGAGGGCATTTAGAGAGTCAACAGTCCTACTTACAATTTGTAAAATACAAAGTGCATAACAAAGAAACTGAAGACACGAGACAATAAAAAGGGGAACTATAATTCAATCCCATATTAGAACATACGGTAGCAAGTTTACAAGCATAAAAGTATGAATATAAATGTATGATCACCATGCTGATGGAGTTATTTTGAGCAAAAAACTAGTTTTGAAGGAATACCATTGGAAAATGCTGAAGCTGCTTGTGAAAACGTTTCCATGCACCATCATCAGGAAAAGCTAGAGATATCTACAGAAAGCAACAGGACGCCGATTATTAGCAGGAAAAAATATTTAACCATTGACCACTTCCATTATATCAATCGTACAAGTAGTAAGTGAAAACGCATCCTGCAATGTCACAAGCACATTATATGATCTACAAATTTTAGGACCAAAAAGACCGTTACATTTCCTTTTTAATTTTTCTTCATGTAATGGGAATAGCACCCCAAAGGAACTCATTTCCTTTTTATATTTGTTCATGTAATGGGAAAAGCAACCTAAAGGAATTCATTAATTTTAAAACCATAGTATAGACTCATCTTTCACAACCAGTTCATGCTTGAATTCTGAACCGTTGAATCTAAGCACGAGTTTGGGAAAAATAACTATAGGCTCTGGTTATTGGAAGGCAGTACTAATGCAAATTCATTCTGTTTATAAGCACATCGAAATAGAACATAAACCAAACAGTACATCTGTATGAGAGCAAATCTTTGAAGACTCTGAACTGGACATCAAAACTAGAAGAACTCTTAAGAAGCTTTACTAATTCCAAGTGTATGGCCTAGCAACAATCAAGCTCAAATAACTACGGAGCAGGATTCAAATCCCATCAGAGGTGAAAATGATAGTGATTTCTTTCCTTCTGTCTAATTTTTGAGGGACAAAGTTAATCGGAATATGTGCTAGTGGGAGCAGCAGGTGTCCAGTGCATTAGTTGAGGTGTGGGGAAATTGGCCCGGACACCACAGTTATCAAAAAAGGAAAAAAAAGACAGCTATTAAGCTTGACATAGCTTATCTGCCAGAGAAGATGCTTTGATTCTTATTACACTCATTTTTATTAAAGAATACCGAGTCACATCCACCCAGTTTTACCCATCAGAGGTTGGGCTGAAGGGATAAAAACATTTAGCTTAAAGAGACGAGAAGTTTACTTGTTTCAATATCCTCACGATCCTTTCGCTTTATGTGCTATAAGATTTATCAACATGTTAGTTTACTGGAGTTCCTCAAAATCAGATTTTGCAAAGAATATAAATAAATTCGGAAGAGAAACACCGCTATTTCCAGCATCGGACAACAACAACAACAATAACCCAGTATATTCCCACACAGTGGGGTCTTGGGAGGGTAACATGTAAACAGGCCTTACCCCTACCCGAAAGGGCAGAGGGCCTGTTTCCAATCGACCCTCGGCGCAGGGAAGAGAAGGAAAACAAAAACAAAAAATATGATTAACTTGTTTATGTTACCTCATACCACGATAAAAGGAAAGGAAAAAAACTTACATTGTCAGAGTCAGGGAGTTGTTGTAGCCTATTCAGAAGCAAGGGGATCCCGCTTTCGAAGCATGGTAGTATATTGTCTCCAAAGTAGAACCTCTCCTGTAATCGAAGAAGTCACATAGGCAAGCGTCAGCTTAAGATTACAATGACATATAAGCTAGAAAATGACCAGTATAAAAAACATCAGGTTTTCAGGAAGACAAGAATTTTGTATACACCTGCAAGGCATGGATATCAAAGGTAACTAAACTAGTTGGTCCTCCTCGAGGAACTGGGATGTTTGACAAAATCCTGGCAAGCGTAAAAGCTGTGGCAACATCACCTTCATCCTCCATACGCTCAGATGTGCCCGTTGGGAAGAACGGAAGGACAAGTGTGAATGAGGAAACAAAGAGCTTTGGCAATGCATAAATAACTGATAATTGCTCAAAAATCACACCAGGAGAACTAAATGAAGCAAGGAAAGCTGCATGCTGTCCACGGATGCCATGAGCATTAGATATGAATAGGTTTGGGAATCCATCTTCAAAAGTCCTGAATTTATTCAGACCAATGTTGTCAAAGGCGAAAAGCTCTAAAAAAACGTTCTAGGTCAGTTGGGGCTTTAAGCGAGCTTTAGTTTAAAAAGGCGCAATGCAAGGAAAAAATAAAATATGCTCCATCCGTTTCAATTATGTGAATCCATTTAACTGCGCACAGAGTTTAAGAAAAGAGAGAAGACTTTTGAACTTGTGGTATAAAATGAGGCACATATATTTTGTGTGGTTATAAATCATTGCATAGAGGTAAATTGTTTCCAAATATAGAAAAGGTCATTCTTTTTTGCACGGACTAAAAAGAAAATAGGTTCACATTAATTGAAACGGATGGAAAATATGTAATTAAAGAGAAAAGTAACAAATTCATTCATATTGTTTTCCTTAACAACTAATATACTTATTTGCCGATTAGATTTATAGTCTAGCATTATTCCATTTGAGATAGAACTCATGGGCATTAAGGAGCACGTCTTGGTACCTTGCCTACGCTAAAGCCAGCTTAAGTGAGGTGAAGCGCGCTCCCTGAGCTCCTCTGAGCTTCAAGGCTTAAGCGCACCTTAAATGAGCCTTTGACAATACTGATTTAAACCAAATCAACTTTGCAAAATAATACAATAAATAGTACTTGTGGTCCTCTTACTCAGTTAAGTTATGTTCCCTTAATAATGCAGCAAGTATAGGGGCAAGAAAATCCCATTAATTCTACGGTCTCACTCATTTTACATAAATTCGATTTGTTATCCAAGTCTAGATAACATAAATATCTGATCAAACTATTAGTTTATTGACAAGCATGTTTCTATGGCGCCAAGAAGGGAACTTTGATCTCATCGTAAGCAGGTAAAACTCCAATTTCCAAAGTATACCCTTGTGGACCTGTTAACCAGAATGAATTTGGTACTTCTTTTACCCCATTTATGTGAAATTGAACTTAACAAATTAGTTTGATTCGTTTATTACACAAAAGAAAGAGTGGAATAAAAAATTAGCTAAATAGTTAAAAGTTCTGGTTCAGTATACAACCCTTAAGAAAAGCTAGCAATTGCCCCTTTTTATTTCTTCTCGGTCGCCCACCTCATCTACGCTCATTAATTAGTTATAAATTACTTGTTTTGTCCCAATTTATATGACACTTTCCATCTTGGGACGTCCCAAATCATTCAATAGCATTATTCATTTATCCAGTTTAATACCACAAGTGATGTATGGGGAGGGTAGCGTATAACCTTACCCCTACCTGGCGAAGGTCTTTACAACCTTCACAAACTTTCAAGAATTTAAATTCTTTGATATGGTGTTTTATTTATCACACCGATTTTTATCCATAAATTCAATGTTTTTTCCCCTACAATCACTAATTTATTATACAAGTAAAAAAATACGTTTAACTCCATGCTTAATCAAACATAGTCATATAAAATAGAACTGTGAAAATAATTTTTAAGAAAATAACATATCACTACTTAATATGATTAGTTAAATATATTTAAATTCTACTCAAAAAAATTACTTCTCTATCCCAATTTGTGTGATATTCTTTTCTATTATGTCTGCCCAAAAAAATACTCCCTACATAAGCTTTTAGTTGTCCACTTTTTGACTTTACACTCCCTTTAAGGGAAAATAAATGAAGTACTTATTTTACAATTTTACCCATAATAGTAATAGCATTTCAAATAGTACGGGAAAGTAATTTGGAGAATTGGTAGTTAATGATAAAGGGTAAAACATGAAAAAAAATTGTCAAAATGAAAATATATTTGTAGTATAATAGACAAATAAAAGTGAACGAGCCATTTAACTTTAAACTTTCAATTTTATACTCGATGACTAGTATGTCTATAAATTATTTTAGACCACAAGTTCGAAACTATTTTTTCTTAAACTTTGTGCTGGTCAAACAAAAGATTGAAGTATAGAAGATAATTTTACTAAGAAAACAATGTTGAATTAATAAATAAAATACGGAGTTGGGCGAATCTTACCTCCAAGTGATACTACGGAGCTCAATGGCATCAGATTGAGAAGCAATTCGCTCAGCAAGATCTTTCATCTCATCGCAATAGAATAAGCAAACTCTTTTCGAATGCTTACCAGCAGGACCCAAAGCAGCAGCTGCAGACATTGGGATTGAAGGAGGTTTCAGAATAATATGAATTGGATCAGTCGCTGATAGACAACCCACCGTCCACCTTTGGTCACTCTCGAATTCACATCGAATGGAAAAATCCTTATTACGCTTGAAGGATCGCGAGAGGATAAAAGTGGAATTATGGAATTTGTCAAGAGTTTTTGAGCAACGTGAAGAGAAGACCGGCGGCGACGGCGGAGTTGTGGTTGACATGGGGTGGAAGTGTGTCAGTGTTAACAGGTTGCGTAAGGGCGGAGGTATGACTTGGCGTCCGCCGCGTGTGCGACGGAACTAAAGAGGACTATTCAAATTGAGGCTAGAGCTGGCAGCACACTTATGTTGTAAGGAAACAAAATATAAAAATTTTACTCGGACCAAGCTACATTAACTTACAATCTACTATATATATATATATACTCCTATATACAATATGCTTTAGGACATTACGTTCCATATACGGATGTTGTAACAAATATTTTGTGTTAAATCAAGTTCATAAAAATAATTATCAACGGATAATTTAATAAACATATAATTATCATACTTTCTCAAATTAAACTATATCAATAGTAAAATTCTTTCCATTATTGTCGTATATAACTTAAGTTATACATATTGCAATTATCCGTATTCTATTATGTGAAAACAAGTGAGTTATACCAATTAATAGGATCATAAAAATTTAATTTTAATTGCTTAATATGTAAAATATGTGTAAATTCTTTTTTGGCAAGCAACACATAACTTACACCTATAAATTAAATAGTTATAAGATAATGTTGCACGTGGATTCTATCTCGGTAACTATAATTTTTTTAAAGAATTATATACAAATTATATTTAAACTATATTCAAAATTAAGACGAACGATATTTTGCAATGCGCTTTGCGCATATACCAACATCAAGTATACAATTAAAATATATTCTCAAAATAATATATTCGAGTATAGGCAGAAGAGCATGAATGACACTTATACTTGAGTCACTTTGTCATGACGGTCCCCAAACTTAACAATTTGCCTGTTGAACCCTTACACACTCCTTCAAATCATGTATACGCTTATGACATGGAGATGATCCTATGTGTCATATTTGACTTTAGTGTGTGATTCACATGCCTATAAGGGGCGAGGGCAGTTGAAAAAGCCCTAACGATAATAATGTGGCTTATTTAATAGCCATCTTCTTCTTTCTACATTTTTCGCCACTGTTGAACATTATAGAAGCTGATTTCTATCCAAATCTGATGCCTTCTTCTTTCACGTGTTAGCTTCAACAGTGAAAAATAGATTTTTTTGGCTGGGATTCTTCATTGCCTATCAATTTTTGCCATCTTCTTTTCTTTTGAAAGACGATTTTTTTCTTCTTTTCCAGCAAAAATAAGCTATTGTCGCATCTTCTCCTTCAGTAATAAAGAAGGAACCTTTGTGTTATTGTGGACTTACTACAGATCTTAAAATGTCACGAACTCCCACCAATCCGGGAATAAGGTTCCTAGGCTACCGAAGATATGAGATTGGTGAAAGTGGGAAGAACATTACAAGACTCTTCTTACGACTGTTATTAAGGAGAGTGATCGATGCCATTGTCAAAAAGACAAGGAAGGTCAAAGTTTATAGTTGCTGCTATTATAATTGCGATTATAGTTATTTTAATCTTAGCTCTTATGTTATATGTTTAGGATTGATAGCGTACTTTCTTATCTGGGTTTAGGCTACATATTTTGTGTTGATGTAAAATTTTATTCATGGACTAAATTGACAAAGGTTCCATTACAACAATAATAGTTCCACTAATAATATCATGGCCTGTTATAGGCAATTAATAAAATATCCACAATAAGGAAGTTGTTTAACAAAATATTATGTACGATCGACAATCAACAAAAATATATATAATGAAATAGCTTTATAAAATATTGTCTACCATAGGTAGTTAATAAAAACATCCATCATTAAGTCTTCAAATATCAGTTGATCACTTTAATTAATGTTTGTTGTGGCTTGGTTGCTTGGTGTGGATTATGTCTTTGGTGCAGTTTGAGTGATTGTAGCAGAGTTTACCCTTCTGTAACTTTGTTCTTGCAGATGCTTTTGTGTAACTGCAGCTCAACCCTTCCACTTTAGTCTAGGGGGGTTGAACTTATGTGTATGAGATTGTATTACACGCACTGGCAGCCTTCTGTCATAAGTGTTTATTATACACGGTTTGAAGGAGTGTAAGTGTTCAATTGACAAATTATTAAGTTTGGGGACCGACATGAGAAATTAGCACAAAGTATAGGTTCCGTTTAAGCCAGTCTGCCTTGAGTATAATATAAAATTAAAAAGGTATATGTTCTTGAAAATCATAATGTTGATTGTATTTAGATAGATCAATAAAGCAAGAAATTCTATCATGCAAAAATCCCCAGTCATATATTACCACATTGATTGGAGAAAATGTCATGACCCCAGTTCTTCCCCTGAAAACTGTAATGAAGGCACCTAGTCTCTACGACTAGATAAACCTAATAAATTATAAAAAATGAATTAAAGATGCTAAACTAGCCAACTAACAAGTAAACATAAATAAAAAGTTTAATATGCCGCTCGACATATACAATAATAACACTGTTGACTGAATATAGCACTCTCAAAACTCGAAATCTCATGAATCACAAGCTAAAGAAATAGATAGTGGTCTAACTCCAAAAAGTCTAAATGAAAGAAATACACAAGAAGTCTATAACTGAAAGGAGAATATAGAGGGACTTCTAGGTCTGTGGACGCGGCAAATATACCTCGAAGTCTCTGGATCGCCTCGCCTCACGGATAGTATTTCTAAGTAGAAGAACCTGGATCTGCACATAAAAATATGTGCAGAAAAGGGCATGAGTACACCACATCGGTACCCAGTAACTATCGAGCCTAACCCCGATCGAGTAGTGATAATATCATGTCAAAGACCTACTGGTTATATATAACAAGATAAAATAGTATGGAATATGACAGTATAATAAAAATACTAATAGTCAATAAGGATGAAATCATAGAAAGAAATAACTCAGTACACAGAGATAGCAACAGGGGATCTCCTAGGATAACGTCTCATAGTTCCAAACATACATGCGCATAGGATTTCTAATGATATGCTATAATTTTGCATTTTAACCGCTTAGTACACTCTAATTTACTACACTTTAATTGAGTTTGAACTTTAATCGCTAGTGTTCTGCACTAATGATGTGTTTTATGGCTTGTAGAAGTGATTCCGAGCTAAGTAGATATTATGGAATGAATTCAAGTGATTTAGAGATTTGAAATATCAGTAAAAGCTCAAGGAATTAAGCCAAAATCGTGTTTAGGGGTTAACGGATGATAGTTAGAGCGAACAAGGAATTGAATAGGCATATTACGCACTATCTAGTAAAAAGATATAACATTTTGCTCAGAACTCCATTTGGGCTCCACAATATATGGTTGGAAATCTAACTCAAAGGGATACAAATTTCATGTTTTACGTATTCCCAAATTCTAATCAAAACAGGGTAAAAAGTGTGTCAATAACGCTTAGGAATCGCTCGTCAGGCAGAACACTGTGCAATATGCGCGGCCATTAGCGCGGTTACGAGCGCAACCGCGCTATTCAAACTCGGGAAAAGTATTTTTTTCTTCTAGGAAAAGGTATAATTGTTTGGGCCCGACCCTACTTGGTATATATAAATAGGAAAATGGTATTTTCAGGTTGGACATAATTTCGACCTAACGAGGCGAAGGAAACTGGGGATTAGACCTAAGGAGGCAAGAACACTCTAGGAGCAAGGCAGAGAATTCTTCTACGAATTTTTCACTTCCTTCTTCCTACTTCCATTATTTGTTATGAATTTTAGTATTGTAGTTTTACATACTATTATGAATAACTAATTTGTTATCTAGGATTTTGATGGAACCTATTGTAGGATAAATGTTTGTTATATTTTTATATAATTGAGCCGTAGTATTTTCTCTATTTGTTTAACTATATTGTTCTTGTGTTTGATTGAAGGGCCCTCAATTAGCTGTGCCTATTAGTATGTATTACTCGAGAGAGAGTGCATATTTAGGTAGTTGTTGAACAATATCACTCCCGACATATGTGAGGAATCAATAACCAAGGGTTTAAAGGTGGGATTAAGGATAACGAAACCTTGGGTGCGATCTAAGTGAGCTATAATTAAAGCCAGCTAGCGTAACTCGGGAGAGTATGTCTAGTAAATTTTTTTAGTTACTCGGGAGAGAATTACTACATGAAGAGTACTCATGATCGGTAGAAAATACTTAGGCAAAATTATAGCCATAGCGGGAAAGATCCCGATAATTGGGGAAATCATAACTCTAGACCTCCTTAATCTTTTCTCCAACATGTAGTATCTTTAGTGTTAATTTATTAGTTAGTTAGTTAAACACAAGAATCTTAATATCTATAAGTTAGGAATTGTTAAGCTTGTATTCTTGATGTTAATGAACAACTATAGCTAAGCCGTAGTTCTATGTGGGATTCGACTCCGGACCTGTATACCAGATTATATTTGCAATGATCGCTTAGTCTTTTTTATAAGGCATAGTTGGGTGTGATCAAATTTTAGCGCCGTTGCCGCGGAACTAACAGTGTAGTTTTAGGTGTACATATTGCTAGTTTCAAGTTTGAACTTTTATTTTATTATTTGATTTTTTTATTTTACTTTTATTTTTTTATTTGAGAAATATGGCATCATGGAATTATAAGAATTTTGAGGTTGGTAATTGTACTTTTAATCTTCCTTATGCATATTGTGAAGGAAACCACCCAGGAAAAATTATCAAAATATTCCCGAGAGCGAGTTTTGTGCACCAACTCAATATTATGTGTGGAATATTTGTGATATGTGTGGTGGTCAAGATGGTCACTTTCATGGTTGTGCTTATAATTCTTATCTTCTCCCAACCCCTTACTTTGATGGTTCTTCTTTTTCTTGTGAAGTTAATAGGAACAAAGAACCCATGTATGAGGACCTGAAAGAGATCGAGGATATGCTAAAGTGCCTTATGGAACAATATGATGATATACAACTGTGGGTACAAAGGCAATGGGAAACTATTCACAACTTGGAACGAATACATTAATTAAATCTTGTAAAGCGCAACAAGTTGACATTGTGGATAGTAGCCAATATGAGCTTGAATTGGTTGTAGAAACTGCCATTCTACTAGAGGATTTAAAAAAATATGAGGATGAGCTAGAGGATTAGGCTAGAGTAGAACACCAAGAATAAATCGTACTATATCTTGAAGATATCGATGTTGTAGAAGAGACACTTGAGTAAACCAAGGATATTAAGGATACATATTTAGTTGACTCTATTCTCATTAGTGTTGAGAATGTAGATAGTCCTAATGTTCATGTAGTTGAGCGCATTGGCCCGCCCGCCAAGCATTTTTCACATTGTGTTTAGATGATGATATGGAAATAGAGTCGTCCGAGCCACTTAAAGACTCAAGGAATGAGGAACAAAGTGCTTACATTCTGGAATTTTTCTTGCAAGAAAGTCGGGATTACACACCTCGTCTAAAGGTCAAGAAGTGCAGAATACTACATTATTTTATTGGGCCAATCAGATTCGTTCCACCACCCATGGAGCATGATCATATAGCAGAATCAAAACTTAGGGTTTAATTCATAAGCTCGAGGTGGAGGCAAAAAGTGATTCACGTCTTGTCATGATGTTTAATCAAGCGCTTGCTGGGAGGCAACCCAGCTTTATTGCTTTTTTTCTTCTATTTCTCTAATTGTATTGTGTTTGTAGTGTCGATTTTTTATTTTTTAGGAGCATGGAAAGCAAAGCTATTGAAAGAATGAAACAACAAATCATATGGTTGGAACTAAGTGTGAGGTACCTACACAAAGGACCTGGGAGAAGTCTGAGTACCCCGTGAGATGCTAGTGCTCAGCCGTTGGCCTACCAGGGAGTTCCTTTTACCCTCTTGTATGTATGGGTGTGCATTGAGGATAATGCACAATTTTAAGTGTGGGGTGAGGATATTGTCTTGGTGGATTTCTATGTTGTCTTAGTTGTGTTATTTTAATTGAATAATTGTTTTAAATAGAAAATCTTGGACTTTTCCCGATGATGGATCTATTAGACAATTTTCTTGAGGGATTTAAGTCTAAAGAAAAAAAGAAAATAAAAATATTTTTTTGTTAGGTAGTGTAGCAATTACCTCTTGGGTTTTCTTTGTTCCGCAGTTCTATTCCAAGGGTTTTGTTTGAACCAGGTGTAATTAGTTTTTTTTCTTTAGGAGTAGGAGCCATTATGTTGTGTTTTGAATTGAAGCAATATATCTTGACTTTCTTATGCCTTGAGAATAGTGAGTACTTTGGTTGTGACGCTTAGGCTCAATTTTTTACTCTTGTATAAGTACTTAAATTGTATGGTCTTAACTTTGCTCAACTGCTTTGACTAAAGTGTCTTTAGTATCCAATCTTGAGTGAGTCACGTGCCATGCAAGTGTGAGGTTATTTGTATTCTGTGCATTGCATTTGATATCTAGAACTTGCGCCATGTGTTTACAAAACGAAATAGTAGTTTTGTTCAGTCTTGGAAGTGATATAGGTATTTCTTTGTTGATCCAGACATTTATATGGTACCCACCTAATTTTTGTGTATCGTAGTTAACCGCTTTGAGCCTATAATCATGTTTCTTTGGCAACCACATTACAAGCCTTATCCATTTGTTTGAATTAACCTTCTATTTGAACCTTTTCACCTCTCATGGGCATTTGAATTGTTATGAACTTTGTAAAAGTTAAAGTGTGGGATAGTTGGTTTGGCTTTTGAGTAGAACTAATTGAATATGGAGAAAGGTGCACAGTTTTGAAAAAGTAAGAGCCACTTGAATTGAAAAAGAAAAAAAAATTGTTAGATTGTTGTGAATAAAGAAAATTCCTTGATAAGTAGGGGCTCTTGATGTAAGTGTGGTTAAAGAAGAATGGGGTAATATACATTGATGTGAAAGTGGAGTTTTAGTTTGACATAAGGATGGGGTTTAAATGTTAAAATGTATGTATTAAATTGCTTAGGGAGGTGTAGTCACTCTTATATCAAAATATATCCTACCCGTCCCGTAGCTTACACTATAAAAAATAAAGTCCTAATTGATCCTAGATTGAATGAGCTCGATTAGTGGAGTAGTACACTATGGGCAAGCTTATGGTGCATCTTTTGTGGCATATGAATGTTATTTCTGAGAGTGAGTGAATTCTTTCAATCTTGAGTTCCTAAGTGTTCTTAAATTTTATTGTGTGGAACTACTCTCTATTGTTGTATGAGGGCACTTAATTCATGAAGGAACGGTAATGTCAATGACATCTATGTTAGTAAGAGGGTGAGTTATGAATAATGTGTGGTACTTGTGAGTCAAATATTGAGATGAAGATGTTGCACTTTTGTACTTAGTCTATTTTAAATACTCTTGGTGTGATGAGTTAAGAGAATTGTTTAAAAAGGTCGTTTCTATGCAAAAGTGTAGTTTGATTGCTCGAGGACGAGCAATTGTTTAAGTTGAGGTGTTGATGATATGCAATAATTGTGTATTTTAGCAGCTTAGTAGACTCTAATTTATTTCACTTTAATTGAGTTTGAGCTTTAATCGCTCGTGTTCTATAATAATGGTGTGTTTTATGCCTTGTAGGAGTGATTCCGAGCTATATAGATATTATGGAATGAATTCAAGTGATTTGGAGCTTTGAAGTCTGAGTAAAATCTCAAGGAATTAAGCGGGGATCGTGTTTAGGGGTCAACAAATGATATTTAGATTGAACGAAGAATCGAGTAGGCATATTGTACACTGTCTAGTAAAATGGATATAACGTTTTTCTCAGAACTCAATTCGGGTTCCACAATATATGATTGGAAAGTAACTCAAAGGGCTACAACTTTCATGTTTTATGTTTTTCAAAATTCTAAGAGAAACAGAGTGAAAAGTGCATGTCAATAACACGGTCACGCTCAGGACGCACTCGTCAGACAGAACACTAGGCAATATGCGCGGCCACTAGCGCGGTCACGATTGCGGCCGTGCTAGTCAAACCTGGGAAAAGTGTTTTTTTTTTCTTCTAGCAGAAGGTATAATTATTTGGGACCGACCCTACTTGGTATATATACATGGAAAGATGATATTTTGAGGGGTTGGACATAATTTAGGGAAGGCGAAGGAAACCGGGGATTCAACCTAAGGAGGTAAGAGCACACTAGGAGAAAGGCGGAGAATTCTTCTACGAGTTTTTCTCTGCCTTCTTCCTACTTCCATTATTTGTTATGAATTTTAGTATTGCAGTTTTACATACTATTATGAATAGCTAATTTGTTATCTATGGTATTGCTGGAACCTTTTGTCGTATAAATTCTTGTTATATTTTTATATAATTGAGCTGTAGTATTTTCTCTATTTGTTCAACTATATTGTTCTTGTGGTTGAATGAAGGGCCCTCAAATAGCTGCGCCTATTTAGTATGTATTACTTGGGAGAAAGTCCATATTTAGGTAGTTTTTGAACAACATCACTCTCGAGGTTGTGAGAAATCAATAACAAGAGGTTTAAAGGTGGTCTTAGGGATAACGAAACCTTAGGTGTGATCTAAGTAAGCTATAATTAAAGCCAGCTAGCGTAACTTGAGAGAGTATGTCTAGTAAATTATTGTAATTAACCGGGAGAGAATTACTACACACAGAGCACTCATGATAGGTAGAGAATACTTAGGCAAAATTATAGAAGTCATAGCGGGAAGGATTCCGACAATTGGGAAAATCATAACCCTAATCCTCCTTAATCTTTTCTCCAACCTATAGTTATTTTTAGTGTTAATTTGGTATTTTAATTTTTTAGTTATTTTTTTAAACACAAGAATCTTAATATCTATACGTTAGGTAGTGTAGCATTACCTCTTGGGTTTTCTTTGTACCGCAGTTCTTTTCCAAGGGTTTTGTTTGAACCGGGTGTAATTAGTTTTTTTTTTCTTTAGGAGTAGGAGCCATTGTGTTGTGTTATGAATTGAAGCAATATATCTTGATTTTCTTATGCCTTGAGAATAGTGAGTACTTTGGTTGTGACGCTTAGGCTCAATTTTTTACTCTTGTATAAGTACTTAAATTGTATGGTCTTAACTTTGTTCAACTGCTTTCACTAGAGTGTCTTGAGTATCCAATCTTGAGTGAGTCATGTGCCATGCATGTTTGAGGTTTTTTGTATTCTGTGCATTGCATTTGATATCTAGTACTTGCCCCGTGTGTTTTCAAAACGAAATAGTAGTTTTGTTCAGTCTTTGAAGTGATATAGGCATTTCTTTGTTGAGCCAGATATGTATATGGTACCCGCCTAATTGTTATGCGTCGTAGTTAACCTCTTTGAGCCTATAATCTTGTTTCTTTGGCAGCCACATTACAATCCTTATCCATTTGTTTGAATTAACCTTCTATTTGAACCTTTTCACGTCTCATGGGCACTTGAATTGTTATGAACTTTGTAAAAGTTAAAGTGTGAGGTGGTTGGTTTGGATTTTGAGTAGAACTAATTTAATAAGGAGAAAGGTTCACGGTTTTGAAAAAGTAAGAGCCACTTGAATTGAAAAAGAAAAAAAATAGTTAGATTGTTGTGAATAAAGAAAATTCCTTGATAAGCAGTGGCTCTTGATGTAAGTGTGATTAAAGAAGAATGGGGTAATATACATTGATGTGAAGGTGGTGTTTTAGTTTGACATAAATATGGGGTTTAAATATTAAAATGTATGTATTAAAGTGCTTAGGGAGGTGTAGTCACTCTTATATCAAAATGTATCCTACCCGTTCGGTAGCTTACACTATAACCAAATAAAGTCCTAATTGATCCTAGATTGAATGAGCTCGATTAGTGGAATAGTACACTATGGTCAAGCTTATGGTGCATCTTTTGTGGCATATGAATATTATTTCTCAGAGTGAGTGAATTCTTTCAATCTTGAGTTCCTAAGTGTTCTTAAATTTTATTGTGTGGAACTACTCTTTTTTTGTTGTGTTAGGGCACTTAATTCATGAAGGAACAGTAATGTCAATGACATTTATGTTAGAGTAAGTGGGTGAGTTATGAATAATATGTGGTACTTGTGAGTCAAATCTTGAGGTGAAGATATTGCGCTTTTGTACTTCATCTATTTTAAATACTCTTGGTGTGATGAGTTTGGAGAATTGTTTAAAAAGGTCATGTCTATGAAAAAGTGTAGTTTGATTGTTCGAGAACGAGCAATTTTTTAAGTTGAGGTGTTGATGGTAGGCAATAATTGTGTATTTTAGCAGCTTAGTACACTCTAATTTACTGCACTTTAATTGAGTTTGAGATTTAATCGCTAGTGTTCTATAATAATGGTGTGTTTTATGCCTTGTAGGAGTGATTTTGAGCTATATAGATATTATGGAATGAATTCAAGTGATTTGGAGCTTTGAAGTCTGAGTAAAATCTCAAGGAATTAAGCGGGGATCGTGTTTAGGGGTCAACAGATGATATTTAGATTGAACGAAAAATCGAGTAGGCATATTGCACACTGTCTAGTAAAATGGATATAACTTTTTTCTCAGAACTCAATTCGGGATCCACAATATATGATTGGAAAGTAACTCAAAGGGCTACAACTTTCATGTTTTATGTTTTTCCAAATTCTAAGAGAAACAAAGTGAAAAGTGCATGTCAATAACGCGGTCACGGTCAGGACGCACTCGTCAGGCAGAACACTAGGCAATATGCGCGGCCACTAGCGCGGTCACGAGCGCGGCCGTGCTAGTCGAACCTGGGAAAAGTGTTTTTTTTCTTCTAGCAGAAGGTATAATTATTTGGGACCGACCCTGCTTGGTATATATACATGGAAAAACTTTATTTTTAGGGGTTGGACATAATTTAGGGGAGGCGAAGGAAACCGGGGATTCGACCTAAGGAGGTAAGAACACACTAGGAGAAAAGCTGTGACGACCCAAAGGGTCATCACTTATTTTATTAATCATTTCGAGCTTCCGAGGCCTTGAAAACCTCATTCCATGTTGCCTCGATTTACGTGCACAATCCGAGCATGTAGCCGGAAAGATTTTGTGATAGAAAATATGAATTCTATGAGAAATTTGAATAAAAATGATATTAATATTGATATGGTTGACTTCGGTCAACATTTTTGGTAAACGGATCCGGACCCGAGATTGGATGGTCCCGAGAGGTCCGTAGGAAAATATGGGACTTCGACGTGCGTCCGGAGTCGAATTCTGAGGCCTAGAGCCCAAGTTATGAATTTTTATGTGAAATGGTTTTTGAAGTAATTGTTAAAGGAAAATGAATTAATTGACCTTGGTATCGGGCTCGTATTTTGGTTCCGACGCCCGGTACAAGTCTTAATATTATATATGTGATTTCTGTAAAGTTTGGTGACATTCGGATGTCGTTTGAGATGTTTTGGACCTTGAGTTCCAAGTTAAGAAGTTTTGAAAATCAAAAGTATGAAAATCGTGAGTTTGAGGCTTGATTTGATTAAAACGAAGTGATATTGGCGATGTGATCGCACGAACAAGTCCATAATGTGTTTTTGAGGTTATGTACATGTTTGGTTTGGAGCCCGGGGGCTCGGGTAAAGATTTGATAGGCCGTTGGATGAAATTCTGAATTTTTGCACTGCTGGTTTTTCACCCAGCTGTTGGCTTCGCAATTGCGAAGTATTTCTCGCAATTGCGAAGGGGACAGTGTAAGGCAAGGCTCGCAAATGCGAACCTTGATCGCAAATGCGAAGCCCCATTGACCCATCCTTGTTCGCAAATGCGAACAATTGTTCGCATTTGCGAAAGTCCCCAGAACCTGCCTATGTTCGCAAATGCGAACAAATGTTCGTAAATGCGAACATTCCCCATACTGCCTTGGTGCGCAAATGCTGCCTTGGTTCGCAAATGCGAACACTGCCTTATACAGCCTGTGTTCGCAAATGCGAACATTAGTTCGCAAATGCGAACACCCCTTTGTTTGCCAGTGATCGCAAATGCGAACAAATGTTCGCAAATGCGAACTTCCCAGCCTTAGCTTATTTTTCAAACTCCAGAAATTGGTCGGGGTTCGCAATTGCGAACCCATGTTCGCAAATGCGAACACGGAGACCTGTAAAACACGATTTTCAGTTCATTTCTTCACTTTTTACAAAACAAAAATACCCATTTGCGATTCTTCACGGATTTCTTCTTCATCAAGACGATTGTAAGTCACTTTTTACTTAATTCTTTCAATTCCTAACATCATTAAACATGTTTTTCATAAGAAATCAATGATTTTCATGGTAGAATTCTTGTTTTTGTTAGAAAATAGGGTTTTTCATAAATTGGGGAATTGGACCTCGAATCGAGGTCCGATTTTGAAACAAATCATATACATGAACTCGTGGGGGGATGGGTAACCGGATTTTGGTCCTAACCCCGAGTTCCGACCATGTGGGCCCGGGGTTGAAATTCACTATTCCGGGCAGAATGTTGTAAAAGTTGTATTTGGTCTTAAGAATTAGTTTGTTGAGTAGAATTGATGATATTAAATCAATTGTGTATAGATACGATTGGATTGGAGCCAAAGTTGAAAGAAAAAGACCTTTCCACGGATTGAATTGTTCATAAGCATTCGAGGTAAGTGTTTGTTCTATCCTAGCTTGATGGAATAGGAATATGTGTTATGTGTTATGTGATCGAGTGCGGTGTATGGGCTGTGGTGACGAGCATCCATACACTGGCGTCTAGTATGACCGTGAGTCGTTGGAAAATGATTATTTTGAGATATATTACGGATGAATTGTTATTGTTCTCCCTTGTTGGGACTTGTTGTGAAGATAATTATTGATTGCCCTTGATGGGGCGGTTTATGAATTACTGTTTCTTTCTTTGCCCTTAACCGTGATTGTTATTTGGGTGAGGAAGAGTGATAATGCACGAAGGGTGATGCCGTGCCATGTTTATTTATTTATGCACGAAGGTTAATGCCGTGCCATGTTTATTTATTGATTATGCACGAACGATCATGCTGTGCCCTGTTATTGAACCATGTACGAAGGATCATGCCGTACTATGGATGTGAGGATGAGAGTAAAAGCACGAAGGGTGATGTCGTGTACTTTATTTGTTTATTTGGTGAGGATGAGAGTAAAAGCACGAAGGGTGATGCCGTGCAACTGCTTGCTATTTCTTGATTTGATATTACTTGTGTTTACATTATACTTTGTTTTTCCTTGTGAAATTATTAACCGTGGTTAATTGTTGAATTCTTTAAGATATTCCTTATTGTGTTAATACTTGATTATTTCTTGTTATTTTGTGGTACACATATATATATTGAATTGCACCGGGTTTATGTGGGTGTCTGGTCCTAGCATTATCACTACTTCGCCGGGATAGGCCAGGCACTTACCAAGACATGGGGTCGGTTGTGCTGATACTACACTTCTGTGCGTTTTTGGACAGGTCCAGGTTACGATCAGGAGCAGCAGCAGTAAATCGATTGCGTGGGAGTTGATCATATTTGAGACCGAGGTAGCTTGCGGACGTCCGCAAGCCCGGCGTCTCTCTCTTTATTTATGTTATTAGCTGTAGTCTCTTTGTTCCGAGACAAACAGAATTATGTTATATTTCCTTCGGACTTTTATGTGTAGTATTCCATAGTAGTTCGTGAGTTGGTGACTCCACGTCTTGGGTAGAGGATTTCAGTATGATTTTCACCTTGTGAATTATTATTTCCATTTTGATAAAGTATTCCGCATTTATTTAATTAAAATTGTGTTAAAAAAAACAGGATAGTATGAATACAGTGGCTTGCCTAGCTACCACGAGTAGGCGCCATCACGATCCCGATGTTGGGGGAAAATCCGGGTCGTGACAAGTTGGTATCAGAGCTCTAGGTTACATAGGTCTCACCACTCACGAACAAGCTTAGTAGAGTTTGAGAGGTAGGTACGGAGACGTCTGTACTTGTCCTCCAGAGTCTATTGAGTTAGGAAAGAGTCTCTCATTTGTTCTTTCTTGTCGTGCGACTTGTTCCTCAATTACCGATTGAATTTCTATTCTGTCCTTTCGCAGATGGTGAGGACACGCGCTTCTTCGTCCGCTGACCAGCAGCCCGAGCCCCAGGCAGCTCCCGTGAGGGGCAGGGACCAAGGCCGTATCAGAGGCCGTGGTAGGGGTAGAGCTCAGCCCCAGGCAGCTACCCCAGAGGTGGAGCCTCATATTGAGATTGACGAGGAGGTTCCGGTTCCAGCAGCTCCAGGGGGCCCAGCTCAGGTCCCAGGAGAGGCTTTATTTACCCCGGATCTCCGGGATGCTTTGGTCAGAATAGCGGGATTTATGGATAGCATTGCCAGAGCGGGTTTATTATCAGTTGCCCCAGCCACTTCTCAGGCTGGAGGAGGGGCCCAGACTCCTATTGCTCATACTCCGGAGCCAGTAGCTCCTCAGCCTCAGGCACCAGTAATTCAGCCAGCTGTGGCCACTCAGTCAGGTACCACAGCTCATGCCGGTGATGGAGCGTCCATGACTTCGGATTTGTTATGGAGGCTTGATCGGTTCTCCAAGCTATTTACCACTACATTCAGTGGAGCCGCATCAGAGGATCCTCAGGACTTTTTATTCAGTTGCCATGAGATTCTCAAGACTACGGGGATTGTGGAGACAAACGGAGTTGACTTCTGTAACTTCAGACTTGCAGGATCTGCCAAGACTTGGTGGAGAGATTATTGCTTGACTCGACCAGCAGGGTCCCCAGCTTTATCATGGGACCAGTTTGCGGAACTATTTATGGAGAAGTTTCTCCCTGCTACTCAGCGGGATGTACTTCGGAGGCAGTTTGAGCGCCTCCATCAGGGCACTATGACAGTTACACAATATGAGACGAGATTTATCGACTTGGCTCGTCATGCAGTGGTGATACTTCCCACGGAGCGGGAGAGGGTCCGCAGATTTATAGATGGGCTTAATCAGCCGATTAGACTCCAGATGGCTGTGGGCGTGGGGAGTGACATATCATTTCAGGAGGCAGCCAATGCAGCACGCAGAGTTGAGATGGCTCTTGCTAGGGGAGGCGGTTATTCTTCAGATAAGAGGCCTCGTCATTCAGGTAGGTTTGGTGGTTCTTCCTCTGGTGGCAGAGAATCCTTTGATAGAGGCCGGTCTTCCAGGCCTTTTCATTCCGCCCTTCAAGACCAGGTGATCGTGGTTTTCGGGGGCATTATTCAGACCAGCCTCCTATTAATGCTCAGCCTCTTCAGAGCGTTCGTGGAGGCCATTCAGGTCGTCAGGGCCAGCAGCCCTATCAGTCTAAGAGTTGCTACGGTTGTGGTGACCCAGGTCACTTTATCAGGTATTGCCCTTTAGCAGCGGGCAACTCTCAGCAGCGAGGTCCTCGTCCTATGATTCAGGCCCCAGCTGACCCTCAGCCTGCCCAGCCAGCCAGAGGTGGGGGTAGAGATTATAGAGGTGGAGGTCGAGACCGTAGAGGTGGAGACCGTCCAGCGAGAGGTAGAGGTCAGCCAGTTGATGGTCGTCCTAGAGACGCAGCTCAGAGGGGAGGTGCAGATCCCCGATTCTATGCTTTACCAGCCAGGCCAGAGGCAGAGGCATCAGATGCCGTGATTACAGGTACTATTCTTGTGTGTGGCGGAGGTGCTTCAGTATTATTTGACCCCGGATCTACATATTCCTATGTGTCTTCCTACTTCGCACCGTATTTGGTCGTGCCCGCCTATGCTCTGGATATTCCAGCTTATGTGGCTACACCAGTGGGTGACTCCATTGTAGTCGATCGGGTGCATCGTTCGTGCGTAGTTATATTTGGGGGTCTTGAGACCCGTGTTGATCCGTTGCTCTTGGATATGGTAGATTTTGATGTCATATTGGGGATGGACTGGTTGTCCCCATACCATGCTATTCTTGATTGTCATGCTAAGACCGTCACCTTAGCCTTGCCAGAATCACCCCGATTAGAGTGGAAGGGTACCTCAAGCCACTCCGTTCGCACTGTTATTTCTTATGTTAAGGCTCGACGTATGGTCGAGAAGGGGTGTCTAGCTTATTTGGCTTATGTTCGTGATTCCAGCGCAGAGGTTCCTTCCATCGAGTCGGTCCCTATTGCACGGGAGTTTCCGGAGGTTTTTCCTTCAGACCTGCCGGGCATGCCACCCGATAGGGATATTGACTTCTCTGTATTGATTTGGCACCGGGCACTCAGCCCATCTCTATTCCACCCTATCGTATGGCCCCGCCGGAGTTAAAAGAGTTGAAAGATCGGTTGCAGGACCTTCTTGAGAAGGGCTTTATCAGGCCCAGTGTTTCCCCCTGGGGAGCACCTGTATTATTTGTAAAGAAGAAGGATGGCTCGATGCGGATGTGTATTGATTACCGGCAGTTAAACAAGGTGACTATCAAAAATAAATATCCACCGCCGAGGATTGATGATTTGTTTGACCAGCTCCAGGGAGCGAGGGTATTCTCTAAGATAGACTTGAGGTCAGGCTACCATCAGCTGAAGATCAGGGCGGCTGACATTCCTAAGACAACCTTTCGCTCTAGATATGGGCATTATGAGTTCTTGGTCATGTCCTTCGGGTTGACCAATGCCCCAGTAGCATTCATGGAGTTGATGAATCGGGTATTCAGGCCTTACTTAGATCCGTTCGTGATAGTCTTCATAGATGACATCCCGGTGTACTCCCGCAGCCAGGAAGAGCACGAGCAGCACCTCAGAGTGGTTCTTCAGACTCTGAAAGATAATCAGCTATATGCCAAATTTTCTAAATGTGAGTTCTGGCTGAGTTCGGTAGCATTTCCGGGTCATATTGTATCTGTGGAAGGTATTCAGGTAGACCCAAAGAAGATTGAGGCAGTCCAGAATTGGCCTCGACCAGCTTCAGTGACTGAGATCCGGAGTTTCTTGGGATTAGCGGGTTACTACCGTCGTTTTGTAGAGGGGTTTTCTTCTATTGCAGCCCCGATGACCAGGTTGACCCAGAAGGGTGTCCAGTTCCAGTGGTCAGAGAGTGTGAGGTGAGCTTTCAGAAGCTCGAAATAGCCTTGACCACCGCGCGAGTGTTGATACTACCTACGGGTGCAGGGCCTTATACAGTTTATTGTGATGCATCTCGTACAGGGCTTGGAGTGGTATTGATGCAGGATGGTAAGGTTATCGCTTATGCTTCGAGGCAGTTAAAGATACATGAGAAGAATTATCCAGTTCATGATCTTGAGTTAGCAGCAGTGGTTCATGCCTTAAAGATCCGGAGGCATTATCTATATGGTGTGACATGTGAGGTGTACACTGATCACAAAAGCCTACAGTACTTGTTCAAGCCGAAGGAGTTGAATCTACGACAGCGGAGATGGTTAGAGTTGCTAAAAGACTATGATGTTACTATCTTATATCACCCAGGTAAGGCCAATGTGGTGGCCGATGCATTGAGTAGAAAGTATGCCGGCATGGGTAGTCTTGCATACATTCCGGTCAATCAGAGACCATTAGCTCTAGATGTCCAGGCCTTAGCCAACCGGTTCGTGAGATTAGACATTTCTGAGCCTAGCAGAGTGTTAGCCTGCACGATCGCTCGTTCTTCTTTATTAGAGCGTATCCGTGAGAGGCAATTTGATGATCCTCATTTGCGTGAGTTGAGAGATACAGTACAGCGGGGAGGTGCCACACAGGTAAATCTAGATGATGATGGGATATTGAAATTGCAGGGTCGAGTTTGTGTGCCCAATGTCGAAGGGATTCGAGAGTTAATCTTAGCGAAGGCCCACAGTTCGCGGTATTCTATTCACCCAGGCGCCGCGAAGATGTACCAGGACTTACGTCAGCACTATTGGTGGCGCAGAATGAAGAAAGATATCGTTGCGTATGTCGCTCGGTGTCTAAATTGTCAGCAGGTGAAATATGAGCACCAGAGACCTGGTGGTGTATTTCAGAGGATTGAAATTCTCGAGTGGAAATAGGAGCGGATCACTATGGACTTCGTTACTGGACTTCCTTTGACTCGGAAGAAATTTGATGCTATTTGGGTCATTGTTGATAGGCTGACCAAGTCAGCACACTTTATTCCAGTATCCGTCTCCTACTCGTCGGAGAGGTTAGCGGAGGTTTACATTAGGGAGATTGTTCGTCTCCATGGGGTGCCAGTATCTATTATCTCTGATCGGGGTACGCAGTTTACCTCGCGGTTCTGGAGAGCGGTCCAGCAGGAGTTAGGTACCCGGGTTCAGTTGAGTACAGCATTTCATCCTCAGACGGATGGCCAGTCCGAGAGGACTATTCAGATTCTAGAGGACATGCTTCGAGCTTGTGTTATTGATTTCGGAGGCTCGTGGGACCGGTTTCTGCCATTAGCAGAGTTCGCCTACAACAACAGCTAAAAGTCTAGCATCCAGATGGCCCAGTATGAGGCGTTGTATGGTAGGCGATGTCGATCACCAGTTGGATGGTTTGAACCGGGAGAGGCTCGGTTGTTGGGTACGGACTTAGTTCAGGAGGCCTTGGATAAGGTCAAGACTATTCAGGAGAGATTGCGTTCAGCTCAGTCCAGGCAGGAAGACTTATGCGGATCGTAAGGTTCGAGATGTAGATTTCATGGTTGGTGAACGAGTATTGCTCCGAGTGTCGCCTATGAAGGGCGTGATGAGGTTCGGAAAGAAGGGAAAGCTCAGCCCTAGGTATATTGGTCCATTTGAGATTTTAGACAGAGTGGGAGGGGTGGCTTACAGATTAGCTTTGCCGCCTAGCTTATCAGGCCGTGCATCCAGTTTTTCACGTATCTATGCTTCGGAGATACCACGGCGATCCCACATATGTGTTAGACTTCAGTACGGTCCAATTGGACAATGATCTATCTTACGAGGAGGAACCGGTAGCCATTCTAGACCGGGAGGTTCGACAGTTGAGGTCGAAGAGTTATCCTTCTGTGCGTGTTCAGTGGAGAGGTCAGCCTCCTGAGGCATCGACCTGGGAGTCCGAGTCTGATATGCAGAGCCGCTACCCACACTTGTTTCCTGACTCAGGTACTTCTTTCTTTTGTCCATTCGAGGACGAACGGTTGTTTTAGAGGTGGAGATTGTGACGACCCAAAAGGGTCATCACTTATTTTATTAATCATTTCGAGCTTCCGAGGCCTTGAAAACCTCATTCCATGTTGCCTCGATTTACGTGCACAATCCGAGCATGTAGCCGGAAAGATTTTGTGATAGAAAATATGAATTCTATGAGAAATTTGGATAAAAATGATATTAATATTGATATGGTTGACTTCGGTCAACATTTTTGGTAAACGGATCCGGAACCGAGATTGGATGGTCCCGAGAGGTCCGTAGGAAAATATGGGACTTGGACGTGCGTCCGGAGTCGAATTCTGAGGCCTAGAGCCCAAGTTATGAATTTTTATGTGAAATTGTTTTTGAAGTAATTGTTAAAGGAAAATGAATTAATTGACCTTGGTATCGGGCTCGTATTTTGGTTCCGATGCCCGGTACAAGTCTTGAATATTATATATGTGATTTCTATAAAGTTTGGTGACATTCGGATGTCGTTTGAGATGTTTTGGACCTTGAGTTCCAAGTTAAGAAGTTTTGAAAATCAAAAGTATGAAAATCGTGAGTTTGAGGCTTCATTTGATTAAAACGAAGTGATATTGGCGATGTGATCGCACGAACAAGTCCATAATGTGTTTTTGAGGTTATGTACATGTTTGGTTTGGAGCCCGGGGGCTCGGGTAAAGATTTGATAGGCCGTTGGATGAAATTCTGAATTTTTGCACTCCTGGTTTTTCACCCAGCTGTTGGCTTCGCAATTGCGAAGTATTTCTCGCAATTGCGAAGGGGACAGTGTAAAGCAAGGCTCGCAAATGCGAACCTTGATCGCAAATGCGAAGCCCCATTGACCCAGCCTTGTTCGCAAATGCGAACAATTGTTCGCATTTGCGAAAGTCCCCAGAACCTGCCTATGTTCGCAAATGCGAACAAATGTTCGCAAATGCGAACATTCCCCATATTGCCTTGGTTCGCAAATGCGAACCATTGTTCGCAAATGCGAACACTGCCTTATACAGCATGTGTTCGCAAATGCGAACATTAGTTCGCAAATGCGAACAGCCCTTTGTCTGCCAGTGATCGCAAATGCGAACAAATGTTCGCAAATGCGAACTTCCCAACCTTAGCTTATTTTTCAAACTCCAGAAATTGGTCGGGGTTCGCAATTGCGAACCCATGTTCGCAAATGCGAACACAGAGACCTGTAAAACACGATTTTCAGTCATTTCTTCACTTTTTACAAAACAAAAATACCCATTTGCGATTCTTCACGGATTTCTTCTTCATCAAAACGATTGTAAGTCACTTTTTACTTAATTCTTTCAATTCCTAACATCATTAAACATGTTTTTCATAAGAAATCAATGATTTTCATGGTAGAATTCTTGTTTTTGTTAGAAAATAGGGTTTTTCATAAATTGGGGAATTGGACCTCGAATTGAGGTCCGATTTTGAAACAAATCATATACATGAACTCGTGGGGGATGGGTAACCGGATTTTGGTCCTAACCCCGAGTTCCGACCATGTGGGCCCGGGGTTGAAATTCACTATTCCGGGCAGGAATGTTGTAAAAGTTGTATTTGGTCTTAAGAATTAGTTTGTTGAGTAGAATTGATGATATTAAATCAATTGTGTATAGATACGATTGGATTGGAGCCAAAGTTGAAAGAAAAAGACCTTTCCACGGATTGAATTGTTCATAAGCATTCGAGGTAAGTGTTTGTTCTATCCTAGCTTGAAGGAATAGGAATATGTGTTATGTGTCATGTGATCGAGTGCGGTGTATGGGCTGTGGAGACGAGCATCCATACACTGGCGTCTAGTATGACCGTGAGTCGTTGGAAAATGATTATTTTGAGATATATTACGGATGAATTGTTATTGTTCTCCCTTGTTGGGACTTGTTGTGAAGATAATTATTGATTGCCCTTGATGGGGCGATTTATGAATTGTTGTTTCTTTCTCTGCCCTTAACCGTGATTGTTATTTGGGTGAGGAAGAGTGATAATGCACGAAGGGTGATGCCGTGCCATGTTTATTTATTTATGCACGAAGGTTAATGCCGTGCCATGTTTATTTATTGATTATGCACGAAGGATCATGCCGTGCCCTTGTTATTGAACCATGTACGAAGGATCATGCCGTACTATGGATGTGAGGATGAGAGTAAAAGCACGAAGGTGATGCCGTGTACTTTATTTGTTTATTTGGTGAGGATGAGAGTAAAAGCACGAAGGGTGATGCCGTGCAACTGCTTGCTATTTCTTGATTTGATATTACTTGTGTTTACATTATACTTTGTTTTTCCTTGTGAAATTATTAACCGTGGTTAATTGTTGAATTCTTTAAGATATTCCTTATTGTGTTAATACTTGATTATTTCTTGTTATTTTGTGGTACACATATATATATTGAATTGCACCGGTTTATGTGGGTGTCTGGTCCTAGGCTTGTCACTACTTCGCCGGGATAGGCCATGCACTTACCAACACATGGGGTCGGTTGTGCTGATACTGCACTTCTGTGCGTTTTTGCACATGTCCAGGTTTCGAGCAGGGAGCAGCAGCAGCAGTAAATCGATTGCGTGGGAGTTGATCATATTTGAGACCGAGGTAGCTTGCGGACGTCCGCAAGCCCGGCGTCTCTCTCTTTATTTATGTTATTAGCTGTAGTCTCTTTGTTCCGAGACAAACAGAATTATGTTATATTTCCTTCGGACTTTTATGTGTAGTATTCCATAGTAGTTCGTGAGTTGGTGACTCCACGTCTTGGGTAGAGGATTTCAGTATGATTTTCACTTTATAATTAGTTATTTCTATTTCGATAAAGTATTCCGCATTTATTTAATTAAAATTGTGTTAAAAACAGGATAGTATGAATACGGTGGCTTGCCTAGCTACCACGAGTAGGCGCCATCACGATCCCGATGTTGGGGGAAAATCCGGGTCGTGACAAAAGCGGAGAATTCTTCTACGAGTTTTTCACTGCCTTCTTCCTACTTCCATTATTTGTTATGAATTTTAGTATTGTAGTTTTACATACTATTATGAATAGCTAATTTGTTATCTAGGGTATTGCTGGAACCTTTTGTAGGATAAATTCTTGTTATATTTTTATATAATCGAGCCGTAGTATTTTCTCTATTTGTTCAACTATATTGTTCTTGTGGTTGAATGAAGGGCCCTCAAATAACTGTGCCTATTTAGTATGTATTACTTGGGAGAGAGTCCATATTTAGGTAGTTTTTGAACAACATCACTCCCGATATATGCGAGTAATCAATAACAAGAGGTTTAAATGTGGTATTAGGGATAACGAAACCTTGGGTGTGATCTAAGTAAGCTGTAATTAAAACCAGCAAGCGTAACTTAAGAGAGTATGTCTAGTAAATTATTGTAATTACTTGGGAGAGAATTACTACACACATAACACTCATGATAGGTAGAGAATACTTAGGCAAAATTATAGAAGTCATAGCGGGAAGGATTCTAATAATTGGGAAAATCATAACTCTAGACCTCCTTAATCTTTTCTCCAATCTATAGTTATTTTTAGTGTTAATTTATTATTTTAATTTTTTAGTTATTTAGTTAAACACAAGAATATTAATATCTATAAGTTAGGAATTATTCAAGCTTGTATTCTTGGTGATAATGAACAATTGTAGTTAAGCCTTAGTTCGTTGTGGGATTCGACTCTGGACTTGTAAACCAGATTATATTTGCAACGACTACTTAGTCCTTTTTATAAGGCATAGTTGGGCATGATCAATTTCTCGGGATACCGTCTCATAGTCCATATCGTATGTTTGCAGTGGGATCGCCCGGAATATCGATCCGTAGTCCTAAAGTAAATATTCAAAATAAGAGGATCTCCGTGGATACCGTCCCGTAGTCTCAAATATAAAGGTGCAGGGGGATCTCACGGAATACCAACTCATAGTCCTAATGTAAATACACAACAGACTTAACAAAAATCGATAGTTCTATTCAAGTTCGTTTCAGGAAATAGAAAATTCGACTCTAGACATGCTACACATAATCCAAGTAAGCAGTTAAAGCAGATGGATAGTTAAGTCACATAAGCATGCTTTCTTAATCTAAACATGACGCTTCACATACTATTGTTTCTCAATTAAAGGAAAAAAATAGATATTTACTTAATAAAAATGGGATTTTTCAATAATTAGCACATGTACACACTCGCCACCTCACGTACACGATGTTCATATAACAACAGTACCAAAATTCTACGGGGAGTTCCCCCACACTAGGTTAGGCAAGTCGCTTACCTCGAACCAGCTCAAAAACAATTTGATATCACGCTCTTGCACGAATATCCAACTCTGAGTGGCCCAAATCTAATTAAATCAATTACATAACGTAAATAAAACGATGAGCAACTAATTTAGCTAATGAATTTAAAGCTACAATGAGAAATTAAAAAGATGCCAAAAAATCCCGATCAAGCCCACGTCTTGGAATCGGGTAAAAGTTACCAACTTAGAACACACATTCACTCACGAGATCACTCATCCAAAAATTACTCAATTTCGACAACTGAAACCCGATCAAAACCCAAAAAATTGTTTGAGGAACTTTCCCCCCACTTTTCCCATTTTCCCACTCAAATTCCTTGATTAGATGAGTAAAACAAAATATTGATGAAATATAAACGAAATGGGGTTAGGAAACGTTACTCACTGATTCCCTCTTCAAAAACCTCACCAAATCGCCTTCTCCCTGTGCTCAAAATCGAATATGATGTTATGAATTTCAAACCCTCAAAATTCAATATTTATGCCACTGATTAATCTGCGGTCACAGGGAAGATCTACGGTCCCGCTTCTGTAGCAAGCGAACCACACCTGCAAAAATTGATTAAATCCCTAAGCACCGCACTTGCTCTCCATTCCTCGAAGATGCATTTCGCTTCTGCGAGCACTTGTGGTCCAAAATCCGCAGGTGCGAAAACAAGAGGTTCAACACATCAGAAATTTACCTAAGTCTAAATTCAATTTTGTTAAATATCCGATACTCATCCGAGGCCCCCAGGACATCAACCAAACATACCAACTAATCCTAAAACAGCATACGAACTTAGTCGAGCCCTCAAATCACATCAAACAACACTAAAACTAGAAATCACTCTCCAATCCAAACCTAATGAACTTGAAATTCCAAAATTTGACAACCGATGTCGGAACCAACCAAACCACGTTCGATTGACCCCAACTTTTGCACACAAGTCATATTCAACCATACGGACCTACTCCAGCTTTAGGAATAGGATTCCGACCCCGATATCAAAAATTCACTATCGTCCTAAAACTCCAAAAAATCAACTTTCATCATTTCAAGCCTAAATAAGCTACGAACCTCCAAAATATAATCCGGACACGCACCTTAGCCCAAAATCACCTAACAGAGCTAAAAGAATTCCATTTCGAACCCGTCTTCACATTGCTCTGACTACGATCCAAATTCTAAGACTTAATCTCTCATTTAAGGACTAAGTGTCCCAAGACACTTCGAAACTCAAAATGAACTATCTCGGCAAATTACAACAACAGAAATAGACATAGGAAAAGAAGTTAATAGGGGATCGGGGTGTAAATTCTCAAAACGATCGGTCGGGTTGTTACATACTCCCCCTCGTAGATATTCGTTAATCCTCGAACGAGCATAAAGACATACCTATAGTGGTGAAAATATGAGGGTAACGGCTGCGCATATCCTGCTCGATCTCCCAAGTCGCCTCCTCGACCGGCTGACCCTACTATTGAACCTTTCTTGATGCAAAACTCTTTGACCTCATCTTTTGAACTTGCCTATCTATTATATCCAACGACTCCTCAATATAAGATAGATCCTTGCTCAACTGTACAGAACTGAAATCCAACATGTACGACGAATCACCATGATACCTTGGGAGCATCGAAACATAAAATACCGAAGGAAATCCTGCCAATATGGGAGGTAAGTCAAGCTCATAAGCAACCTCTCTAACACGTCACAACACCTCAAAGGGACCAATACCTTGGGCTCAATTTTCCCTTCTTCCAAAATCTCATAACATAACTAAGTGTTTCACTCCACTCCCAAACCTCATTGGAACCATGTCAACTATCCTCGTAGTGAAAATAAATAAACAACCATACATGAAACATAAAATAGGGAAATAAGGATAAAATATACAAAATGACCCGACGAGTCATTATATTCTCTCTCGCTTAAACAAATGTTTATCCTCGAATGCGTTTAGAATCATACTTGGAATGAAAAGACGAGAATATCTGCCCCACATATTATGCTCGGTCTTCCAAGTAGCTTCACAACCAGTTGACCTCTCAACTGATCCTTCATACAATCCCTTTTGACCCCAACTTCTGAACCTGCCTATCCAAATGGCCACTAGTTTTTCCTCATAAGCCAAGTTCGCGTCCAACTGCACTAAAACCAACACATGTGACTCATGTTCGTAGTACTTACGAAGCATTGAAATATGAAATATTGGATGAAATTCCGATAGGCTAGATGGCAAAGTAAGTCTGTATGCCACCCCACAAACCCTCCTTAGCACCTTAAATGGACCGATGTACCAAGGGCTCAACTTTTATTCTTGCTAAGTCTTATCACTCCTTTCATAGGCAAAACTCTGAGAAGAACCCTTTCACCTTCCATGAAAAAGACATAGTGAACCTTTATATCAGCATTACTATTCTATTTGGATTGTGCTGTATGAAGCCGCTCTTGAATCAACATTACCTTCTCTAAAACATCACGAACCAAATCTGTACCCAACAACCTAGCCTCATGTGGCTCAAATCAACTAACTGGAGATATCACCTCCCACATAATGCTTCATGGGGAGATATTTGGATACCAAACTCATAGATATTATTTTAGGCGAACTCTATAAATGGTAGAATTTGGTCCCACTAACCTCTAAAATCAATAACATAGGCACTCAACATATCCACCAAAACCTGAATACTCTGCTGTCCGTCGATCTAAGGGTGAAATGTAGTACTCAACCCAACCTGCATACCTAACTCACACTGAATAGCTCTCCAAAAGTGTAATGTAAACTGAGTGCCCTGATCCAAAAGGGTAGACACATGTGCACCATGTTGGCGGATAATTTCCCTAATGTAGATCCGAGCTAAGTAGTCAGAATTATAGAAAGTCATGACCGAAATGAAATGTGCAGACTTAGTCAGTTTGTTTAAAATGACCCAAATAGTGTCAAATCTCCTCAAAGTCCGTGGTAGCCATACCATAAAATCCACAGTGATACACTTCCACTTTCACTTTAATATTTCTAACCTCTGAATCGATATTGACCTTCATCACTGGAGTCCATTGTCATTTGCGTAAAAGGGCTAGAGTCCTAGTTCATGTTGTGTATCATGATCGTATGACTGGAGTTCACGATGGCAAAGAAGGAAGGTCTGTCAGGGGAAATTTTAAGTCTAGTTTTTGGAAAAAAGGCTTATTTTACTATTTATGACTTGTTGAGCACGAGAGGATAAGTATTTTAAGTGGGATTTTGTTGTTGCTATAAGGGTAAATGGGTTTCACATAAATTTGGTTATACATCATAATTCCCCATGTATTTCTATATAAAAATATGGAACTTCAAAGTGAAATTTGAGGTATTTGTCTGCACCTTTTGAAAGTGTATTTTGAGGATTTGAGTGCTGATTTGGACTTGGATTTAGAATCTAATCATATATTTTCACTTGATGTTATGGGTCATCAAAATTTGGTATTAGTTCCAGATTTCAGGCACATGGGCTTGGGTTAACTTCTATTATTTTTTGGAAATTCTTCAATGAACAAAGCTTGAAGCTTTATTTATTAGGATCACTTCCTATTTGTTATATTTCTGTGACGACCCGGCTCGTCGTCATGGGAATTTCTACCCCGTTATGTTTTAATTTCATGTTTTATGCTTTTATATCAGTGTTAGAGTCTATCGGGTGACTTAGGAGTGAATTGGATTGAAAATGAGGCATATAGCCTTTTTGAAGGAAACTTGAATAAGGAAAGTCAACCCGGAGTTGACTATTTGGTTAGAGGGCTCGGAATCTAATTCTGATGATTCGGATAGTTCCGGGAGGTGATTTGTGACTTAGGGGAGCGATCGGAATTGAATTTGGAGACCGGTGTAGAAATAGGCTTGAATTGGCTAAGGTTGAATTTTGGCGAAATCCGAACGGTAGGTGAGATTTTGATCCGGGGGTCGGAATGGAATTCCGACAGTTGCAGTAGCTCCGTTAGGTGATTTTGGATGTGCCTGCAAAATTTCAGGTCATTCGGGCGTCGTTTGGTCGGGTTTTTGATGGAATGTGTAATTCGGAAAGTTTTAAGAAATTTAGGCTTGAATCCGTGGGTAATTGGTGATTTTGATGTTTAGGATGGTGTTTTTATGATTGGAACAAGTTCGTATCGTGTTTTGGGGTATGTTGGTAGTTTTCGTTGGGGTCTCGGGGGCCTCGGGGTGAATCTGGACCATCATCCGGCATTTGGAGGCAAGAAATGATCTGCTGTAAATTGCAGATCACTGGGCGAAATTTTAGCATTCGCGTTCGCGAGGGCTATGCCGCGTTCGCGTAGGCTGGGGCCGGGTGACCATCGCGTTCGCGATGGATGGTATCGCATTCGTGTATGAGGGAGTTGGAACGCATCGCGTTCGCGTGGGGTTAGGCCGCGATCGCGAAGAAGAATTTGGCGAAGCCACGCGTTCACGTGGGAGACTACGCGTTCGCGTGGGAGACTACACGTTCACATGGGAGACTACGCGTTCGCGTAGAGTAAAAGTCCGGAGGCTGGGAAGTTGACCTTCGCGGACGCGTGAAGGAGTGCCGCGTTCGCGATGAAGAAGAGGAAAAAGGCATTGCGTTCGCGTGAGAGGCGTCGCGAACGCGATGAAGAGATTTGACTGGCAGTGAGTTTAAGTTCAGAACAGAACCGGTCGCGGGTTTAATACCCAAAACCTCCATTTTTGAGTTCCAAGAGAAGAAATTGACGGGAGATTGCTGGGAAATCATCGGGGTTTCGTTGGAGGTAAGTTTTGTGGCTTAATTACATCATTTTAACATGAAATCCTTGGTTAAATCCCTATAAATGGAAGATTAAAGGTGGGTTTGAGCCCCTAGGCCTAAATTGAAGAAAAACACCGATTTGAGTGGGCAAATGGAGTCCGATTTTGGTAAATTTTATATGCCTAGACTCGTATCGAGATGAGGATTCCAAAAATGTGACTTTTGTAATTTTTCGACAAGCGTACCGAAAGTCGGGTTTTGACAACTTTGGGAATTTTGATGTAAATTGAGTTGTATTGATTGGGTGTCGTCCCATTGGCCTAATTTGTTGTATTTCTACCGTATTTGATCAGATTCTACGCGTGCGGAGCTTGATTCTCGTGGCAAGGGCATCGTGGAGTAGTCGTCGCACCGTATTGAGGTGAGTAATAGATGTGGGTGATGACCGGCGGGTTCGAAACCCCGGTATACCACTTTGTGACACTGTATAGCGGCGATACACGTACTCTCATGTGAGTGCGGGGTCGATTGTGATTGGGGACTATGGCTTAGTCCGACTTGTTGATACTGTGTTATGACATTGGCTATTCTTGAGCCGTCGAACCTCCTTATCGGATGGTTGCATACTATATATTGAGATATTGGCCACTCTTGAGCCGAGGAACCCCCTTCTTGGGCGGTTGAGTATACTTGTGGGCCGTGAGCCAGTTATTGGATCCCGCGAGGATCGTTATCATTGTCTTATCATATTGACATGTTAGTTACTACCGGTCCGCAGCTATTTCTGTTATCATGTTATTTCCAAATCTCTGGAACTTGATATATCTGTTTTCAACTGAAAAATGATAAAAGATGTTTTCAAAACTACTTTTGAGCCTGCGAGGCTGCGATTGAATATTTGCTGACTAGTAGTGGATCGGGCTGCGTGTCGCAGCAGTATATATGTTGGATCAGACTGCACGCCGCAGTGATATTGTGCTTGGTCTGTAGGAGCCCCTCCGGAGTCTGAACCCCCACAGTGAGCACGGGTACCCAAACTGGATCGGGCTACGCGCCGTAGCGGTCATATCATGCATTTCATTACATTTTAGCCACATCTGCTAGCTGTTATACTGTTTTGCTGGTACTTATTGGTACAGGTACAGTCGATATTGATTCTGTGACAGGGTATTTGATTACGACTTTACATAGTGCTTTATTGCGGATTTCTTATCTGCGCTGTCTTACCCTTGTTTATTACCACTGAGTCTGGCAGTACTCATTTTACTCCCTGCACCTTGTGTGCAGATCCAGGCACCTCTCAGCAGTGATCCAGTAGCTGTGCGAGGCGACATCCGTGGGATATACGAGGTAGCTGCAGAGTCCGCAGGACCCGATATTCCTTCTCACTGTCTTTTGATTCTGTATCGACTTTTCTTTCCGCACTTGGTATCTTGTAAACCTTTATACACTTATGTTCAGTAGAGGCTCATGACTCTTGACCCTTCGGTCTATGGGAGTTGGTATATTTTGGGACTTGGTTCCCCGCTGTTGGTATATGTATCAATGTTGTTTCATATTTTGATATGCTTAAATGGGATAGAACGAGCTTCTAGCTCCGTTCTTGTTATTGATTGGTCAGGCTGGCTTAGCAATGTGCTGGGCGCCATCACGACCGGATTTGGGGTCGTGACAATTTCCTTGGATAATGTTTGGTTAGATTTTACCCGATTGGATGTTATTTCTAAAGGAAAAGCAGTTTTAGAGCTTTAGAGTAGCTTGTATGAGATAAGTGTCTTACCTAACTTTGGTTGAGGGAATTTTGCTTAATAACAAATATTGTTTTCTATATGCGGGGTCATATATATGCGTGGTGAGGAACATTTATGCTTGTTCCATGAATCATGCTTAGGGTAGATTCTTGACTACTTTATGTCTTATTCGATTGTGTGTTCTACTTGTTCTATGTTGTACTCGATTGAATGACTATGTGAGCACAATAGGCCAAGCTAGAGATAATACTTAACTTAATGATATATTAATGTTGGCGTGATGAGCTATTCTTAAGACTTGTTGATGCACTTGATTCAGCCGTAGTCATACTTATTATTATGAACACACGTCCACACATGTTATTCTTGTGATATGCCTTGAATTATGTATGATTACTTGTGGTTTCCTATCTCAATTAGTGACCATATCTAGCCTTCGATGCATACATTTTGAATTGTAGATTATTTGCATGATGAGATACATGTTAGTTGTATGTTACATACACATGAATTTTTGCATCATTTTTATTATGTCCATGTGCTTCTAAACGGTTATCTCTAAAGCATTGAATAAATCCTTATAATTGGGAGTCTTACATGGATTGATGTAATTATAACACTAGGACATTGTGAGTGGTTTGATACTGAGATGATTATAGCACAAGGGTTATATTATGTGGATTGTTATGATAATAATATTGATATGAAATAATAGGCCCCATTATGAGGGTTACTATATTGATGCTGAGGCATGGATCTGTCACTCCGGAGTCAAGTGATTGCCCATATTACTTTGGGGCCTAAGAGTATAGACACTTGGGACAGTAATCGGTATTGGACATATAGACTTGTGACAATCACATAGATTAATTTTGGGTGTGTATATTCATGAAGATTTATACATGCATGAGATTTATACGTTATCTGACAATTTTCATACATGCATGAGATTTATTGGCAAAGTTAGGTAATATGCTTTGTACCAGGTTGTGATGAGGTATTGTGACATGTATGGAAAAGATTGATCTTATGTTGGTTGCATGGATTTGCACAGTTCTATTGGGAGATTGAGACTTGTATTGGTACATGTAAGAGTACCAGGCTATAATGGAATATGTAATGTTCAACATATATTGACATCCTAGACTCGTGTAGAAACATTTATACATAGCAACAATATATATACATTCATGCATCTACCATATGAATGGGAGTTGTTAGAGGTTTTTTGGACACTTGGAGAGTGTCAGAGTTGATACACGTTGAGTCTTCATCATGTTTTTATTTACCTTGAAAATGGTAATAACAATTAGATTTAATTTTGTGTTTAAAAAAATACGTGATCTTTTTTATGCTAGTTGTTAGGAAATAGATGCTAAATGAAAGATTAGAAGACAATATAAGAGCTTGTAGATAGTATAATAATCAAATCGACTGGCTGGAAATCAGTGCCTCGAGCTGGCGTATACGGGGACTCTAGGTCGAGTCAAACACCTGACTAAGGGTAGTCTATGGAGGATTAACAATTATGAGAGCTGCGACGATGAGTCTTTATGATAAATAATGAGTAATAAATGATGAACAATTAATGGAATGTAATAAATGTAAGTAAAACAATAAATATAATCAATAGGATCAAATAGAGAGTATGAGAGTTAGAAAGCAGAGAGTGTTCATGTATTGGATATAGTGTGTTGTAACATGTCTTTACAATATGACAAGGGTCCCCTTTATAGATGAGGGAATATCAACATAGTACAAATACATTTATTACAAAGACATGGAGATAAGGGTGGGCATCGGTCGGTTCGGTTCGGTTTTGAAAATTATCGATTTTGCGTATCGGTTATCGGTTTACAAATATCATAACCCGATAACCAAACCGATAAGATATTAGTTATCGGTTATCGACTTATCGGTTATTGATCCTTATCGGTTCGGTTATCGGTTTACCCGATAAGATAAAACTACAATTAAACTGAAATATTATACCGAAAACATGAGTCAAAATTCATGAAAAGATAAACCCATTCCACGTTCTTACAATGGAGGAGTAAAACGTTAAGAGTCAAAATGCAATGACACCCAAATGATTGGAGGAGTAAAATGTTAGATTTATTTGTTCAATGACATAGCAGTATATTAACACCTATATAACAAGATTTCTTGTATAATAACTGAAACAAGATTTCTTGTATAATAACACAAGAAAATGATGATTTGATAAACAACTTCTACGAGAAAAAGTTGTTGTTTACTTGAAATCTTGTTTCAGTTATACAAGAAATCTTTTACTCGCAATATAATAACAAGAAATGCTTCTTATATAGGTGTTATTATACAAGAAAATGATGATTTGGTAAAAGAAAAATGGGCCAGTGAATAATAACAGTCAAATGCTTCTGCGAACAGTGTGAAAAAAAAGAGAGAAACTGCTAACTGCTAAGTGAAACAAAAGAGAGAAACTTCAGAGTGCTTCAACATAGAAAATAGAAAACTACAGCAGTACTGCTTTCAACTGAAGAGAGAACGACACAGCAGAAATAATTAAAATGGCAACACGACAACAGCAGAAATACATATACACGGTACAGTGAAGAGAGAACGACAACAGCAGAAATACATATACACGGTACAGTGAAGAGAGAACGACACAGCAGAAATACATATACACGGCAACACCATATAGCACAAAATCACTTATGTTAACTCAATTAATTAAAATGAATATAAGAAAATTGCTACTCCTTTAATAGAAAACAAAAATAGAAGCAAACAGAGGCAAAAATCTTGAGCAAACACAACAATTAACAAGAAGCAAACAAAAATCTTGAGTCAAACTTACACGATGCGATTGAACTGGTGGTGAGCTTGAGACTTGAACTTGAGGCTCAGGCGTCTGGACTCTGCGTTACACCGGATAAGGTGTGCTGGTGTGGTGCGGAAATACAGAGACGAAGACTCGACAATCGACAGGATAAGGTGTGCCTGTGTGGTGACTGGTGACTGGTGAGATTGGGACTTGGAGTTGGGGGATGCGCCGACTGAAGACTGAAGACTGAAGTTGGGGGGGCTGCGCCGCTGCGGGAGATTGGGAAAACGAAACGAGGGACTGAACTCTAAAGTTGAGGGCTACGCCGACTGGTTCTTGGAGTGAACTAAAGAGTAAACTGTAAAAGACGGAAGACTGGAAGAGGTAACAGGGAATGAGGGAAGGGAAATAGGAAACTAGTAAAATAAAAGGGAACCCTAGTATATAAGGGCATATTAGTAAATTACTATATTCTTATTGGGTTATCGGTTTTTACCCGATAACAAAAATATAAATCGAGACCGAACCGATAACCCAATAAAAAAAATTGTTTACCCCGTTACCGAACCGTTAACCCAATAACCCAATACCGATAACCCAATAAAGAATTAACGGTTCGGGTTATCAGTTTTACCCGATATATGCCCACCCCTACATGAAGCTAGTACAACCATTTAATGCCATGGTACATGTTTGATTTGCCTAATAGACTTGGTCAACTTTAATCATGCACCTTAGTAACTCCCCGCTAGTGCATCTTAGCTACTAGTTTGCACTACCTCGAGGTCGATCATTATGAACCCTAGGAGGCAAACTCCGATCTAGACTTCAAGCCTTCCAGCGGTGGTCTCTACGAGGCGCCCTAATGATCATAAAATCGAGCCTTCTAATTTTCACCGTATACAGATAGTCCCCACATTTCTTAGATTAAAATGATAAGAAACGATTTTGACAATGATCTACTCGAGCCTCTTGTGATGATGCCATACTTATGATGTCAGCTTTTGCGATAACTAAGACATATCATCGATACGTCTTTCCTAGGAACATTTAATGTAGAGCCGGTTTACTTTCTCAAGATGATAATATCGCTGCCGATCCATCTCCCAACAGGCATTGGTTGTGCATGTCGATACTTTTTCCATAGACATTGATTGCACCATTGATTATGCTGCCCATTTTTAATAAATGGAATCTTTCTTGAACCAAAGCTTCATTCAATCGTTCTTCAACAACCTTTTAATCCTTTCTTATCTTCGTCCTCATTTAGCGCTATCTCTTATGTTTGAAACCTGTGGCCATACGATCACACGGCAGTGTTCTCATCAGTTATGTTATGGCTCTCTCAGAGATCTCTACTACAACGTAAGATTGCACTGGTTTGTTGTTGTTGTTGTTGCACTGGCAGTGTTCTCATCAGTTGTTCGTATTTAATATTTTATTATTTGGCGACAAAATACAAAGTTGCATTTATATGTTATTAGTGACGGTGTTTTAGAGATGAAAGATTGACAAAAAAAAAAAATTTGGCACAAAAATTTTTGGTGACGAAAAGTGAATCATAGGTGACAAAACATTTATCATTGATAATTAAATTTATTGTAATGAAGTCTGCGTACACATTAATCTCTCCAAACTCCATTACACGAGATTATACTATATTATTGTTGTTGCTCCTAACTTTTTAGTGCACGTTGTAATGCTTTGCTAGGTATGATTGCTCAGCTGGTCTTTTCTCTTTTGATAGGAATGTTTATAGCACATGCTGCGCTACCCGGCCGATTATTATAGCACATGCTGCGCTACCCGGACGATTATTCTATTACTTGACAGTCGGGCGCGGAGTTTTGATGTGTATTATGTTTGGCGAATTTGGGAAGAGAAATTATTAAGCTAACCCCACAGATCTAGAAAGTTCGACATTTCTCTTTATTAAAAATTTCTTTTATTTTGCCTACCGTTTTGTCTCCTTTCTTCAACTTACTCCAACGAGCTCCTCTTTGTTGACTAGGCGGGGAATTATATAATTGAAAGTGTCATCTTTATTTGATTTGCATAAACTGCAGAAAATATGATATTTAACCATGAAATAATAATATAAGACAGAAAATTCATCACTGCTTATTCATTTTTGTTAACAAAAATAACATTTTATACTTAATGCATGAGTCACATATTTTTGGTGACGATACATAATGTCTTAACAAAAAATTTCCACAAAAGAAATTGATTGACGCAATTTATTGAGTAAAATTTTGTCAAAAAGTTATCATTGACACATTAGTTTCATTACTAATTCTGTAGACAATTTGTGACAAACTCTTATTTTCTCTTACAAAATTTAAATTCTGAATTGAAAAAATTTCATCACTAAAAATTTGCTGTTACAGTCGTGGAAATTTGAATATATGTCCCATGTGCGTGTCTCCTTTCCCCATTAAATTAAACTATATAATGATGATGTGACATATGCAATCTAACGAGCACCTCTTTGTTGACTAGGTAGTGAATTATATAATGGAAAGGATCATCTTACTTGATCTGCGTAAACAACAACCAATATGATACTTAACACAAAATTACTGTCTAAGATAGAGATTTCGTAAACTAATTATTTATTTTCGGTTAACAAAATATATATTTCGTTCTTAAATGGTCGAGATATACTTTTAGACGATATGTGAAATTTTCGTAATAAAAGTTTTCTATTTTTGTAACAACTTATGACGATCCGATAGGTCGTTTTGAGTTTTATCCCTTATTTTCTCCGTTTAATTTTTTTCGATTTGTGTGCGCAGTCCGTGTCTTTTTAGAAAAGATTTTATGTGAAAATTTGAAGAAAACGTGAATTTTAGCATCTCGGATCGATATTTTCACAATCCCGGCGGGTTCGTATTGTGATTTTGGACTAGAACGTATGCCTAAAGTTGAATTTGGTAGTCCCTACCTTAATTTGACTTGATTTGTTGAAAACTATTAAATTTTAAGGTTTAAAATTTTTTTAGGTTTGACAATAGGTTGACTTCACAACTAACCGGTTCGTATTTTGATGTTGAAACTTGGAATAGGCCAATATTGCTATTTAATACTTGTCTGTAAACTTTGGTGCAATTAGAAATTGGTTTGATAGGATTATTATGCTTATATGTGACTTTAGACGTTCTTAAGTTCCCTTTAAATTTTCATTTATTTTGAGGTTTGATTTGTAGATTTAGATGCTTTTTTTTTTTTTGTGATTTGATTGTGCGAGGTTATTATAATGTTATTACACTTGTGTGCATATTTGGTTTGGGGCTTAGTGAGTTTTGGACATATTTTAGATGAGTTTTGATAGTGCAAAGATAGTTGGTGTCTTTGCGAACAACAGGGTGCATTTGCAAGCATGGCTTGGGATGGGTTAATATCGCAATTGCGAGAAACTTGTTTGCCTTTACGCACTATCGGTGTTCGCTTTTGCAAACCATCGGTGGTCGCTTTTGCGACCTCTTAGTCGCATTTGCGACTCAGTGTGCTTTTGGGTGATTTTTGCAATTGTGAAGTTGGGTCTTTTCATAATTGCGAACTCTTTGTCACAATAGCTGTCACACCTCCTTTTTGCGCGCTTACCCCGAAGGATAATTTACAAGGGAGTTTTTCCAATTTAAGTGACAATATTCGAAATGAGATTATTTATTTATTTCAGAGTCGCCACTTGGAATAAATTATGGTGTCCCAAGTCACCGATTTATTTAAATCCCAAATCGAGGAAATTTTTGGCTTTCCAAATGAAGTCTGCAAACCAGAAATTCTAAGTAAGGAATTTTGTTGACCCGAGGAAAGGTGTTAGGCACCCCTGGATCTCGTGGTTCTAGCACAGTCGCTTAAATTATTGTAATGGCAAAATATCTGATTTTAAAACATGTTCAATACTATAATGCAATTTTAAATCATTTACCATGTTTGGTTATTTTTAAGAAAAAAGTGAACATTGTTATTGAGGAGCCCCGCAATGTTATTTCTTCTATTTAGCTAGGCTTGTAAAATTTTTTATTTAAAAGGATAATCCTAAAGTGACTATATTTTTTCTATTTAGTTTGTCTCTAAAAGAAAAGAAAAAGTCCTAATTAATTACATGCATAAAAGGCTACTCTATATTAGTACAAAAGGTGTTCCCTCACAAGCCGACTAAATGACCAATTTATTCTTCAAATTATAGAGCTAACTACAATTTGAAAAAACTAATAAAACGAAAAATAACAACAAATATTAATCAACAACTTGCTTTTCTATTTCATTTCAAAACTTCAACTTCCAATTCTAGCTTACATCAACACATGGTTTTTAGAATGTGTACCTGGTTTTGAAAGGAATGGAAGATGGAAAATCAACAGGGCGGTGAAAATACACCAACAACAACAGTAACAACCAGCAGTAGCTTCAACACCTCAATCCCGAAAATCCCAGCAATATAGAGAAAAACAAAAACCAGTAAAAAATAGAAAAGAAAAATATATTCCAGATTTTCTCTTTGTTTTGTCTTTCTAGCTTTGAACTCTTTTCAATTCTCAAAAGAAACTCTCAAAAATTGAATTTGTTGCCATGTATACTTCTGTGTCCAGAGTGTATATCGAGTGTATACTACAGCAGAGAATTTTTTTTATTTTTTCTTCTCTTCCTATTTTTCCTCTCTTTTTTCCACGCCTTTTTTCATAAATCTTCTATTCTATTTATAGGCAAGAATTTCGAAAATTTTTAGATTTTTTATTAAAAAAGAAAATATTTTTTAATTTAAAGTAAACCCACTAATCCATATTTTTTCCTCTCCTTGTTTTCTTCCTTGATTTCCTTGCCCCACTACTTTATGTTATGTGATTATGATTATTTTTGGCTAAAACAAAATCTAAAATTTTCTTTTTGGGACAAAGGATTTTGGGTTGGGTAAGGGTGCTTAGGATTGGGCTTGTAACTTAATTTGCAAGATGGCCCAATCCAATTTTTTTCTCTTTTTGTTCTTCTCTATTATTCAACTTCCTAATTAATAAAGCCCAAAATACTAAAATTAATTTATAAAAACTAAAATTATCTTGAAATACTAATTAACTCATAATAATAATTGTCACATAAATTTAAATGGTAATTAAAATACAATCACACAATTTGGACATTAAAGGCTAAAATGCAAAAGATGCCTATTTTTGTGATTTTCATTTTGTAAGATAAAATTAATTACTCCTAATTGAAAAGTTAGATAAAAAATATAAACACGACATATTTTTGTATTTTTATTAATTTAAACACATATAATCATGCATATACGAATGCAAACAAATACAAAAAATAACAACGAAAATTCACAAAAATACACACCGTAAAATAGACAATTTTTATTTTGGTTTTGTGGGAGTAATTCTCATGTAAGGCAAAAATCACGTGCTCACAGCTACCCTTCTTTGCGTGTAAACTCGAAGAGTTTTCGTGCAAAGATAATGAGCAAATACGAGCGATTTTTGCCCGTTCGAGCACTCCGTGTGAAGCATTTTAAAATATCTTGACCGAGCCTTTGCCTTGGGAGGCTTCCTACATATCCTGGGCTAAACAGGAATCAGGTCAATGTAGTTCAGGAAGTTTTGGTAGCTGGGACTACCGTGGACTGTCATGTTGCTGTTATTGTTGCTATCGTTGCTGCTGTTGTTGCTTACTACTTACTGACCTCCTTATTACACCAAAAGAGAAATTAAAGCTAAACTAACTATGCTATCAAACTATGAGTTACAAGATTCCTATCTATGATTCTCTTGAAAACTTGATCTTGAATCTTAGCTGATTTTGCTGTAGACCTCGATCTGAATCTTGATGCTCGCAAGTTGTACGTGTTTGTTTATTTCTGTAACATTGAGTGAAATGGAGTCGGCGGAGCTTGTTACTTCAATCAGACTCTGTGCAATCCGCGCTTTTGTTTACTCCAACATTTGGACACGTTTTCTTTTGATTCTTTTATTCTTTTCTTCATGCAGGATTGATGTTCCACTCGTAGGTTATCTCGATCCTTACATCCCGAGGTCAAACCTATTTAGACAACAAAACAAACAAACGAACGAAATTTTTCTCCCCCAGTTTTGCTAGGAAAATTTCGTGAGTTAGTTGTGACACAGAAAGTGATTAAAAAGACTCTTTGGTATTGGGTAAGAAAATCACAGTTTCACAAATAAACGTTCCACGCCTTTCTGGCCGGGATTTTGAAGAAGAGTTTCACGGCTTTCTAGCCGGAATTCAAACAATGTCTAACGGTTTTTGGCCGCTAGACCCTCGGTTTTTTGGTCGGGGTTAAAATAAATGGCTCCGCAGTTTTCTGACTGGGAGATCCTCGGTTTTTTGAACGGGAAGAAGAGTTTCACGGCTTTCTGGCCGGAATTCAAACAATGTCTAACGGTTTTTTGGCCGCCAGACCCTCGGTTTTTTGGCCGGGGTTAAAATAAATGGCTCCGCAGTTTTCTGACTGGGAGATCCTCGATTTTCTGACCAGGGATAAAAGTTTCACGGCTTTCTGGCCGGAATTCAAACAATGTCTAATGGTTTTTTGGCCGCCAGACCCTCGGTTTTTGGCCGGGGTTAAAATAAACGGCTCCGTAGTTTTCTGACTGGGAGATCCTCGGTTTTCTGACCGGGGATAAAAGTTTCACGGCTTTCTGGCCGGAATTCAAATAATGTCTAACGGTTTTTTGGCCGCAAGACCCTCGGTTTTTTGGCCGGGGTTAAAATAAATGGCTCCGCAGTTTTCTGACTGGGAGATCCTCGGTTTTTTGACCGGGAATTTTGAAAGAAAGTTTTCACGGCTTTCTAGCCGGAATTCAAAATGTCTAACAGTTTTTTGGCCTCCAGACCCTCGGTTTTTGGCCGGGGTTAAAATAAATGGCTCCGCAGCTTTCTGACTGGGAGATCCTCGGTTTTCTGATCGGGGATAAAAGTTTCACGGCTTTCTGGCCGGAATTCAAACAATGTCGAACGGTTTTTTGGCCGCAAGACCCTCAGTTTTTTGGCCGGGGTTAAAAATAAATGGCTCCGCAATTTTCTGACTGGGAGATCCTCGATTTTTTGACCGGGGATAAAAGTTTCACGGCTTTCTGGCCGGAATTCAAACAATGTCTAACCGTTTTTTGGCCGCAAGACCCTCGATTTTTTGGCCGGGGTTAAAATAAATGGCTCCGTAGTTTTCTGACTGGGAGATTCTCGATTTTTTGACCGGGGATAAAAGTTTCACGGCTTTCTGGCCGGAATTCAAACAATGTCTAATGGTTTTTTTGCCGCAAGTCCCTCGGTTTTTTTGTCGGGGTTAAAATAAATGGCTCCGCAGTTTTCTGACTAGGAGATCCTCGGTTTCCTAACCGGGGATAAAAGTTTCACGGCTTTCTGGCCGGAATTCAAACAATGTCTAACGGTTTTTTGGCCGCAAGATCCTCGGTTTTTTGGCCGGGGTTAAAATAAATGGCTCCGCAGTTTTCTGACTGGGAGATCCTCGGTTTTCTGACCGGGGATAAAAGTTTCACGGCTTTCTGGCCGGAATTCAAACAATGTCTAACGGTTTTTTGGCCGCAAGACCCTCGGTTTTTTGGCCGGGGTTAAAATAAATGGCTCCGCAGTTTTCTGACTGGGAGATCCTCGGTTTTCTGACCGGGGATAAAAGTTTCACAGCTTTCTGGCCGGAATTCAAATAATGTCTAACGGTTTTTTGGTCGCAAAACGCTCGGTTTTTTGGTCGGGGTTAAAATAAATGGCTCCGCAGTTTTCTGACTCGGAGATCCTCGGTTTTCTGACCGGGGGAAGAAGAGTTTCATGGCTTTCTGGCCGGAATTCAAAAACAATGTCTCACGGTTTTTTGGTCTCAAGACCCTCGGTTTTTTGGCCGGGGTTAAAATAAATGGCTCCGCAGCTTTTTGACTGGGAGATCCTTGGTTTTCTGACCGGGAAGAAAAGTTTCACGGCTTTCTGGCTGGAATTCAAACAATATCTAATGGTTTTTTTGCCGCCAGACCCTCGGTTATTTGGCCGGGGTTAAAATAAATGGCTCCTCAGTTTTCTAACTGGGAGATCCTCGGTTTTCTGACAGGGGATAAAAGTTTCACGGCTTTCTGGCGAGAATTCAAACAATGTCTAACGGATTTTTGGCCGCTAGACCCTCGGTTTTTTGGCCAGGGTTAAAATAAATGGCCCCGCAGTTTTCTGACTGGGTGATCCTCGGTTTTTTGACCGGGGATAAACGTTTCACGGCTTTCTGGCTGAAATTCAAACAATGTCTAACGGTTTTTTGGCCGCCAGGACCCTCGGTTTTTTGGCCGGGGTTAAAATAAATGGCTCCGCAGTTTTCTGACTGGGGAGATCCTCGGTTTTCTGACCGGGGATAAAAGTTTCACGGCTTTCTGGCCGGAATTCAAACAATGTCTAACGGTTTTTTGGCCGCAAGACCCTCGGTTTTTTGGCCGGGGTTAAAATAAATGGCTCCGCAGTTTTCTGACTGGGAGATCCTCGGTTTTCTGACCGGGGATAAAAGTTTCACGGCTTTCTGGCCGGAATTCAAACAATGTCTAACGGTTTTTTGGCCGTCAGATCCTCGGTTTTCTGACTGGGAGATCCTCGGTTTTCTGACCGGGGATAAAAGTTTCACGGCTTTCTGGCCGGAATTCAAAAGCAATGTCTCACGACTTTCTGGCCGGAGAGACCCTCGGTTTTCTGACCGGGGTCCAAACAGATATTGGACTGAGATATTGGACTGACATGATTTGATTCTCTGTTTGGAGTTTTTATTTTCTTTTCTTTTATTCTTCATTTTGGGCCTTCTTTTAGGTATTTTTTTTATTTATTTTTTTAACCATCAACCAATGCATAAGATAAAGCTTTTGAAAAGAAACTTCCCCTTTTTATGCGTTTTCCTTGTTCCAGAGCCATTTCAATGCTTGCGTACTCTACTTCCTTGGGTTGTACCTTCTTCTTGCACAATCAAATAGACCTGCTTTCAACAAAGAACATTTTATTAGTTGAAAAAGTGGTTGACTTTGTGGTCTTGATTATCTTCATTGCTTGATCCTTACCCCGTTTCCATTGAGAATTTTGCTACCAATTGGCTTTGGGGTGACTTTCCTTCAAACTGTCCGGATTCAAACTCGAAATTCTTTGAGGACTCGCCTGTGTGGGCTCTGTCTTTCTGCCTCATTCCGTTTCTTCTAAGACCTTAGCCTTTGATTTTCATTTTCTTCCTAACATCCGTTCCTTTGGAAATAATTGATCATTACGATCAAATCGGGGATTGTATCAATACACCAATGAGGCTGGGTATCTTTCTTCAACTCTTTTTTTTACCAGACGGAGTCCTGTAAAACCGGTCCTACCGCCTTTCTTTGTAATAGTTTCAGAATTAAAATTAAACCGAAAGGAACAAAAAACAAGAAAATGAGTTTAAAGAGAAACGTCCCTTTCGGGGAAAAGAAGGACTTATCTGGGATGCATGCTGACTTCAAATAAGCATGACATGCTTCTTGGACTGGACACCTGACCCACATAAACTTTCCATCTTTTATGAACCCATTGATTCGCAATTTCAAAACCAGGGAACCTTGCCAAAATTCTTTTAGTGAAGGGACGTCTTCTTTTTGGTCGGTGGCGCCTTTTGCGGGTTTCCACCAATCTATTCCTCTCATTTCTCTTCTCACTGTCGCCTGATAGTGCTCTTTGCGAATTTTCACTAAACGGACTCTCTCCTTTTTAGCTTCTCCAATAGCCATCGCCTTATGGTGCCCGAAGATTTTCACCGATAAGACTCTCTCATTTTGTTTCTCTCAATTCAGGTTGTGTCAGATTTCCGTCAATGACATTCTTCACTTCCTTGCCTTTGCCAATTGATTTGAAGGACTTGAACAAGGTTTTTGGGTAAAAAGGAAATTGAATGGAATTACAACTCTGGAACCATCTTGACGGAACTAAACTGAACCGTCATATCATCTGCCCCAGTTTCAAGTTTTGGGGAAATTGGGATTTTTGTTTTGGTGTGACTGAACCTCAGGGAGAGGTTGCCTACGTATCCTTTCGGAATCAAGTCAGAACGTAGTTCAGGTGGATAATTTTTGTTTTTATTTTATTTTATTTAATTTTTCTTTCATATATATATATATATATATATATATATTTTCTCTCTTTTCTTTTTCAATTTTTTTTTAAAATTTTTTATTTATTTCGGGTTCCAAAGAGGGTGAACAAAGAAACATAACCGGCTCAAAGGGTTTTACAAAGGATTTATAGTGTTTGGGGTAGCAAGAAAGAAAGCCTTCGTCATCTCAATTATACAAAAGCCAACGTCGCAGGAGGTCCTGACATAGTACCTTTATACTGTATCTGTATTGACTGCCGTTTCAAGATCATTCCCTTCAATGTCTCCCAGATACAGTGTCCCTCCTAGTGATATTTTCCGGATGATGTATGGATCTTTCCAATTAGGAGCCAATTTTCTTTTTGTCTATTTGTAATGAGGAGGAATGCGCCTTAACGTCGGTTATTTTATTTCGAGATTCCTGGGCCGCACTTTCTTGTTGCAAGCATGGGCTATTCTTTGTTGGGATAACTACTCGGGTATTCTCTGAGTACAACACAACCCTTTTGTATACGAACCAATTTTCCTTCAGTTATTCATTGTTTCATTTCTTCAAAATAAACTTTTGTGCATTTCAACTCTCGATTCATTATTCTGAAGTTTGACAGCATTTTGGGATCTAGGCATGAAGTCCGCAAGCATGTCATGTTATTTAAAGCTGCATGATTTGAACTAAAGAGAAGAGAAAAAGAAAACTAAAACAAATCTGAAAGAATAAAAAAATAACAAAAGAAAAGGAAACGGGCGATGAAATATTAATTTCATTTCTTGGAATCGAAAGGATAAACAGGGTTCACATTCGGAAATTTAAAGACAAAAACTAAAAGAAACATCCAATTTACACCCTGAAATAATTCTGGATCCAGAAAAATGTGGCAGGACAAGTTTACTGGGTTTCCGCCTGATCGGGAATGGCCTAGCCTTTCAGTTTGGGAATTTAGTGTCTAGTCCCATCTCAACGGTGATAGTCCCTTTCCCCGGCTCGACCATGTGGGTATCGCAGAGCTTCTCCTCATGTTTTCCTTCACTCTCTTCAGTCATGAAATCCTCATTATCTTTCTCTTGACGGTTCTTAAGCTTTTGTGGTACGCGTCCAACAAACACTGGCTCATTCAGCCGTGGTGTCTTAATTGCCCCCATTCCACATAGACTTGCTTAGGTGCACCAATTTCCCTTTTTGGTTCTAACTCAGTGATTTTACTCTTCTTTTCCCCTTTCTCCTGTTTCGGGGCCACCTTGGGCTTCCTTTCCACATCAGCAATAGCAATTATGGCCTTAACCGCTGGATCGAATTCTCCGTCTTCATAAATCATCCCAATTATCGGTCCGTTATTGTGAGTAGGCAGCGGATTATTGGTCACATTTGGGACGGGAACGGTTGGTAGAGGGATTTCTAAAGACATGTTGTCACTTCTTTTCGACCTTGTGAAATAAGGATGGGCACTTTCTTTTGATTTAGCAACGGGTTGCTGAACTTTTCATTTGGACCTCGTGAAGTATAAATGTGAGGCCAGAGTACCACAAAATCAACCACCCTTTTCTAAAACCTGGAGTTTGGCAAACAAACGGTTAGTCTGAGACAACATAACAGATAAGTAATCTCACATTGGGTGTGATGCACTTATAAATTTGATCGTGTTGCTACTTGTAATCGATTGTAATGCGTTATTCCGGCTTATACTTTCCTTTGCTTTCATCTTCTTCCTCTCTTTATCAATTTTCTTTTACACTCTTTTTTCGTCTTTTTTTTTTTTGATGGTCGAATCTTATGTGGATTGCCCACGTATCATGTCCCCGCATGAATCAGACCGGGCGTAGTTCGGATAATCGAGAACGGAGTAAATCAACTAATTCTTGAAAGAAATGCTTTAAAAGAAGAAAGGAAAATATATTTATATTTGTGCTTTTTTTTTTTGCTTTTTGTTTTGCTTTTCTTTTGAAAGAAAGACTTCAAAAAAAATTTATTTGCTTTGGAGAAAAAGAATATTTTTGTTTGAATTTTTACTTATTGTCTCTTTTTCTAAGGAAGAAAGAAATTTTTTTTTTTGATTTTGGATGTTGCCTCTTTATTTTTGAAAGAGGGACTTTTAAGAAAATATTTTGAATTTTTTTTTATTTTTTGTTTATTTACAAAATAACTTATAAAGAAAAGCAAAAATATTTCTGGACTTCAAAAAAAAAATTATTTTTATTTTTATTTTTTTAAAAAAAAATTAATTTATGGACGTTTACAAAAGAAAGACATTTAAGGAGTATTTTTTTTCGATTTTTGTTTCTGATTTTTTTTTTAGAAAAATACTTCAAAAACGAAGGAAATCCATATTTTCAATTTTGATTTTTATTGATTTTTCTTTTTATTTCATGAAAAGCACTAGAAAGAACGAAACCATTTTTTTTTTAGTTTTTTAAACTACTTTTACTCTTTTTTTTTTGAATTTTATAAAGAAAGATTTTAATGAAGGAACTAAACGAAAATATATTTTTTTTGGTTTTTTTTTTAAAAAAATTGGGGTCGGAACCGATGAGGTTTTCCTACGTATCTCACATCTGGTGAGAATCAGACCCACGTAGTTCGGAAACAAATGAACTAAATTATTTTATGAAAAGAAAACAAACTATTTTTTTTAACAACATTTTTGAAAAATTATTTTCAGAGAAATTAACTTATTTTTCATAAATTTAACAAAATTTATTTGGAATTTTTTTTTTTTTTTGCAATTTTCAAAAAATATTTTCAAAGAAACTAACTATTTTTCGTAAAATTAACAAAATTTATTTGGATTTTTTTTTTTGCATTTTTCAAAAATTATTTTTAAAGAACTAACTATTTTTCATAAAATTATTTTGACTCTATACCCTGACATTTTTCACTTCTTCCCCTCTCTTTAATTTGTTTTTAGTAATAAACCGGTCAGCATGCAGGATCGAAACAAATAAATGCACGGACAAAGATGCATCAAGTTGGTCTTTTGTTTTGGGTACACCTGTCCCTAGACAGGCCCAACCCCTGTGTTGAGCCTCCTAAGTCAAATATGCACACGATGCAAAATAGACGTTCCTGTTGGAGATCCGGCAAATGGGTTTGTTATTCTAAGTCATCATCCCATTAGGAAAGGTGTCTAGACTGGCTTTACTCGAGCGGACAACTCGAGCCGGGGAGTGTCAGTGCACCGGTAGCATGGCTTTCCGGCTTGATTGACAATACTCCCCTCATAAACATGTGTGACTAAATATCCTTTACCGGGTGCCAAGCACCACATCTATCTTGAAAAAACGGGCTATGTCCAGCAAATGCCCGATATTATATTTTAAAGAGACTCAGAAGAGACAAATGGGTATCGGCACAATTTATATACAATTCCCAAAATTATCAACGTGGTAAAAGCAACATTTAGCACAATAAATATAAACATATAATAAAATCAGATAATAAATAAGCCAAATAGAACAATTATTCAAAGCTCGAATTCTTAAACCCTGAACCAGTGGTTCTGGATTTGTTGTCCCCAGTGGAGTCGCCAGAGCTGTCACACCTCCTTTTTGCGCGCTTACCCCGAGGGATAATTTACAAGGGAGTTTTTCCAATTTAAGTGACAATATTCGAAATGAGATTATTTATTTATTTCAGGAGTCGCCACTTGGAATAAATTATGGTGTCCCAAGTCACCGATTTATTTAAATCCCAAATCAAGGAAATTTTTGACTTTCCAAATGAAGTCTGCAAACCAGAAATTCTAAGTAAGGAATTCTATTGACCCGAGGGAAGGTGTTAGGCACCCCTGGATCCCGTGGTTCTAGCACGATCGCTTAAATTATTGTAATGGCTAAATATGTGATTTTAAAACATGTTCAATATTATAATGTAATTTTAAATCATTTACCATGTTTGGTTATTTTTAAGAAAAAAGTGAACATTGTTATTGAGGGGCCCCGCAATGTTATTTCTTCTATTTAGCTAGGCTCGTAACATTTTTTATTTAAAAGGATAATCCTAAAGTAACTATATTTTTTCTATTTAGTTTGTCTCTAAAAGAAAAGAAAAAGTCCTAATTAATTACATGCATAAAAGGCTGCTCTATATTAGTACAAAAGGTGTTCCCTCACAAGCCGACTAAATGACCAATTTATTCTTCAAATTATAGAGCTAACTACAATTTGACAAAACTAATAAAACGGAAAATAACAACAAATATTAATCAACAACTTGCTTTTCTATTTCATTTCAAAACTTCAACTTCCAATTCGAGCTTACATCAACACATGGTTTTTAGAATGTGTACCTGGTTTTGAAAGGAATGGAAGATGGAAAATCAACAGGGCGGTGAAAATACAACAACAACAACAGTAACAACCAGCAGTAGCTTCAACACTTCAATCCCGAAAATCCCAGCAATACGGAGAAAAACAAAAACCAGTAAAAATAGAAAAGAAAAATATATTCCAGATTTTCTCTTTGTTTTGTCTTTCTAGCTTTGAACTCTTTTCAATTCTCAAAAGAAACTCTCAAAAATTGAATTTTTTGCCGTGTATACTTCTGTGTCCAGAGTGTATATCGAGTGTATACTACAGCAGGGAATTTTTTTATTTTTTCTTCTCTTCCTATTTTTCCTCTCTTTTTTCCACACCTTTTGTAATAAATCTTCTCTTCTATTTATAGGCAAGAATTTCGAAAATTTTCAGATTTTTTATTAAAAAAGAAAATATTTTTTAATTTAAAGTAAACCCACTAATCCATGTTTTCCTCTCCTTGTTTTCTTCCTTGATTTTCTTGCCCCCACTACTTTATGTTATGTGATTATGATTATTTTTGGCTGAAAAAAAAAATCTGAAATTTTCTTTTTGGGCCAAAGGATTTTGGGTTGGGTAAGGGTGCTTAGGATTGGGCTTGTAACTTAATTTGCAAGATGGTCAAATCCAATTTTTTTCTCTTTTTGTTTTCTCCATTATTCAACTTCCTAATTAATAAAGCCCAAAATACTAAAATTAATTTATAAAAACTAAAATTATCTTGAAATACTAATTAACTCATAATAATAATTGTCACATAAATTTAAATGGTAAATAAAATACAATCACACAATTTGGACATTAAAGGCTAAAATGCAAAAGATGCCTATTTTTGTGATTTTCATTTTGTAAGATAAAATTAATTACTCCTAATTGCAAAGTTAGATAAAAAATGTAAACACGACATATTTTTGTATTTTTATTAATTTAAACACATATAATCACGCATATACGAATGCAAACAAATACAAAAAATAACAACGAAAATTCACAAAAATACACACCGTAAAATAGACAATTTTTGTTTTGGTTTTGTGGGAGTAATTCTCATGTAAGGCAAAAATCACATGCTCACAATAGTGACTTCTAGGCTTTTGATACATAGTTCGCATTTGAGACACGTGCTTTGCATTTGCGGGGGTTACAATTGCCAACAAGACACCGCAATTGTGACATCCGCAGCTGGGTAAAAGAGGGGAAAATCGGTACTTGAATCATTTTACATCATTTTTAAACCCTAAACAGCCTAGAGGCAATTTTCCAAGAGAATTTTCTTCCCAAAATCATTCGTAAGAAACTCCAATCTATTTTCTTTCAATTACCCATTACTTTTCATGGGCTTTCAATATCAATTTTAAAATTTTTATGGTAGAAATTAGGGATTTGTGAAGAAATTTGGAATTCTAGTAAAGTTGAGATTTAGACCATAAATTGAGATCGAATTTCGAAACTAATCACATAACGGGGTTGTGGGTGAATGGGTGATCGTATTTTTGTCCAAATCTCGGGCTCTGATCAAGTGTGTATGGGGTTGTCTTTTGTTGACTTTTCTCAAAATCATTAAAGATCGAATCTTTTTTACTTGTGGGTAGTTTCTAAAGCTTATTTTAAATTATTTGAACTATATTTGGTTAGATTTGACTTGTTTGGAGGCTAATTCTATAGAAAAAGCCACGATTGAGCATTGATTTTGTTATAGGGTGAGGTAAGTGTCATGGTTAACTTTTACTTGAGGGATTAAGACATGTTGGTCTATTTGCTACGGGTTTTACGTGAGCTAACGAGTATCTATGTGTTGTCATTGGGTTAAAGCATGCAGGTAGAAATCGTTTCTTTGTATTAAATTATTTTGTTAGTCATGTTATCTATGCTTAGGTTAGATTTTTATTTCTTTAAATTATTCATTTCATATTTATTGTTTATTTCAAAGATGTTGTATATTTCGAAAGTGAGTTTGATATTGTAGCACTACATTTGAAGTGAAATTGTTTCCCGTCTTGATTTTTATTATTATTCGGGTTTGTATTGTTGCTTGGTGAGGAAGAGTGAGCATCAAGAAGGATGTTGTCGTGCCTTGTTTGCATTCATTACCATATATTGAGAGATTTGAGAGTAAAGCACAAAGGGTGGTGCTGTGCCGATGAGTAAAAATACGAAAGGCGTTTCGTTTCATTATATTCATGATATTTCATGTTGAGGATGAGAGCAAAAGCACGAAGGGTGATGTCGTACCATTCCTTTTCATATTATTGCTTTATTTCATTTTCGATTTTCGTTATTTACTTTTTTATATTGTTGCTTAATTCGGAAGAAGTTATTTTGTGATTTCGTCCTTACCGTTTTTATGATATTTTCCCTTTAGCATGTCCCCTCCTAGTTAATATTTTACCATTCTTTTTGTTATTTTGCTGCTTTATATATACTTGAACATGATTTTTACATATGTGTCATGTCATAGCATCGTCACTACTTCGTCGAGGTTAGGCTCAACACTAACAGAGTATATTGGGTCGGTGATACTCATAATACACTTCTTGTGCAGATACTGGTATTGGTCCCAGTCGTGCTTGAGGTGTTTCGGCTCGGATCATATTCACTTCGGAGACTTGAGGTAGATCTACTCGCGTTCGCATACCTTGAAGTCCTCTTCCAGTTCCTACCTTTACTGTTTATCTCTTTCGAACAATTGTATTTATATCAGACTATGTTTGTAGATTTGTTGTTGCTCATGTACTCGAGAATTTCTTTGAGTAGTTAGTATCACATTGTTTATATTCGCAGTGCATTAAATTTGGAGTTGTTTCTCGTTTATCATCATTACTTTGAATTAGTTGTTAAAATTGGTTAATTTATTTATTAATGCCAGCTTGCCAAACAAGTAGATGTTAGGCGCCATCATGGACGAGAGGTTGTGAATTCTAGTTCGTGACACGTTGATAGCATTAGGTTAATTTGGTCTCACAAGTCATAAACAAGCTTAGTAGAGTCTTTTGGATCGGTACGAAGACGTTTGTACTTATCTTCTAGAGGCTATGGAATTTTCAGAAAAATTCACTTATTTCTTTCCCTATCATGAGATTTTATTCTATCATTGATGTTTGAATCATTCCATTCTTGTTCTCCCGCGGATGGTGAGAACACGCATAGTATTTACAGCCGGACAAGAGCTAGAGTCCTCTATTGCAGCAACTGCTAGGGATAAAGGCCGAGGACGGGCTAAAGGCCGATAAAGAGGCATATCTCAGCCTCTTATTACTGACAACGTCAAATGTCTCTAAAGCTATGTGTGTTTCGTAGTTGAAAAACCGTAAATTAGTCACTAAAGACTACCTTTTATCTACAAAAAAGTATTTCGTCCTAAATATATAATTAATGACAATTATAATTTTGTAGTTAAAATTATCATCTCGTCACTAAAAAATTATTTTTATTGACAAAAGTAGTCATCACTATAAGTTATGATAATTAGTGACAATTACAAGCGTCAAAAAATAGAATGTTGATTCATAGTCAATAAAAAGATTATTTTGGGACATAAATTTTGTCACTAAATATAGTGATTTTATGACGAACTTAATTTTGTTTCGTGACGAAAATGTGATATTCCTAAAAACTATACAAAAGTTAACTTTTTTTGTCACTAATAACAAATGTTTGATGACATTTATATTAGTATTATCACGACCCTAGTTCACCAACCGTGAACATGTCATGACAACAACTGGTCCTCATGACCAGGTAAGCTTATTATTGCGGTAACATAATAATTGCGGAAAAATATAGAAAATCAAATTAAATATCTAAAGGAAACTATACCGAATGCCGCTCGGCATGTACAACTCGATAACACTTGAAAACTCACGGGCAACACAGGCTATAGAAGTATATAGTATGGCTCTAAAACTCCAGAATATCACACAACCGAAAGAGAGAAATCTAAGTACTAAAGATAGAGTAAGAGGGAGACTCGTCGGTCCGCGGACGCAGTAAATCTACCTCGAAGTCTCTGAAATTCTCCTGCCTCACTGATTGTGCGCCTGAGTAGAGGTACCCGGATGACCTGCACATGAAAAACATGCGCAGGAAGGGCATGAGTACACTACAGTGGTACTTAGTGAGTGTCAAGCCTAACCTCGGTTGGGTAGTGACGAGGAAAATTCAGGGCCCTACTGAGGCAAGAATATAACAATAGCAATAATTAACAGTGTGGAAAATCTGATAGAAATGATAAATACAACAGTGTAATAAGGCAAATCAAAGAAGCAATAATAACTACATGGATAAAGTAAAACACAGAGTAAATACAGCTCAATGTCAAAGATACCAATGAGGGTCTCCAAGGATACCGTCCTGTAGCCCTTTCCTCAACTGTCCAGTGGATCTTCCGGGATACCGTCTCGTAGTCCAACTCATGTACCAATATCAAAGGATCTCCCGGTATATCGTCCGGTAGTCCAATCATCAATGTGCAGGGGGATTTTACGGGATACCGTCCCCTAGTCCCAAAGTAAAAGTTCAGGGAGATCTCCTGGGAATTGAACCCGTAATCCCAAAGTAAACAGACAAGGGGGGAGCTACCGAAATCCCATATCTGTAATCCCAATATAAATGCACAATCACAGCCAGAATAAACCAATGAACAAGGTACGAAAGGCATCCACAGATAGAACTAGCCTAGCATGCTTCATGTAGTGTAGTCAAGTACTTTAAGCAAGTGGACAATCAAATCAGTTAAACATGTTTTCCCTAATCTAGCATAAGTCATAACTTCAAATAGAACAAGGCAAATAAGGGTTAGAACTATGTTTTCCATAGCTTAAGTAAAAACCGGGATTTCATCAATCGACTCAAGTACGCGCTCGTCACCTCAGGCACAAGGAACTCAAATATAAAGTAAAATACTAAGGGGAAAGGTCCCCACATAAGGTTAGACAAGCCACTTACCCCGAACCGGCTCAATATCACAAGAAATCGCGCCTTTGCCACGAGTATCCGACTCCAAATGGCCCAAATCTATTAATTTAATTACGCATCATAAATAATATTACAAACAACTTATTTCACTATGATATTTAAAGCTAAGGCGCAAAAATAGGTAAAATGACCAAAATTCTCCTCCATCCAATGTCTCGGAATCTAATAATTTTTACGTTTTCACCAAATTTTTATTCAAAATCAGAAATTTAAAGATGAAATAATGACTAGATTAGTGGGTATGAAGCATAAAAGATTAGAGAATCTTTACCCAATCAATAGCAAATTGTGTATATCTACTCTTGGAACGACAGTCCTTTGCTCTTGAGATCAGAAAATGGATCTCCTAACTGGTGTTTTTTGCGCTCTTCGCTCCTAAATCAATAGCAATGATTTCGAGTTCAGCAACACTGGCAGTTTTAGAACGAGGAACGGATTGAAATGCCTTTGTACAAAAAGTTGGATCTTGGGTAAAACGACAAATGCTTGTGATTTGGTCTGCTCTTAATGAAATCACATGAAAAATAAAGCTAGAAATAAGATATTGATAACCTGAAGTTGTGCCCTTGTCCAAATTTCCAGTGTTGAAAGAAGAGCTATTTTAATATAATAAATAAATAATCGGGTAAATAGTTTAAGCCGTAGGAGTAATAAATAGTTTGGGTCAAGGTATTAAAAAGTAAATAGTTTGGAGTTAATGGGTATAAAGTGAGATTTTTTTAATAAGTTAAAAGGGGCTCATAGCATTTGTGTGGTTATAAAAACTTTTAATTAATGACAGAATTATAAGTTTAAGTTAAATTATTACTAAATTTATAAATGAGTGATTCTTTTTGGAATGAACCAAAAAGAATATAGGTTCGTACAAATTGGAACAGAAAAATAGTAAATTGACAATGGGGAATTCACGTAAAATAGAGCATTGATTTTGTGTACTCTAATAACCAAATATTCTTGGGATCAGAACCAATGCGTGGAGAAACAATAGTTTTTCTAACACTTCTTTGACAAGGATAAAAACTAGTTTTATTTATACTCTTAACATGCCGTTTAGTGAACCCATTGATGCTTTATACTTAAATATGACACATGTATGGTGTCTAATTTTTGCGTGCATTGAATTATAAAAGAATTTGGTTCTTAAATAAGTTCCTAACACTACAATTGCAGAATAACTTATGTAGAAAGTAAAGAAGACAATTATTTTTATGTGGAAAATATCTAGCTTAAAAGGTAAAAAAAAATCACGAACCATTTTCCAGTAGAATTTTTCTCAAACAATAAATTAAACTCTGAGCCAAAAAAAATTTACAAACCTCTTGCAAACCAAAGGATTAAACTCTAACTCTTGTAGCTACACGCTACATGCTGTTGCGAATATTTGGAGTTAACTTTTACTTAAACAATACAATTCAAGTACCTAGTATAGGTTGCTTCTAAAGAAAGCTAAAAGATACAACTCAAAAGCTCCTACTACAATTGAACTAGAATTAAAGACAGATGCATGGAGCTGATTCTTCAATCTGGTTCATGTAGCTTCAAGTTCGCACCCTTGAATTTCATAGCAATTGCTTACAGAATGCCTTGCTATATTGCTCTCAATTCTTGCTTTACTTAAGTATGTGTGCGTCGCATGTAAAAGAGAACAAACTGATATTTATAACATTAGTAGAATAAGGATTAACTAAATGTCTGATTCTTTACTCTTCCTTTGTGGGATAGTTCTAGTTAACTTCAACTACTAAGTCATTCGTTATCTTGGATAGAGTTCTCTTCAAGTAAGGAGTCATGTTCCTTAACAAATATGTAATCTTTTCGTTCAAGAATTATCAAAAATAACCACTTATATTTATCTCTTGCTCGTGCATGCTTTTTGCTTATTTCTTATCATAACATGGATATAGTATCCATAATTGTGGCTCATGTATGTATTCCTTTGTTAATCATCACAACTCTCAGGTGAATGATTTTCCCTTTTTTGATTATGATAAACGATGTGCTTTTCAGAAGCATGGAATCTTTTTTAACTCAGCTCGACATCAAACACAATGTGAGAACACCTTTCATTTAAAATCACAAATCATCAAGGACCATGTTCATTAGGTTATAAATATTTTTTAAAAGTCATAAATCATCAAGGACCAAGTTCATTAGGTTATTGTCACACCTCCTTTCGACGCGCTTACCCCGAAGGATAATGCATAAGAGAGTTTTTCCAATTTAAGTGACAATATTCGAAATGAGATTATTTATTTATTTCAGAGTCGCCACTTGGAATAAATTATGGTGTCCCAAGTCACCGATTTATTTAAATCCCAAATCGAGGAAATTTTTGACTTTCCAAATGAAGTCTGCGAACCAGAAATTCTAAGTAAGGAATTCTGTTGACCCGAGGGAAGGTGTTAGGCACCCCCGGATCCCGTGGTTCTAGCACGGTCTCATAAATTATTGTAATGGCTAAATATTTGATTTTAAAATATATTCAATACTATAATGCAATTTTAAATCATTTACCGCGTTTGATTATTTTTTAAGAAAAAATGAACATTCTTATTGAGGGGCCCCGCGATTTTATTTTCTATTTAGCAAGGCTCGTAACATTTTTTATTTAAAAGGATAATCCTAAAGTGACTACATTTTTTTTATTTAGTTTATCTTTAAAAGAAAAGAAAAAGTCCTAATCAATTACATGCTTAAAATGCTATTCTATATTAGTACAAAAGGTGTTCCCTCACAAGCCGACTAAATGAAAAATTTATTCTTCAAAATATAGAACTAACTACAATTTGACAAAACTAATAAAACGGAAAATAACAACAAATATTAATCAACAACTTCTCTATTTCATTTCAAAACTTCAACTTCCAGTTCGATCTTATATCAACACATAATTTTTAGAATGTTTACCTGGTATTGAAAAGAAGGGGAAGATGAAAAATCGACAGGCCGGTGAAAGTACAACAACAACAACAATAACAACCATCAGTAGCTTCAACACCTCAATCCAGAATATCCCAGCAATATGGAGAAAAACCAGTAAAAATAGAGAAGAAAAATATATTCCGAAATTTCTCTTTGCTTTCTCTCTCTACCTTTGAACTCTCTTCAATTCTCAAAAGAAACTCTCAAAAATTAAATTATGTCCGTGTATATTTCTGTATCCAGAGTGTATATCGAGTGTATACTGCTCTCTTTTTTTCCTTATTTTTCTTCTCTTCCTATTGTTTCCTCTCTTTTTTCCACCCTTTTTTTCATAAATCCTCTCTTCTATTTATAGGCAAGAATTTCGAAAATTTTCAGATTTTTTATTAAAAAGAAAAATATTTTTTTTAATTTAAAGAAAACCCACTAATCCATGTTTTCCTCTCCTTGTTTTCTTCCTTGATTTCCTTGCTCCCCACTACTTTATGTCATGTGATTATGATTATTTTTTGGCTAAAAAAAATCTGAAATTTTCTTCTTGGGCCAAGGGGTTTTGGGTTGGGTAAGGGTGCTTAGGATTGGGCTTGTAACTTAATTTGCAAGATGGCCCAATCCAATTTTTTCTATTTTGTTCTTCTCCATTATTCAACTTCCTAATTAATAAAGCCCAAAATACTAATATTAATTTATAAAAACTAAAAATTATCTTGAAATACTAATTAACTCATAATAATAATTATCACACAAAATTAAACATTAAAAAAAACAAAATTGCACGATTTGGACATTAAATGCTTAAAAAATGCAAAAATACATATTTTTTATGACTTTTCATTTCTGTAAAATAAACTTAATTGTAAACTTGAATTTTATATACATATGCAACATATTTTTTTGTATATTTTATTTATTTAAACAAGCAAATATGCACGGATAAAAATGCAAATAATACAAGAAAAATAACACAAAATTCACAACAATTGCAAGAAAACTAAAATTATTTTATTTTGAATCTTTGGGAGTATTTCTCTTATAGGGCAAAAATCACGTGCTCACAGCTGCCCCACTTTACTCGGAAACACGAAGAGTTTTCGTGCAAAGATAAGTGAGCGGATACGATCGATTTTTGCCCGTTTGAGTACTCCGTGTGAAGCATTTTTTGGAAAAAATTTTGACCGAGCCTCTGCTTCAGAAGGCCTCCTACATATCCTGGGCTAAACAGGAATCAAGTCAATGTAGTTCGGGAAGTTTTGGTAGCTGGGACTACCATGACTGCTGTGATCTTGCTGTTACTTGTTGTTTCTGCTGATGCCACTGCTTAACTGATCTCCTTATTACACCATGCTAAACGAAAAATAAGAAGCTAGACTAAGTTACAGTATTGCAAATTCTTATCTATCTTTTCAACTTGATCTTGTCATGTTCCTTGCCATCCTGCTGGCTTTGATGTTTCTTCACATGCTTATTTTCTTCTGACAATTGTTATCTCGGCCTATCTTGATTGCCGAACTCCGACCGTTGGTCCCTTCATTGTGATCTTCGAACTATTGTTATCTCGGCCTATCTTGATTGTTGAACTCCGACCGTTGGTCCCTTCATTGTGATCTTCAACTATCCCTTCAAAACTAAATCGCCTCTCCATTCTTCAGGGCGGGCTCCCCGACTTCAACTAAAACTTAAAGTAAAACGTCATTCTGTTCTTCAGGCGGGCACCTGTCTTCAATAATGATTTAAAACTTCAATTAAAACCTAAAGTAAAATGCCATTCTGTTCTTCGGGCGGGCACCTGACTTCAACAATGATTTAAAACTTCAATTAAAACTTAAAGAAAAACGCCATTCCGTTCTTCAGGCGGGCACCTGACTTCGTCAACAATTATTCGATAACTTCATCCCATCCCTTTCGCCTTCCTTCGCTTCCTACACCACTTTATTCTTCCTGCCTCACCTCTTAAACCATCATTTCTTCTGAATTACCTTGTTCCGGAATTGCTTTCCTCCCGGGTCGTGTTACTTTCCCTCCTGATTGCTGGGGACAGCTTTAGAATTGTTCACTTACCTGCTGGGGATAATGCTACTGGGAAGATTTCCTTTATTCCCTCCCTTCCTTTGACTCATGCGCTTGAATTTGTGCTGGGAACTCTTGTTGTAACCCTCTACTTTATGGTGGGTTACTGGTTTCAAGACCTGCAATGTAAAGACTGAAGACATGCCTCTTGTTATACAGGTAGGCGCCTATTTTTATTAGCAACTTTTGAATTTAAAATGCATTCTGGCAAATCAATAAAAATAAAACAAACATAAAATATCCTATTCGAGGGTGGATAGTCCCATCGTATCCTATTCGAGGGCGGATACTCCCATCGTATTCTATTCGAGGGCGAATACTCCCATCGTATTCTATCCGAGGGCGAATACTCCCATCGTATTCTATTTGAAGGCGAATACTCCCATCGTATTCTATTCGAGGGTGAATACTCCCATCGTATTCTATTCGAGGGTGAATACTACCATCATATTCTATTCGAGGGCGAATACTCCCATCGTATTCTATTCGAGGGTGAATACTCCCATCGTATTCTATTCGAGGGCGGATACTCCCATCGTATTCTATTCGAGGGCGAATACTCCCATCGTATCCTATTCGAGGGCGGATACTCCCATCGTATTCTATTCGAGGGCGGATACTCCCATCGTATTCTATTCGAGGGCAAATACTCCCATCGTATTCTATTCGAGGGCGAATACTCCCATCGTATTCTATTCGAGGGCGAATATTCCCATCGTATTCTATTCGAGGGCGAATACTTCCATCGTATTCTATTCGAGGGCGAATACTCCCATTGTATTCTATTTGAGGGCGAATACTCCCATCGTATTCTATTTGAGGGCGAATACTCCTATCGTATTCTAATAGAGGGCGAATACTCCCATCGTATTCTATTCGAGGGCGAATACTCCCATCGTATTCTATTCGAGGGCGAATACTCCTATCGTATTCTATTCGAGGGCGAATACTCCCATGATATCAATGTTTGAGAATGAACAAACCTGAGACGTCCTGTTCGAAGGTGGACAAACCTGATACGACATCTTGAATATTCTTCCTCGTTTCTCCGAGAAAATTTTCAACAACGGCAGAAAATTTTCTGCCCCAGTATTGGTGTTCTTCCTTGCGGCATGACTTTCTGCTATCAATAGCACTTTTTTTCCATGTTTCAAATCAAAGAAAATTTGTTAGTTCAAAACATTGTGAGCGGTTGTGCCGCTCCTGTGGGGTGGTTTTTTTCTTTTTTCCTTTCCCTCGCTCGGGGTTCCCAAAACTTGTTGGGGAATGATTTCAATTGCTTGGAGATGATATTCCTGCTGGGGATGGGTTTTTCCATTTATCCCTTCCCCGTTCTGTGTTTCTCAACTTGCTGGGGGTTATTTTGTTGAAGACGGGATTTCCTTTCTTCCTTTACCACTCTATGTTGTCCGACCACCTCGGAACTTGGTAACGATAACACTGCTGGGGGATTTTTATTTCCTCAAAATTGGTGTTTCACTCTTCTAAAGGTTGTTGGAGATGACGCTGGTTCGAAGACCACTTCTCTTAAGACTTTCCTTCTTCCCCAAGTGGGTATTGACTTTCAGAAAATTTTCAAACTGAAAAGAAAATTTTCTGCCCCAGTTTAATAATCTTCCTTACACCACACTTCTCTCCCATTAATGGCATTTCCTTGCCTTGCATAATAATTGGAAATTTGGTGGCAAGTTTTGAAGTCATTTCTCACTTGTTCTGACTAGACAGACTTTGATGGGGAATTTTTGATAAAAGGAGAAAGATAAAAAGAAACAAAAATAGAAGACAAAGGAAAAATGACTCTCTAACAAGAAATAACTATAAAAACTTATCAAACGCGAATACCAACTCTATTGGTCATGACATGCACATATGGCCTATCCTCCGTCGTTAATCGCCTTTTACAATTTCTGTCTTGTGATTTCCATCTGATTATCACCTTTATTTGACTTGTAGTGCCCGAAGGGTTTTCACTTTCAAACCTCTTTCATTTTGGTTTTCTCTCAGCTTTCGTCGCCTTATGGTGCCTGTGAAGGTTTTCACCGATAAGACTCTCTCATTTGTATTACTTTTAGCTGGGGATTGGGGTGCCACTGCTAAGACTCTCTCGTAATTCTTTTCTGCTGGAAATCGGATTCTTTTCTGCTGGGAATCAGAGTGTCATATTCTGATGAGACTCTCGTGTTTGCTTGACTTGGCCTCTTTTGAAGACTGATCGGAAGGTCTTTCTTTGGACCGTAATGTGGGATTTTGATAGGGCTACAAAGAAAGGGTATTAAAGGCTCAAAACAAATCAATTTTGGGTTCAAAATTTACAACCTTCGGACCTAAATTTATTTATAATAAACATAATTTTTCGTTGCCCCAATTTCTTACTTGGGGAATTTTTATTACTTTATTTACACTATGACCGAGCAGTAAAGCGCCTACGTATCCTCTTTAAGGAATCAGGTCAAACGTAGTTCCCAATTCCCTTTTTTTTCAAGTTTCATCCATTTTCCTTTTTCTTTTCTTTTCTTTATCTCTTTTTGTTGTTCTCTTTCCTTTTCTTTTTCTTTATCCCTTTCTTCTTTTGTCTTTCAAACTTGTGTTTCTAGTCTTTGCAACTAATTCCGAAGGAGGGGTATAAAAGAATTTAAATTAAGGCTCAAAGGGTTGGAGATGGATAAAGTGTTTGGATAGTAGAACAAAATGCCTTCGTCATTCCAATCTTCAAAACATGCCAAGTTCAACAACATATTCACGACATCTTCTGTTTGTGCCCTGATTGATAACCATATCGTCCATTCGCCTTTTCATCTATTATTTTAAAGTATTGCTGGACGACACTTTCATTTTAGTATCACAAGCGAACCCCGTCTTAGCATGGCCAATTTTCCTTTAAGGGTTTCTTCGTGTTTTACCTGCCCCAGTCTCACATGATCCGGGCTCCAAATAATCTCAAATCATTTTTATTTCTTTTTAAAATGACCTGATTATCTTCCAATTGCTTCATGATTAACCCTTAATATTAGGCAAAAATTATGTGCGATTCCATGTCATTAGAGTCGGCGTTCGAACAAATGACAAATTTAAAGATGGAAAAACTAAACAAAAAGACGAACTGGGTAATAAAAGACCAAAAGTTTCACTAAACGGAGAATTGGTTCAAATACAAACAAGCAAACAAAAAATACAAACCTGAAACGAGACTTGATATGACTAGGCAAACTGAAATGACCAAAATGGAAAGATAAGAGGGTTTCACTAGAAGACAAAATCTAGGTCACAACCCTGGAACAACTCGGACAAAAGAAATGACAACAAAAACAAACCACCGAAAACTCCTTCTGATTACCAAGCATGACTTCTCATATACCAACTTCTGCCGATTGGTTTTGCTTTGGAATACAGATCGGGCTTCTTAATTTTCCCTTCCCTTGTGTATCAATTTGATCATATGGGTATAAGGGCTGGCAATGGATTCTGATTAATGTTGGGTGCCTCTGGTGTCTGAACCTCGATCTTATTGGTGTCAATAAGATTTTGCACTGCATGTTTCAGTTTCCAACATTTCTCGGTATCATGTCTGAGAGCCCCTGAACAATACTCACAGCTTACCGAGCGATCCACATTTGGGGGTAGGGGATTTGGCAATCTTGTCTCAATAGGAATCAACAAACCTATCTGCTTCAATTTGTGGAACAGAGCAGTATAAGTTTCTCCCAACTCAGTGAAGGTTCTTTGTGCCTTTTCCTTTCTGAAGGCATGATTCCCTCGGAAACCTGGTCCTGGAGGGTTATTGTAGGCCCTCGGTGGTGGATATGTGTTTCGGGGAGGGTGATTAGGGTGATTTGGGTGGTAGGGTCTGGCTTGGTAATGAGGTGAAGGACCTTTCGATCTGGACCAAGTACCCTCCTCTACCATTGCAACTTTTTCTCTTCTCTTCTTCCCGAATGCAACCCCTGTGCCATTCTGAGTAGCTTGAGTTGTTGCTTTCAATGCGGAATAGCTCAAGATCTTATTGGACTTAAGTCCCTCTTCTATCATACCATTTTGACCACCTCATTGAAAGATTTACCAACCGATGTCACCAGGTGACTAAAGTAAGTTGGCTCCAGTGTCTGCAAACAAGTAATCTACCATCTCGTTTTCTCTCATCGGTGGATCTACCCTTGTTGCCTGTTCCTTCCAGCGGAACCCAAATTCTCTAAAGCTTTCGGCGAGCTTCTTCTCTAACTTTAAGAATGATAAGCGATTAGGGATTATTTCAAGGTTATATTGAAACTGGCCGATGTATGCTTGGGCCAGGTCATCCCATGTAAACCATCTACTGGGATCCTGCCTGGTGTACCACTCTAGTGCAGACCCTCCCAAACTCTGACCGAAGTAAGCTATCCAAATTCCATCTCGCCCTCCGGCTCCTCGCATTTTGCTGCAGAAACCTCGGAGATGGGCTACTGGGTCACCATGCCCCTCGTATAGATAAAACTTGGGAATTTTGAACCCAGCAGGCAACTGGACATCTGGAAATGGGCACAGATCTTTGTAAGCAACACCGACTTGGTTGCCTAAACCATGCATATTCCTGAAGGATTGCTCCAGGCTTTTAACTTTCCGAATAACTTCCTCCTGCTCGAAACTTTTGAAGTGCTTTTCTGGTTCTGCCGGGTTATCCTAGTGAGGGGTGTGTGAATGCGGTTCGGGAGCCTTAAAGGTAGGCTCGGGAGCATAACAATGATTGTCATATATTTGGAAAAGCGGTTCACTGGACGACTTCTGTAAAGTAGCAGGTGGAGGTGCCACAAAAACAGGGGTGACCGGAGGAGGAGTATTTTGTCTAGCTGGTGGAACCTGGGATGTATAAGGGTTTTCCCCTTGATAATATGGATAGATCGGTGCACTTGTCGAGGGGTCAATAGGCGGACGCTCTGGAGCTGGTGTAAGAGTAGGAAGGTTTGGTGATGACGGTCCCCTAGTCCAGGCTAGGTGCATCTCGGTTATTTGCTGTATCAACCGGTCCACCTCCTCTTTCATAATCTGTATCTCTGTTTTCTCTCCGTCGAGACTTTTGCCGGAACTAGACATGCTTACTAGAATTGGACCTTTTGATCTAGTATGGTAATGGTGATTGGCCAGAATATTCTGTCAAGCCAACCGCTAAACTTTCTGGAAATGCAACAAACTTGTAAGCTCACAGAGTTTAACGGATATGTTATCGCACGTTGGATGCAATGCACCTAGTCAGTTAACCATATATGTATTCACTGCATGCATCATTCCAGCTTTTCTTTTTCCATTATCCTTGAAAACCTCTCTCGTTATTAACCTCCGTTTTTTTTTCTTCAAATTGGAATAAAAACCTTATTTTTTACAGACACGGCCTTTCAGCGCCTCGGGGACGAAGATTATAAGGCTGTGAGGGTCAATTGACCAAAAAATCTACAAAATGACCCGAAAGTGGTCGTTTATGCAAAGTTAGCCTTCCGGCGTCCCTTTCGGGTCCATTCGACTGTTTTTTGAAAACGACATCACTTTGATTTTATTGACAAAATTAAACACACATTTTTTTGATTTTTTTTTTTAAAAAGGGGTGGTAACCCAAACTTTATTTTGAGGCTACGGCCTTTCAACATTTCCACATGGAATATTTCAAGGTTATTATTCAAAAAGAAAAAGAAAAGACTTCAAAGTGGCGATTTTTGCAAAAACAACCTCCGGCGTCCTTTCGGAACATTCGGCTATTTTCAAAAATAATGTTACTTTGATTTTATTAAAAACTAAAACTTCGACATTTTTTTTTATTATTTATTTTTTGAAGGGGTGGTTGGACCCGATGAGGGTTGCCTACGTATCCCATCTTATGAGGAGAATCAAACCTGCGTAGTTCGGTCAAATAAAAACAAACTACATCTGTAAATGAAATAAACTATTTATTATTTTTTCACACATTTTTTTAATTTTAAAATTTTTTTTCTTTTTTAAGTAAAAAAAAACAAACTATTTTGAAACTATTTTTTATTTTTTTTTAATTTTGATCACACATTTTTTTTATTTTACAACAAACGTTTTTTTTTATTTTTAAGTAAAAAAAACAAACTATTTTGAAACTATTTTTTTTTCATTTTCCTCAATATAAAAAAAACCGGTTAGCCTACAAGTCTGAAGCAAATGAATGCGTAAAACAAACAGGATGCAGCGGGATGTTCTTTTTATTTCAGGTCATCTGTCCTAGATAGGCCCAACCCCTGTGTTGAGCCTCTCTAAGTCAATATGCACATGATGCAAATAAGCGTTCCTACTAGGGATCCGGTATGAAGTTTTGTTATACTAGGTTTAAAAACCTTGGTTTATTGTTCTAGACCTGGCTTACCCGAGCGGACAACTCGAGCCGAGGAGGAGGCAGCAACCCGGGAATACAGAAACTTCATCGGTTTTGCAACTTATCCAAACCTCGTTCTAAAATAGGAATTAGACACTATACAGAAAAGAAGTCACACGAAGTGCACCCTTCTTCATGATTTAGAAGACTCAGAGAGGAGATTCGTTTCGGCACAATTTATATGTACAGTTCAAAAAATATCAAAGCGATAAAAATATCATTTTTCACATTTAAGCCCAAGATAATAATAAACCAAATACAACAATTATTCAAAACTCGAGTTCTAAAACCCTGATCCAGTGGTTCTGGGTTTATCATCTTTTTGGAAAAGGTGTCTAGACTGGCTTTAACTCGAGCGGACAACTCGAGCCGAGGAGTGTCGGTGCACCGGTAGCATGGCTTTCCGGCTTAATTGACAATGCTCTCCGCCTAAACAGGTGTGACTACAAATCCTTCACTGGGTGCCAAGCACCACAGCTATCTTGAGAAAAACGGGCTATGTCCAGCAAATGCCCGAGATTATATTTCAACGAGACTCAGAAGAAGAAAACGGGTATCGGCACAATTTATATACAATTCACAAAATATCAAAGCAGTAAAAATAATATTTAGCACATTAATAAAAACATATAAAAAAATCAGATAATAAATAAGCCAAATACAACTATTATTCCAAGCTCGAATTCTTAAACCCTGAACCAGTGGTTCTGGGTTTGCTTCCCCAGCAGAGTCGCCAGAGCTGTCACACCTCCTTTCGGCGCGCTTACCCCGGAGGATAATGCATAAGGGAGTTTTTCCAATTTAAGTGACAATATTCGAAATGAGATTATTTATTTATTTCAGAGTCGCCACTTGGAATAAATTATGGTGTCTCAAGTCACCGATTTATTTAAATCCCAAATCGAGGAAATTTTTGACTTTCCAAATGAAGTCTGCGAACCAGAAATTCTAAGTAAGGAATTCTGTTGACCCGAGGGAAGGTGTTAGGCACCCCCGGATCCCGTGGTTCTAGCACGGTCGCTTAAATTATTGTAATGGCTAAATATTTGATTTTAAAATATATTCAATACTATAATGCAATTTTAAATCATTTACCGCGTTTGATTATTTTTTAAGAAAAAGTGAACATTCTTATTGAGGGGCCCCGCGATTTTATTTTCTATTTAGCAAGGCTCGTAACATTTTTTATTTAAAAGGATAATCCTAAAGTGACTACATTTGTTTTATTTAGTTTATGTTTAAAAGAAAAGAAAAAGTCCTAATCAATTACATGCTTAAAATGCTATTCTATATTAGTACAAAAGGTGTTCCCTCACAAGCCGACTAAATGACAAACTTATTCTTCAAAATATAGAACTAATTACAATTTGACAAAACTAATAAAACGGAAAATAACAACAAATATTAATCAACAACTTCTCTATTTCATTTCAAAACTTCAACTTCCAGTTCGATCTTATATCAACACAAAATTTTTAGAATGTGTACCTGGTATTGAAAAGAAGGGGAAGATGAAAAATCGACAGGCCGGTGAAAGTACAGCAACAACAACAATAACAACCAGCAGTAGCTTCAACACCTCAATCCAGAATATCCCAGCAATATGGAGAAAAACCAGTAAAAATAGAGAAGAAAAATATATTCCGAAATTTCTCTTTGCTTTCTCTCTCTACCTTTGAACTCTCTTCAATTCTCAAATGAAACTCTCAAAAATTAAATTATGTCCGTATATATTTCTGTATCCAGAGTGTATATCGAGTGTATACTGCTCTTTTTTTTTCCTTATTTTTCTTCTCTTCCTATTGTTTCCTCTCTTTTTTCCACCATTTTTTTCATAAATCCTCTCTTCTATTTATAGGCAAGAATTTCGAAAATTTTCAGATTTTTATTAAAAATAAAAATATTTTTTTTAATTTAAAGAAAACTCACTAATTCATGTTTTCCTCTCCTTGTTTTCTTCCTTCATTTCCTTGCTCCCCACTACTTTATGTCATGTGATTATGATTATTTTTTGGCTAAAAAAAATCTGAAATTTTCTTCTTGGGCCAAGGGGTTTTGGGTTGGGTGAGGGTGCTTAGGATTGGGCTTGTAACTTAATTTGCAAGATGGCCCAATCCAATTTTTTCTATTTGTGTTCTTCTCCATTATTCAACTCCCTAATTAATAAAGCCCAAAATACTAAAATTAATTTATAAAAACTAAAAATTATCTTGAAATACTAATTAACTCATAATAATAATTATCACACAAAATTAAACATTAATAAAAATAAAATTACAGGATTTGGACATTAAATGGTTAAAAAATGCAAAAATACATATTTTTTATGACTTTTTATTTCTGTAAAATAAACTTAATTGTAAACTTGAATTTTATATACATATGCAACATATTTTTTTGTATATTTTATTTATTTAAACAAGCAAATATGCACAGATAAAAATGCAAAATAATACAAGAAAAATAACACAAAATTCACGACAATTGCAAGAAAACTAAAATTGTTTTATTTTGAATCTTTGGGAGTATTTCTCTTATAGGGCAAAAATTACGTGCTCACAGTTATAAGCTTCACAGTCCAAAGCAAAAGGACACCTTAACTTCGCGCTTTTAGCATCATCGAAAAATTACATGGGAAAGTGGTAGTTGAGGGCAAGAAAGTTGGATATATATGTGCAATTGTGTCAATTGACACCCCTTATCGGAGAAGTATATTGTGTAACTAGGTAAAAATTCTTTTTAATGTATATGTACTATATAATGACTCTACTTCGCTCTTCATGAGTTTACTTAGGAGTGTTCGTGGTTCTGTTAGGATCGGTTTTTTCCCTAAATAGAAACCAAACCAACTAAGTCGGTTTTTCAAATATTAGAACCAAACCAAACCAATTAAGTCGATTTTTTCTCGATTTAGTTTATGTCGATTTTTTGGATTTTTCGGTTATTTGTTAGTTTTTTCTTAAATATAAGACATACAATACCAAACACACATTTCGGCGATCACATTTTCAACGTAACATTATCAAATCAATTGCCCTTTGAGAAATCTATTATTTACCAAGATATATTGATGATAATTGAATCAAATAGTGATGAATAATTTAAGGACTCAATTAAAAATATATTATTTTTAACATGAAATAGATTATTACACTTAACAAAAGAAAACTACCAATTAAACTAGAATGTAAAGGTAAAGAACTATACTAAAAGTGCAAACGATTAATATTTCCTATAAATTTTTTAAAACTTTGTATAAAAGTATACATATATATAGGTGTAATAATAAATTTAAAATAGCTTCGGTTTGGTTAGATTTTTTTAATCAAAACCAAAACCAAACCAAATTTGATCGATTTTAAAATTTCAAAACCAAACCCAAACCAAACAAAAAAGTATCAGTTTTTTTTGGTTGGTTTAGTTTGATTTCGGTTTGGTTCAGGTTTTCGGATTTTATGAACACCCCTAGGTTTACTCCGTTATAGTTTGACACCCCTTAATGAATTTTTTGGCTCTGTCATTGATGCTAGTTAGTTGGATATCGCCACCCAAATCGGTGAGACAGCAACAGTTAACGTGAAGAACTAATTATACGTGCTCTAACAGTTTAAGTTTTTAAATGAAACGGTCGCATAATTGAACATTCTAACTTCTTCTCGTGACCATGCGAGGCTTATTTTTGTTAATTGGCGCACTTTGGCTTCATCCTCTTGATTGATGTTCCCTTGTATTTGAGCTTTTTGCGGCCAACTCATATAGGCCAAGCCGAGAAGCGTTTCCAGATACTGTCTTATGGTGCATACTTCCTGTTTTATTTAGGTTTATTATATTGCATTTGAAGATATCTTGGTTAACTATACAGTTGGTTCACAACCACGAGAACGATCCTTTTCTCAACATCATGTACCTGTTTCTAAAGCCTTTTGAATGGTTCTAATTCTCTAAACGTATGCAGTGATCCGTCTTCCTCATCTAGTGTTGCACACCCACATCTTTAAGTGATTTTTTTTAAAGTTTATTGATATCGTATTGCTTGTTGTAACACCTTGAAAAATAATAGTGTTTATTCGTAAAAGTTGAAGCAATTTTAATTCTTGATGGCACTAGAAACGAACTGATTGATTCTTAATGCCTTTCTTCTCTTCCGAAATTCTCTATGTAAAAATACTTGCTAAATTCTTGGTAGATTCTGCTATACTGAACACCAAAACGAATACTTCTACTCAAAGGTTTAATTTTCTCGGTAGAGGAATTTAAAGAGCAAGCACTGAGAATACCAGACATATAACGCAGCTTCTATCATTAAAATCTGTTTGGTATGTGAACAAAACTTGCTTAGCGACACAGGGCCATCGAACTCATATAAACAAGTGAACTGACAAAGGCAAAAAACTATGGAATCCAATGTACATAGTTGTATACATGTGAAAAGTATCACAAGAACTTACAAGAATGGGATAAGCAAGAAGCAGGATCAGCAAGAATTTTGGTAATTTCATTCCCATATAGCACAACATTTACAGCAAAAAGTGAGGAGCCCAAGGGCAAGAACTCTATGTATAAAGAGATAAGTATTACTTGCTCACTCATATTCAGTATTATTTCCCTCCCATCAAATGTATGTACAGCTCTATAGCTTGAGAGTGTCGACTAGTCAACCTTCCCAAATCGCTGATCAATGACCATTATATTGTCTCTCAGTAAGTACACCAGAGTGATAAACATTTAGGTGATACATTGCCTCTGGCACCAATTCCTTTAACTCGGGATGTGCAGCAAATAATGAGCGATCTACTCCCTCGAGAGCAGTGAATACTCGTGCTTGTTCCAGAGCCTCACTGTTACCAGCATGTGATACTAGATAGCAGAGGAGAATCAATCCATTCAATTTTGATTGTTCATTTCCTCTCAACAGTCTCATCAAAGGAGGAACACCTCTGAATTCGATAATTGTTTTTGAGTGCTCCATACCCAAGAAATTCTGAGGACAAGTAAACTTTCCAAGTGAGGCAGCAGCTTCTGCTGCCACATCTAGGTTCCTATTACTAAGTTGCTCGACTAAAGGACCAATTACACGTGTTTCTCTAGCTGGAAATGTCCTAGCAAGTGAACCAACTGATCTAAGAGCTGGAATCTGCAGTGTCGGGTTATCGGATTCTTTAATCACCCGCAACAACTGATCCACAACAGCCTTTGCAGCAGGGGAATTTGTCTTGAAAGCAGCCCTTCTAAGATCAGCATTTGATTCAGCAGCAGCAGTTATTTCCATTATCGTCATCAAGCATTTAAGCTGCAAATCTCCTTGTTCTCTCTCAACAAGCTTAGCTAAACAAAGCAAACCTTTGGTCTCTGTTATCCTCTTACTAATCACAACGCTTCCCTTGGAAAGCATCCACAGAGCCTTAGCACAGCTAACCTTCAGCTGATACTTCATTTCCGGCTTCTCGTTCTCTTTTTCTTTCCTGTAACCCCCACCTTTACTACTCCCATCAGAATAATGCACTGACAATGGCGATCCAGGCACACGTCTATAACTATACAACCCTGACGAATTCTTCTCCAACTCCTTATTAATCTGCACAAGGGAATGTATGCTTTGCTTCACATTTCCCAATTTCGGATCATCTATTGGAATATCATACGATAACAATGTCACAAGCGGCCTAATGACATTCTCCCTAGCAAACTCCTCTTGAGCTAATAAACTATGATCCGCCATTCTTGCCACTAAATCAGCCAACTCAATTTGGACCCTCATCGGGGAATCCCCCAATAATTGAACTATTATTGGTACCCCTGCTTCACGAACAATTTCCCGAACCCTTTCTTCGTCATTAGCCAGATAAGAAAGCGCCCCAGCAGCAGCAATTTGAGCATCCGGGGATGATGATTTGTCCTTCAAGAGCTTTAACAAAGGAAAAATTCCACCTTCTTCAACTATAATTTTCTTATTTCTATCATTATCTCTAGCAAGTGAAGCTAATTCATTAGCAGACTCAATTCTATCATTCAATTGACCCAAATATAACGAAGCAATAAATGACCAAACCCAAGAAATAATCGGGTCATTACTAGCAATTGGCGGAAGAGAAAGTACAATTCCACCACCACCACCAACACCACCACTATCATAGTCAAAGATGCTGAGGAGCCATGTCATATCGGCTATGGAAGATTCCAGAAGGTTATTTACCTTACGAAAATCGGCGGCGGTGACGATTCTGACAACACGGCGGAGGATTCCCCGCCGCTTGCACTTGCGAACTAGGGTTAAGGCCCGGTCCAGATTCTTGGAAACATCGGCGACAATTCGACGAACCGGACGTTCATAAAGAGAACTGGTAGTAGAGGTGTTGAACCGGGCAACGGACCGGAGCATCTGAGAGAGACGGTCGGCTTGTCTTCCAACCTCAGCACAGTCGGTTTTGAAGAAGTCGGCTTCATCGGCTGCTTGTCTAATTCGGTCGGATATTAGAATCGGAAATGCTAACACTTCTTCTATTCGCTTATCTTCCATTTCCATGGCCGCCATGGAACCACTATTATTGAAAAAGGTTGTACTTTTCGACAAATGGGAAGTTGTTTACTGAGGTTTTGGGTTGACGGACGCAGGACGCTTTCTTTTATTGTTTTATGTTTTATTTTTTACTGTTCTTTGTAGTATTTTATTATTTTCTTTCTTCTGGGACCAAAGGAAGTTTTGGTTTGATTCTGTTCGTACAACATCCTCCTATGTCTACAGTCTACATCGCATGTTTGTGTCGTTTGTGTTTTTAAATTTTTTTCTGGGAAATGGCGTAATTTATTGTTGAGGCCTGTGGACTACGTTCAAAGCCCGTAAGACCCAACGCACAGGAGTAGTGGTCTAACTTTGCTACTGTATTACGTTACTTTCAAGAGTTTTTGGCTAGATGCATACTTGGACCATGACCTTAATTAGACATACATTCTTGTATTATTATACTAAACAAAAAACATCTCTTAACTAATTTAGTAAAAAAGTTGCAAGAACCATCCTTCTATTAGTATCCGGACAAAATCTAGCGGCAGCAACCAAAATGCACGTGACTTCCCCCAATTTTTCCGTACTGTCCTAAGGGCCGGAGCTAGATTGTCGCCAGCGACTTCGGCTGAACTCAGTAGCTTTCATTCAAACTTTGTATTTATCTTAAAAAATTTATTGAATATGTATAAATTCTTAATTTAGAACCCAGTAACTTAAGACAATTAGAATCCTGAACCCATAAGCTCGAAATCCTGGCTCCGCCTCTACTTGTCCTCCTGTTTTCTTCAACCTTTAGCAAAGTAGGAGGCTTTGGACAGAAACCCCTTTCCTCCAATTCTTTTATACCGTTACCAACTGAAAGAGCAATAGTTTTGACATAATTTGTTTTCCTGTGATATAGTAGCACTCAGAGGTGGACTGGGCACCAGAATGCCTATGAGATAGTGGTCGGCCTTTTGAATGCCTTCTTCCTTACTTTTCTGATAAGCCCTTTACGACTATACTATCAGCTAGTAATAACAAAATCTAGTAGCTAACTCCTTTAAAACTTAATGATTATGAGTGACTAAAAGGATATTTAAAAATATCAAACACTTAGTTAAATAAGATCAAGATTAAAAGTATGTTATTAGGCATCATTCCCTCCAAGAATTTCCCACCATGTTCTTGGTGAGACTCAAACTTACAACCTCTCGATTGGAAATGAGGGGTTAGCTTATAAACTTAGTTATTATGATAAAGATAGTGATTGGCTTGTTGCTAATAAAATATCTTATTCCCTTCTAATTTTCTTTAATCCTTTTATGTCTCTCTATTACCTTTTCGATGTCTGAAAGCATATTTCTTAAAAGGAGTTTCAGACTATTTTGTGTAGAAGTTGACCACTATGTACTACTGCAAAATTATTGTTCATGAACGCCAAAAAAAAAAAAAACGGAAAAAAACCCCAAATTGAGCACTAAATACAGAATAGTACACTATCTTGAATTCAAAGAAGAAAAAGAACGAGGAATGCTGGTGTTAGGTCTCCGAGCCAAGTAATCTGGTAAGGGGGAAGTAAATGCAGCATGCTAAACCAGCAGAGCAATCAAACATTACGTTTTATAGGATACATCTCTCTGCACGTGTATTTTATCTTATTTTTGACATAAGAAAATATACCAAAAAGAGTTAATAACTTTTAATATACATACGTATTAGAAAAATATTTGATTTAGTAATAAATTACAAATTAAAATATAACGAAAGAGCCACCATTATCGCTATAACCTTAAAAGGCCTTTGATGAATACAAAATGGTAGATAGCAAGTCTGTTATTACCCAAGTCGAGGAATTGCAAGTAATTATTCACGATCTCCTTGCCGAAGGTATAAATCAAATTAATATTGATGTTGAAAGTAGTAACCTTAGTATTTTTACTAATGAAAATTTCATTGAAGGTCTTGTTATCAATGAAGCATTCCAAGTAGCAGCAATGATTGAGAAGTTGCCTCCTTTGCGGAAGGACTTCAAAAATTACTTGAAACACAAACGCAAGGAGATGTCCCTTGAAGATCTCATTGTTCGGTTGAGAATCGAAGAGGACAATAAAGCTGCTGAAAAGAGAGGTCGTGGAAACTCAACAATAATGGGAGCAAATATTGTTGAAGAGAACAAGAAGAGGAAGAAGGCTTCTGGACCAAAATACAACCCAAGCAAGAAGCGGTTCAGTGGAAACTGCTACAATTGTGGAAAACCTGGACACAAATCTACGGAGTGTCGTGCTCCGAAGAAAGACAAGAAAAAGGATCAAGCAAACATGGTAGAAAAGCATGATGATGTTGATGACTTATGTGCCATGCTTTCCGAATGCAACTTGGTAGGCAATCCTAGAGAGTGGTGGATTGATTCTGGAGCCACTCGCCATGTTTGTGCAGTTAGAGAAGCGTTTGCTACTTATGCTCCTGTTGGACCCGACGAGACGATTTCTATGGGAAATGCTTCTAAGGCCAATATTGAAGGATGTGGGAAGATATTTCTCAAAATGACTTCCGGCAAAGTGGTGACTTTGAACAACGTCCTTCATGTTCCCGAGATTATGAAGAATTTAGTCTCTACTGGACTTCTTGTTAAGAATGGTTTTAAGTGTGTTTTTGTTTCCGATAAGGTTGTAATAAGTAAGAACGAAATGTTTGTAGGAAAAGGTTACCTCACTGAGGGCCTTTTCAAGCTGAATGTAATGGTCGTTGAGAATAATAATAAAATTTCAGCTTCGTCTTACTTACTTGAGTCAAATGAATTATGGCATATACGTTTGGGTCATGTCAATTATAAAACCTTGTGGAAAATGATTAATTTGGAAGTATTGCCTAAATTTGAATGTGACAAATCAAAATGTCAAGTATGTGTGGAATCTAAGTATGTTAAACATCCTTATAAGTCGGTTGAAAGGAATTCAAATCCTTTAGACTTAATTCACACAGATATTTGTGACATGAAGTCAATACCATCTCGCGGTGGAAAGAAGTATTTCATAACTTTTATTGATGATAGTACTCGATATTGCTATGTTTACTTACTTAATAGTAAAGATGAAGCAATAGACGCATTCAAGCAATATAAAAATGAAGTTGAAACACAACTTAACAAGAAAATCAAAATGATAAGAAGTGATAGGGGTGGTGAATATGAATCTCCTTTTGAACAAATTTGTTTAGAATATGGAATTATTCATCAAACAACGGCCCCTTACACGCCCCAATCCAATGGGATTGCAGAAAGAAAGAATCGTTCATTAAAGGAGATGATGAACGCATTATTGATAAGTTCTGGTTTGCCACAGAACTTGTGGGGGGAAGCCATACTTACGGCTAGCCGAATACTAAATCGAGTACCCCATAGCAAAACAAAATCCATTCCATATGAAAAATGGAAAGGAAGGAAGCCCAACTTGAATTATTTTAAAGTGTGGGGTTGTTTGGCAAAAATGCAAGTTCCTAAACCCAAAAGGGTAAAAATAGGACCGAAAACCGTTGATTGTGTTTTCATAGGATATGCGGCTAACAGTAAAGCATATCGATTTCTGGTTCATAAATCAGAAAATCCCGACATTCATAATAATACGGTTATAGAATCAGATAATGCTGAGTTCTTTGAAAATATATATCCGTACAAAAAGGAATGTGAGTCGATTAGTGAAAGATCTAAACGATATCGGGAAGAAGCAAAAGAAAGTACACTTAACCAGAAAGATCCAAGGCGTAGTAAACGTCAAAGAACGTCTACTTCATTTGGACCAGATTTTGTGACTTTCTTATTGGAAAATGAGCCTCAAACATTTAAAGAAGCTATGTCTTCTTCGGAATCATTGTTTTGGAAAGAGGCAGTCAATAGTGAAATAGAATCTATATTGAACAACCATATATGGGAATTGGTTGATCTTCCTCCTGGAAACAAACCGTTGGGTTCTAAATGGATTTTTAAGAGGAAAATTACAGATGATGGCACTATTGACAAATATAAGGCAAGACTTGTGGTCAAAGGGTATAGACAACGAGAAGGTCTTGATTATTTTGATACATACTCTCAAGTTACAAGAATTACGTCCATACGAACGTTAGTAGCGTTAGCTGCAGTTTATGGTCTTGAAATTCATCAAATGGATGTTAAGACAGCTTTCTTAAATGGAGAGTTGGAGGAAGAAATCTACATGGAACAACCAGAAGGGTTTGTGGTTCCAGGTAAAGAAAAGAAGGTCTGTAGACTTGTTAAGTCCCTTTACGGATTAAAACAAACACCCAAACAATGGCATGCTAAATTTGACCAAACAATGTTGTCAAATGGGTTTAAGATAAATGAATGGGATAAATGTGTGTACATTAAAAATGTTCCAAATCACATAGTCATTGTTTGCTTATATGTGGATGATATGCTCATAATGAGTAATGACATTGCCAATATAAATGCTACTAAGCGTATGATAACTAGCAAGTTTGATATGAAAGACTTGGGAGTTGCTGATTTAATTCTAGGAATTAAGATCCATAAGACTTCTCAAGGTCTGGCGTTGTCACAATCTCATTATATCAAGACAATACTTGAAAAATTCAAGCACTTGGGCTTTAAAGTTGCAAAGACTCCAATTGACGTGAATCTTGCATTAGCAAAGAACAAAGGCCAAAGCATATCACAATTGGATTATGCTCGTGTGTTGGGTTGCTTAATGTACATCATGAATTGTACACGACCGGATATAGCCTGTGCTATAAGTAAATTGAGTCAATATACGAGCAATCCAGGTCAATCTCATTGCATGGCCATGAAACGAGTTTTGGGGTACTTAGTACATACCCAGGACTTTGCTTTGCACTACAATAAATATCCTGCGGTCATTGAGGGATATTGTGATGCAAATTGGATCACCGAATCAATTGATTCCAAGTTCACAAGTGGATATGTATTCACCATTGGTGGAGGAGCGGTATCTTAGAAGTCGTCCAAACAAACTTGTATTGCCCGCTCTACAATGGAGGCTGAGTTCATAGCCTTGGATAAAGCCGGTGAAGAAGCTGAATGGCTCCGGAATTTCTTGGAAGATATTCCATTTTGGCCCAAACCCTTGGCACCAATATGCATACACTGTGAAAGTCAAGCCGCAATTCGAAGGTCTGGGAGCGTTATGTATAACGGTAAATCTCGTCATATACGACGAAGACATAAAACCGTTAGACAATTACTCTCTAGAGGAATTATCACGATTGACTATGTAAAGTCAAGTGATAGTGTGGCGGATCCACTTACAAAAGGCCTAGCTAGAGATATAGTTGAGAAATCATCAAGGGGAATGGGACTGTGGCCGAGAACAAGTCATAGTGGCGGTAACTCTACCTAGAAGACTGGAGATCCCAAGATCTAGGTTCAAGGAGATCAAACAAAGTCATTTATGACGGTTCAACATTGTCAAATAAGCTTTTGGTCCATTCTCTTATAAGACAATGTTTCAGTACCAAGGATAAAACATTAAGGCTTTTTAATGATTTCTAAATTTGATACGGGGTATATCAAATAGTGTATCTACGGGATGACACGTTTAGGAATCACCTATGTAAGTGTGAAGTGTTAGCCGCTTCAAGGAGAATTCTGTAAGGCTAGTTCTCTACGCACTTATGAAACCAGGCGGTGTTCATGGCTGAAACGAACACAACAATGAGAACCAAAGACGGTTAAGGGTTGGTTGTGTGACTTGTGGTTGTCTAGGTATACACCAAAGTTCGACGGTTCAAAGATATCAAATCTACCGATTGATCGAGTATATCCGACATAAGTTCACTACGGAAAGTTCAAAGGGAAACCTACTTATCCAGATGCAAGTAATCCTTACTTGCGAATCACACAATTTTTCATGCATACTTCCGTGATATAGCCATTCCCCATTCATGTGGGGGATTGTTGGGTTTTTAATATATTTAATTAATATATTAAAGAGTTAAAAAAAGGGTGAATGGGAAATGGAGGGAAATGAAATTTTGAGAGAAATTTTAATTTCCCTCTCCTTGGTAAATGGGCGTTGTCCCATATCGGAAGAGGAAGAGGTTTTTTATAGGTATATAAGCAATTGCTCTTCTTCTAGCTCTTAAAGAGTTGAGAAGAAAGCAAGCCTCGCGCCGTCGTCGTCGTCGCTCGCTCGGCTCGGCTCGGCTCGGCTTCGGCTTCGGCTTCGGCTTCGGCTTCGACTTCGGATTCGGATTCGAATTTGGATTTGAATTTGGTCAAATGATCGATCGATTGATTAACTTTTTGGACCAAATTTATTTGTTAATAGTAAAATATTAACAGAAATGTTATTAAAATATTTATTTTAATAACAAAATATTAATATTAAATAAATATTAATATTAAATCTAAATTTCAGTTTTTTCTGTTTTTGTAACAGAAAATTAACTACCCATCAATTTTCCCTCTTTATTTTCCCTCTTTATTATTGAGTAAATGGCCATTTATGCAATGGCATTTATGCTGTAGCAGTTTTGCAGAAACACCCATTCTGAAGAGACTCTTCAGATTTCAGCCCAACTTTTGGCTATAAATACAACACTATTGTGCTCAGAATTTTACTACGAATTTCTGAGTTTCTCCTCCTTTATTCTGCATACTTTTAGCATCAAACAAAGCAAAAAGTAAGTGTGATTTGCTACCGAACTTTGTGTTCGCTGAAACACCGGGGTTTGCAGTACCACTACATTAGTGTGTAATTCGTTCTATCTTAGGAGGAAATCATCCATAACCTTGGGTACTAGGAGGGGATTAAATTCCTTAAGGAAACACTGTGAATTCAGTGGGCTCGAATTGGTTTCTTCATTTCTGTCTATGCATATATTTGTTTGTATTTATTTATATTTCCAGAATTATTTTACAAATACATTGTAATAACAAATGTCACTGCAAGCGACTTCTCCAGTGATGCTTCGCCAAACAATGAAGGCCATCCAGATTCTAGAATTCAAATTTGTATACATCTCATGAATATATGAACACCAAAATCAAATATGTTATTACACTGTATTTGTAAAATAATTCTGGAAATATAAATAAATACAAATAAAAATGTGCATAAACATAAATGAAGAAACGAATTCGAGCCCACTGAATTCACAGTGTTTCCTTAAGGAATTTAATCCCCTCCTAGTACCCAATGTTATGAATTAGTTCCTCCCAGGAAAGAACGAATTACACACTGGTGTAGTGGTATTTCAAACCCCAGTGTTTCAGCGAACACAAAGTTTAGTAGCAAATCACATTACTCTTTGCTTTGTTTGATGCTAAAAGTATGCAGAAGAAAGGACGAAAAACTCAGAAATTCGTAATGAAATTCTGAGCAGAATAGTGTTGTATTTATAGCCAAAAGTTGGGTTGAAATCTGAAGAGTCTCTTCAGAATGGCTGTTTTTGCAAAACTGCCACAGCATAAATGTCATTGCATAAATGGCCATACACTCAATAATAAAGAGGGAAAATAAAGAGGGAAAATTGATGGGTAGTTAAGTTTCTGTTACAAAAACAGAAAAACTGAAATTTATTTAATAATATTTCTGTTAATATTTTATTATTAACAAATAAATTTGGTCCAAAAAGTTAATCAATCGAGCCGGAGCAGTAGCCGTAGCCGAAGCCGAGCCGAGCGACAACGACGGCACGGGGCTTGCTTTCTTCTCAACTCTTTAAGAGTTAGAAGAAGAGCAACTGCTTATATACCCATAAAAAACCTCTTACTCTTCCAATATGAGACAATCCCATTTACCAAGGAGAAGGAACTTAAAATTTCACTCAAAATTTTATTTCCCTTCATTTTCCATTCACCCAATTTTAAATATTTAATATATTAATTAAAGATTAAACCTAACAAAATCTTCCGCCAAAAAGGACAAATGTATTCCATCATTCTTGAATGTGACTTCAATATGTTATGAATATCGAGTACTTCCTCTATCTTATAATTTTTTATGTGCATATAGTTTTGACAGTCAATTTTGGCAATGTTCAATATATTATCATACATTGGTTAATTTGTTTTTTTTTTTAGAAAAATTGGTGTTCTTAACTAAATACTCGAAGAATATTGTATGTTAGTTGTTTCATATAAAAACTCGTGTAACTCTTTTTATCTCTATATTTATTTAGATAAAAGTACAACACAAGTGATGGAGGAAATATTTGTTGAAGTAGGTGACTTTTCAGAAAGAAATTCTGTAAAAACACAAATTGAAATGAAGCGAGTGATCAAAATTCATCAATATGTAAGACTATAACAACTTACGAATGTTAATAACAATTTAATATGCGTGACTAATAACAACTTAGCCTTGATGATGGCATCACGATCATATCTAGACACTATGGCTTTCTCGGGAAGAGCATCACATTAAGAAATAAAAAATTTGCCCAAATGATGGCTTTCAAAGTTGAGGTCTTGAAGCGTCTGTTCGGCAACTTTGTTGAATAGGTAGCTTCTGTCAATTATATACTACTAAATGACACCATTTCATATATTAATTTATTACAATATTAATTTTATTTAGAAAGACATTTTGATAACGCTGTCATTTTTCCAATATTATTGAATAGCATGGCCTGGGGCTAAGATAACTCAAGTGGGAGAGCCGTGTTATGGGTGACCTTATTGCACGGTTCAGAGAGCACTTGTGTATGTAATGCAAGTGAACAACTTTTATTTGTTAATAAGAATAAACACAATTTTTGAGAAAAGCCACTTAAATCAAAACATTTTTTTCCTATTTAAATTGCTAATATATTATATATTTTAAATATTTTTAGAATTAGAATATTTAGGTAATGAGAAGGGTATTGTACTAATTCTACTTTTAATTTTAAGGGTTCATCTTTTAATATAATATAGATTAAATTACTAATATATTATATATTTTAAAATACTATTAGAAGTAGAATATTTAGGTAATGAGAAGGGCATTATAATAATTCAACTTTTCACTCTAGAGATTCATGCTTTAATATATATATATATATATATATGTATATATATATATGGACATATGTGTTGCACATATTTTTCATGTCAATAAGTTCAAACTTTTTAAATCACAAAAAAAAAACTATTTAACATGTGTATGAACGATGTATAATCCAAAGAAAAAAAATCAAAAGATTAAAATAATGAACCGTAAGCTTATATGACCGACTTAACAATTGCAAAATGATTCGGTAGTCTTAAATTGCAAAATGATTAATTGTTAGGATACATCCAATGTAAGTGTATTTCGTGTCATTTATCATAAAATTTTATATAAAGTATATCTTGTGTTAAATATTATATATAGTATATTAAACAACAAAGTTCTATCCCATACACATTTTAAAAATATTTCCAAAAGTTAAATCTCAAAAGCCAAAAAGGTTAAGAAAATCAGTCCTCTTGCCAAAGTGGAGAATGAAAGCTTAGCGATAAAAGTGGCATTACTACAATCCTGTCACTACAAGACTTACTGTCTAAGAGGCATCTTGGATGGCCACGCCCACGCCCATCCGACCATTTTTAATGATCGCTATAACTTTTTAAAGGCTAAAAAGTCTAACAAAAATATTAAAAAAACAACAACAAATATTAGAATATTTTTCTAACAAAAATTGAAACACACAGCTGATAAACCGTTGTCTTCTTATAACTTTTCCCATAAATTATCAACCTAATGACCAAAAGAAATTTTGGTTAGTTCTGTTGAAGTTTGACAAAACTCCCGGTAGAAGAGTTAAGTTTGGGGGAATATTTTCCAATAAAATGAGGCCTAATGTTTAGAATTTAAATACACCTCTCATTTTCCTTCTTATCTTCTTAAGGCATTTATATTTTATCTCTTTAGTATTATTTCACTTGTATTTTTGGAGTGGAATAAAATATTGGTTGTGTCTGAGGAATAAGCAAAATTAGTCGAACCTCGTAAATTCCGGTGTTCCTTTTATTATTGTTTTATTGTCTTATTTATTATTTGGTGGCTGCCATAATTTTTGGTATAATAGTTGTGAGTTGTGACTCATTCACACTATATACATTTGGCTTCCGCAACAATTGGTATTAGAGCCAAGGTACTATCTAAGTATGCTCTGTGGTTGCAGCACAGTCTGATCTTCCACATCAGAAAAGATTTATCTTGGTAACTGAGTCAAGGTTCAGTCTGAGTATACTCTGTGGTTACAGATTAGTCCGATCCTCTACATCAGAAAGGAAATAATCTTGATTTGTGTCGTCAGCTATTAAATAATATTTGTGTCAAAGATGGGAGACAATAAACAAGAAGAATCTGCATCAAATGTCAACAATACGTCATCATTGACATCTTCGCTTATGACAAGAATAATGTCAAATGCAAAATTTACGGTAAAAATTTTTAACGGGTCTGGACATTTTGGGATGTGGCAAGGCGAGGTTCTAGATATCCCTTTTTAACAAGGACTAGATCTTGCTATTGAAGAAAAGAGACCATATGCTATTGGAGAAGAAGATTGGAGAATTATCAACCGTGTTGCTTGCGGTACCATTCGATCCTACCTTGCTAGAGAGCAGAAATATTCATACAGAAAGGAAACTTCTGCAAGTAAATTATGGAAAACACTGAAGAATAAATTTTTAAAGAAAAACATAGTCAAAATAAATTGTACATGAAGAAGAGATTGTTTCACTTCACATATGTTCCTCGTACCACGACGAATGAACATATCACCAGTTTTAATAAATTGGTCACAGATTTGCAAAATATGGATACAACTTATGATGATGGTGATTTGGCCTTAATGTTGTTGGCGTCACTTCCTGATAAGTACGATCACCTTGAAACTACTCTACTCCATGGAAATGACGAAGTTTCTCCCAGAGAAGTTTGTTCGTCTTTGTACATCTATGAACATAGACATTGAGAAAAATAGAAGGGCGGAGAAGGAGAAGCACTATTTGTAAGGGGTCGTCCTCAAAATCAAACGAGGACAAGGAACGGAAGATCTAAGTCAAGATCTAAACCCAACAAAAAATGAATGCGCCTTTTGTCGAGAAAAGGGGCACTAGAAGAAAGACTGTTCGAAGTTGAAAAATAAGACCAAACATAACAATTGAAAGGCCATTATGGATTCAAATGTAGCTGATTGTGATGATTCAGATTTCTCATTAGTTACAACGGAGCAGTCAACATCATTAAACATATGGTTGATGGACTCGGCTTGTCGCTATTATATGTGTCCCAACATGTATTAGTTCGTCGAATCTCAAGAAGGAGAATATGGAGTCATTGTGCATAACATCTCTCTTACCTCATATCGCATTGGTTCAATAAGACTAAGGAACCATGATGGAATGATCACAACATTAACAATTGTTCGTTATGTACCAAATTTGAAAAAGAATCTCATCTCTGTGGGAGCCCAAGAATCAAAAGGGTTCAAAATCATTGCAAAAATGAAGTGATGAGAGTATGCTCTGGTGCACTAGTGGTAATGAAGGCTAATTGGAAAAACAATAACATGTACCGCTATCGTGGTAGTACAGTTATTGGAACAGCGATAATGACGTCCAGTGATGACAAAGAGGCAGGAGTACCAGGCTATGGCACATGCGCTTGGGACATGCTGGAGGAAAATCCTTGAAAACACTATCAGATCAAGGATTGTTGAAAGGGGTAAAGGCTTGCAATTTGGAGTTTTGTGAGCATTGTGTAAAAGGGAAGCATGCAAAGGGTTAAATTTGGTACAACAATCCATAATACCAAAGGCATTTTGGATTATGTACACTCTCACATTTGGGGTCCTTCCAAAATACCTTCATTGGGTGAGAAACACTATTTTGCGACATTTGTTGATGATTTTTCCCAAAAAGTATGGATGTATACATTGAAGAGCAAAGATGAAGTGTTGGAAATTTTTCTTAAATGGAAGACGATGGTGGAGAATCAAATTGGCAGGAAGATCAAGTGTATTCGCACAAACAATGAAGGTGAATACAAAAATAATCATTTCAATAAGGTTTGTGAAAATGATGGCATCGTACGACACTTCACTATCAAACATGCACCACAACAGAATGGAGTGACAGAACGTATGAACCGGACCTTGCTGTAGAAGGTAAGATATATGTTATCCAATGCTGGCTTGGGCAAAGAATTTTGGGCTGAGGTAATTACATATGCATGCCACCTCATTAATCCTCTACCATCTGCTGCTATTGATGGCAACACACCATTTGAAAAATGATATGGAAAGCCTCCTATAGATTATGACTCTTTGCATGTGTTTGGCTCAACTGCATATTATCATGTGATAGAGTCAAAATTGGATCTAAGGGAAAAAAAGACTACTTTTATGGGGATTACTTATAGAGTCAAAAGATACCGCTTATGGTGTCCTATGACAGAGAAAGTAATATTCAGCAGGGATGTTACTTTCGCTGAATCTGCTATGGTAAATAAGGTAAGAAATAAAGATACCAAACAAGATGATGGTGCTTCTAAGCAGGTGGAATTTGAGGGAAATTTATTTTTCCTACACAAGAAGCAGAGGAGGGAAACAACTGAAGATCATCCTCTGGAGGGAGAGCCAGTAGAGGAGATTCCAACTCAAGAACCTCAACAACAACTTGAATCAATAGCAACCAGCAGGCCAAAAAGGATAATAACGGAACATGTTCGTCTCATAGAGACAGTTGCTTCTGCAACCGCAATTGTAGCTGATGATGTTCCTACCACTTATAAATATACAGTCCAAAGTTCAGAAGATGATAAGTGGAGGATTTCCATGAATGAAGAAATACAGCCCCTTCATCAGAATCATATATGGAGATTGGCCAATCTCCTGAAGGGGAAGAAAGCAATTGGGTGCAAATGGGTATTTGCAAAGAAGAAAGGATTTCCTAACCAAGTAGATGTTCGCTACAACGCAATATTGGTAGCCAAAGGATATGCTCAAAAGGAGGGAATTGATTACAATGAAGTATTTTCTCCAGTTGTAAAATATTCTTCCATTAGAATTATGTCGGCTTTGGTAGCACAGTTGGATTTGGAACTAGTTCAGATGGATGTAAAAACTGCATTTTTTACATAGAAACTCAGATGAGGAAATCTATATGACTCAGCCAGAAGGATTCAAAGTTGCTGGAAAGGAAAATATGGTTTGCAAACTTGAAAAATCGCTGTACGGATTGAAACAATCTTCTAGACGATGGTACAAGCGATTTGACAAGTTTATGTTGCAGCAAGGGTACAAAAAAAGCAAATACGGTCATTGTGTGTATTTGTGCAATAATAAAGATGGTTCCTTTATATATCTTCTCCTATATGTTGATAGCTTCCAAGAATTCGGAAGAAATTGATAAGTCGAAGATTCAACTGAAGAAGGAGTTCGTGATGAAGGATTTGAGTGAGGCAAAGAAAATTCTTGGCATGGAGATTATAAGAGATAGACGTTCAAAGAAACTTTGTTTATCTCAGAAAGAATATTTGAAGAGAGCACTACAACATTTTGGCATAGATGACAAGACTAAGTCAGTAACTCCACTTGTTCACCATTTTAAGCTAAGTACTACTATGTCGCCAAAGGATAAAGCTGAACGAGAGTATATGTCAAAGGTACCATATGCAAATGCTGTTGGAAGCTTGATGTATGCAATGGTTTGTACAAGACCTGGCATTTCACAAGCTGTTGGAGTTATTAGCAGATATATGCATAATCCAGGAAAGGAGCATTGGCAAGTTGTATAATGGATTCTACGGTATATTCATAATATTGTAGATGTCGGGTTAGTTTTTGAGCAAAGACAATCAGCCTGTAGTTGGATTTTGTGACTCAAATTTTGCGGGTGATCTAGATGAACGAAGATCAACTACTGGTTATGTATTTACTTTTGCAAAGGCACCAGTGAGTTGGAAGTCTACTTTGCATTCAACAGTTGCTTTGTCTATAATAGAGGCATAGTACATGGCTATTACAGAGGCTACGAAGGAGGCAATTTGGCTTCAAGGATTGCTAAAAGAGCTTGGTGTTGAACAAAAAGGTATCACGATTTTTTGTGATAGTCAAAGTGCTATTCAATTAGCGAAGAACCAATTTTATCATGCAAGGACAAAGCACATTGATGTTCGGTATCATTTTTTATACAAGAATCATAGAAGAAGGTGGAGTCACGGTGAAGAAAATTCATACTACAGAGAATCCTGCTGATATGCTGACAAAAGTGATGACAACGATCAAGTTTCAATATTGTTTGGATTTGATCTACATTGTTGAACACTAAAGATTGAAGATGAAGACACAATCAAATTTATTATAGAGAGAAAATTGAAGATGTGGAATTTTGCCAAGGTGGAGATTTATTGAAGTTTGGCAAAACTCGCACACTAGTGGGAGACTTAAGTTTTGGGGAATATTTTCCTTTAAAATGAGGCATAATGTTTAGGATTTAAACACACATCTCATTTACCTTCTTATCTTCTTAAGGTATTTGTATCTTCTCTCTTTAGTATTATTTTACTTGTATTTTTGGAGTGGAATAAAATATTGGTTGTGTTCGAGGAGTAGGAAAAATTAGCCGAACCTCGTAAATTCTGGTGTTCCTTTTATTATTATTTTATTGTCTTATTTTGTATTTGGTGGCTGCCATAATTTTTGATATAATAGTTGTGACTCATTCACACTATATATATACATTTGGCTTTCGCAACAAGTTCACTATCCAGGATCTAACATACAACATGAAAGACTGTATGTGATCAAATCACATTAATTATGTGAAAACCTGATCCAATTACTAGGAAAAAAAAGAAGAAGAATAAGAGTCACAATAATCGAATTACTCCCACACATCTGAAGCTGCAACATACGTAAAAAAATTAATACTTACAGTTACAACTAGACTTAAAGATGAATCAGAAACAAAGAACCGTTTGGTGTCTTTGCAGCTTCTTGTATTTCAATTCGGCTGAATATATATGTTGCCCCTTAAACTTGTCCTTTTTTTTTTGCACTTAAACACTTGAATTAAGACTTGTATTTCAATTCGGCTGAATATATATTTATGTTGCAGCAAGGGTACAAAAAAAGCAAATACGGTCATTGTGTGTATTTGTGCAATAATAAACACTACAGCATTTTAGGCCTACAACCACCCCTGAAAAGTGTGGCCTAAAATGCCAAGAAGTGTAGCTTTTGAGCAAAGGCAACACTTTATGGCTTTAGGCAATGCTTTTTCGGGGGTAGCCTAAAGTACCGTAACCTTTGACTATTGGCCACGCTTTGTAGGTGTTGCCTTAGAAGCCACGCTTTAAAAGTGTGGCAAATACGGTACAAATGCCACACTTATATTTTCTGATATAGCCACACTTTTGTGGCATAAGGCTACACTTATAAAGCGTGATTATTGTCACGTTATAGGCTACGCTTAAAAAGTGTGGCTTCTAGAGCAACATTTATCTTTAACAATGCCACATTGACATTTCCTATGGCCACACTTTCTAAGCGTGGCCATTTTGTCTACGCTACAAAATTATTTTACAAATTTCTTATATTAGCCACAATTTTGTGGTTAAAAAATTATATTTGTTTGTATCAAGTTCACACACACACACACACACACACACACACACACACACATATATATATATATATATATATATATATATATATATATATATATATATATATATATATATATGTGTGTTAATTTAAATGATAAGTAATAGAATAAAAATAATTCAAATCTTATACTTGAAATAAATTTCAACAAAAGAAACACACTTTGTATACTATCTATAGTATAAAAGCAATGTTGGTTCAAGAAGTTCACTAGCAAAGACCTCAGCAAAACCAAATGTACTCATATTTAGTGTCGACAAAAATAAACATCTTGTACAAAAGGTCTTCATCGTTCACTTTAATGATTCAAATTGATTTGTGCACACCATTTCCAATTGCATCACATGTATTTCCTACACATTCAAAAAGAAAAAATTAGGAAGAAATGCTTGTAACGAGAACAACGATCAAAAGAAAGCCTCAAAATACTTTCACTTCTTCAGAATAAGTTAAACTTCTATGCAGTTAGTAAGTGGTAAAAAAAGTAATTAATAGAAGATTACTCTGGTCACATGTAACGAGTTATAATATAAGTAGCTTCAGTCAATTGAGGGTCACGTACCCTCTTCCTTTATAATATGAGTATTGGTTTGCCCGAACCCAATAGTTTTTGCTCAAAAAATGTATGTGTTAAAAAATTTCATTAAATATGTACAATATCAAATTTAAAACCAAGTTATTAGTACTTAAAGTCATCATTCCAAAATCCAAACCCCATAAAGATTGAAATCCTGGCCCTGGTTAATGCACACTAATGAACAATGTAGAAAAACAAGGCATCACAAGGAGCTACTGAGTAGCTGGATGTGCTATAAAGGGAACAAAGAATTGAAGGAAATCTGGAGGACCACTCTAGCATGTGTTTTACGACCTATTTGGAAGGATAGGAATCATAGATGTTTCAAAGGAAAGGCATCATCAATACATGTTTCAAAACAGAGAGGTTCATTTTAGTTTAGAATTCAAAACAGAGAAGTTCATTTTAGTCGTTGAGCAGTGCCGAGAAGATGCATTCAGGCAAGTCTTGTCTTTTGTGCTTTCAGTGGCTTATTAGTGATGGAAAAGCACAATTGGCTTTAGCTAAACTTCATTTTTCATTATTTAAAAGCGGGTACTATAAAAAATTAGCCTCATATACTTCTAATCTGACATTCTATATTTTTCAGTTAGTGGCAACTGCAGTTGATATTTGTGCTGAATTCGGAGGGGATATCCTCAAGCCTCATACTATAGGTAATTTGTGCATTATAATATGCTTAAGATATTTATTTTCTCCACTAGCAGGACTGACTTAGCTTTATAATGTTGTTTCATTAATATTCAATCATTTAAAATCCGTAATGGAGCATCCTGATGCAAAACGCCAGGATAACATCATGGCTTACGAGGCTATCATTTCTACATGTGGGAAGTTAAGCCAGTTTGTCTGGGAAGGCATTTACACCTATAAGGTTTCTCTCTTACTACTCCTTCCCTATATCATTATTATAGATAACACACATTCAGTTATCCTCCATTTACACATGTACCCTTTATCATTAATTAACTATACCTGGTCACTAAGGTATCCTCCATTTCACATTTCAGGTATCTCCACAAGGATGGCAACAAGGACAGCAAGAAACTTAACTGATGCCCAGTTTAAGTACATAGATGACCTATTGTTCTGGGGCAAAGTCGACACACTGGGGAGTAACACCATGATACATCACAGTAGTGCAACACATCAGGAACTACACCAGAGAAAGAGTCCAATACAATGCAATGAGGATGCACACAACACTGGATACCAATACAGTATAGGTGTGAAGAGCTGGACATCGATATGCACTGGTTGGCGAGACACCACGAGCAGGATAAAGTGGGATAAAACTTAAATGCGGCACTAAAGAATATCAACATGGAATACATGCAAAGGTCCCAACAAACAAAGGAACGACACACGAAAATGAGGGCAAAATCACTATACTCATACATAGCTGGGCAACAACCAAATGTTTCTACACCATTTACTTCTCATGACGATATGCTTATATGTCATACAATTTATATCCTGAACAAGTAAACAACAACATTATGACCCCTAGAATCTTAGTCATGGCAATAGATTCAGTTTCCTATCACACACTTATAGAAAGCATGATTTTGTAAGTTACTTAAGATTGAGGTAGTTTTTGGAATTGTAAAATATAAATACCTTTTCAATATTCGGGCCATGGGTTGAGCCAGAAGAATATTGTAGATTTTTGCCTCTCATAGCTCGTGCACTACTTGCATCAATCGGTAAAGGAATATTAGATCCAACACACCCTTGTATATCATGAAAATCTAGTCCAGGGTTGTTTTTCACCATTTGACTAAAAAAAACATCGCATTTCTTCCCTCATCATTTCCTTCATTTCTTCCTTCAGAGAAGTTATTTCGTTGGCATGCTTTTGTTTAAGCTTGGTGATTTCTTCATCTTTTTTATAGAGCTTGTCGTCACCGATCTACCATAGCATCTAACCCGACTAGGCTGCTCCTTTCCAAATACAGTCGTAAATGCATCATCTGCCGTTTCTTCAGAACTTTGGCGATTCTGAAGTTTGGACTATCAAAAAATATTATTACACATCACTTACAAGTCAAGATAGATCGAACACTAAAACAAGTTTTAGCAAGTCAATATTGAGAAAAGGACACAAAGTTTAAATGTGGCATTGAGGAAAAAAGGATCAATATTGAAAGAACTTCCACAAGTAAACACACGCATCAATGCAATACAGAGATATCTTCTGAATTTTCAATTGGAGTATCCAACTCCAATTTGGTAGACAAGGGGAAAGATTGTGATGGTCATGCTTGCTTTGCCAGAGATCAATTCAAGCTAGCAGCATGCATGTCCTCAAATCAGCCATGTCTATGCATTCACTGTAGTACCACGGCAATGGCAAGGTAATTTCCCCAATACTATTATGATGAAATTATACATTGTTCCTTCAGCAGTAACATTCAAAATTGTGACTCGAAAGCTTGTTCCTTGGATAAGTGAATGTTCACAATAAGTATTTTATCCCCAAGAAATTCTATGTGAAGGACTACTGAGTGCTGCAATATAGCAGATCAACAGTCAAATTAAGTGAATTTAAGTTATATTTAACAACTCCAATAAATTTTCAGCCTACTTTAACATGCTATAGAATAGTACTTGTATAAATTGACATAATATAAGGTAAAGGGGGTTTATATTTATCTTCGCGCCCACCAACATAATGTACTTGAAAACAAGAGGTGAATGGTGATTGACCTACTGTTAGAATAGGCAAGCTGAAAATTTTAGCAATAACAGGGGAACTTGTGGGATGGCAATTAAATCTACGTTGTGGGGTGAGCAATGTAGCGGAGATGAGGAGATGCTTTCAGTTGGCTCACCTTTACCAAAAATTGGCAGCTCTTCTAAGCTGAACTCAGGCAGCAAATTAAACGCAAAAGCACCAGATTTTATTCCTAAAACTAGGCAGCAACAGATTACACCAGCTGCTATTTCGATCGCAAAAGCAGTTAATAATCGAGCAGCAGCAAATATTAAATATGGGCAGCAGCAAATTGAGGAAACTAATCCAATCTTGGATAAAATGCAACAGCAACATATGCCAAATGACTTAATTGTTGGTCCTACTGCTGATCGATCAACAACACCAGCTAATTCTAGGCAGCAACAAGTTATGAAAACAACTCCAAATATTTAAGTAGAAGATAGAAAGCTATTTGATGCGATGGTAAACTCAAAACATGTTAGTTCTTTAAATCTTACTGCTTTTAGCACAGGTCGAGTGAATAAGAGTGGGAACAGAATACAAAGCATATCACAACACCTCTGCAGTATCTAGTGGGAACAAAATGCAAAGCTAAAATAAATAGACGTACAAAGATACCTGTGCAGTATCTAGTTGCTTCCTCAAAATTTGTTAGTCAACAATTTTCTTTAGTTGGATGAGCACTACCTGATAACAATAGAAAAAATATGTATACTTCAATACTTCAGTAATAAGATAAATGACAAATTCAGAACTACAATTCTACTTGCTCATTTTCACTTACCTGGATATTTAGTGCAAAACTAGAGGACTTAAACCTCTTTCCATATATTACGAAAATAAATCGAGGCACACTTAATAGTGACCAAATGCTTTAGAAACAAAAAGGGACACTCTATAATTATATGAGCAAGACATATATAAGCACTAGGAAGAAACAATCAGCCACAAAAATTCAATATTAGAACTTGAAAAAATAGACAAGAAAATATTGGCAAGCAAATATGATCAATTTGAATCTAAAGCAGTAGTCTTTAATGTGTCTCTAGTTGTTAAGCAAGAAATGGCTTAGCTGTTTTCTATTTTAATTAGAGCCAAGCTCATAATTTATCCTAAAAATCAAACTCGCCCTTCGGTTCAAACTCGTCCTCTGATTCAAACTCATCCTCCGATTCAAACTCGTCTTCTGATTCAATTTCAAGTTGTGCAAGAAATCCTTTTGGATAATCCCAAATATACCCATCATATGATAATCCCGAATAATTTGATAAAACCAAATTAACAAGTAAATATGAATGAAAAAATTAAATAAAATACAATATCATAACTCCAAATAAAGAATAATCTGCATAATTACACCAAAAGGTACATAATTTTACAAATATAATGTTGCAATCACAAATAGTAACAAAAAATTAAACTACCCAAATAAACAATAATTGTCTAAAGTTAAGATCATATATGGGGAAAATAAAGAGTACCCATTAGAGACTTTTTCATGAGATGGGTTTTACTAAATTAATCACATGGAGGCTTGATTCAGTTTTTTCTTTCTTAGGATTATAAAATTAAAGAAAACAGATATAGCACTTTCTGAGATGGATATGGTATGATACCAATAATACAAATATTTACAAAAATTAAGAACTTGCAATTGTAAAAGCAACTGAAAGGTTGAAGCTTACAGTAATAAGATTAATAGGTGAAAGAATGGAGATTGTAGAAGCAGTCGATCGATATAGTGGCCAAAGCGATGGGGAAATTGTTTGAACTGAACGTACGGTAGTGTTGTGGAAATTATTTCCACTTTTTCCTATAGGGTTTCCTATAGACATTGTCCTCATGAGAATTGGGGGCAAAATATTTTATTAAGAGAAATTTTGGTGGGAAATATTTGGGGAAATATTTTATAAGGAATATTAAGGGTACGCTTCAAAAGTGTTGAATTTAATATTAAAATATAACAACTCTTAAAAAACGTAGCAATGTGTGGCCAAAAGTTTTATATTTACGTAACATTTAAAAAATGTTGTCTTTATATTTAAAAGGGACACTTTAAAAGTGTTACCTTAAAATCCGTGGCCGAAGACTATACTCAAAGGTCACGCCTAAAAAGTGTTCCTACAGATACTTTTGGCAACATTTTTTAAGCGTTGCCTAAGTTAGTGTGGCTGTAGGCATAAAATGTTGTAGTGAAAGATGGTTCCTTTATATATCTTCTCCTATATGTTGATAGCTTCCAAGAATTCGGAAGAAATTGATAAGTCGAAGATTCAACTGAAGAAGGAGTTCGTGATGAAGGATTTGAGTGAGGCAAAGAAAATTCTTGGCATGGAGATAATAAGAGATAGACGTTCAAAGAAACTCTGTTTATCTCAGAAAGAATATTTGAAGAGAGCACTACAACATTTTGGCATAGATGACAAGAATAAGTCAGTAACTCCACTTGCTCACCATTTTAAGCTAAGTACTACTATGTCGCCAAAGGATAAAGCTGAACGAGAGTATATGTCAAAGGTACCATACGCAAATGTTGTTGGAAGCTTGATGTATGCAATGGTTTGTACGAGACCTAACATTTCACAAGCTATTGGAGTTATTAGCAGATATATGCATAATCTAAGAAAGGAGCATTGGCAAGCTGTATAGTGGATTCTACGGTATATTCATAATACTGTAGATGCCGGGTTAGTTTTTGAGCAAAGACAATCAGCATGTAGTTGGATTTTGTGACTCAAATTTTGCAGATGATCTAGATGAACGAAGATCAACTACTGGTTATGTGTTTACTTTTGCAAAGCACCAATTAGTTGGAAGTCTACTTTGCATTCAACAGATGCTTTGTCTAAAACAGAGGCATAGTACATGGCTATTACAGAGGCTAGGAAGGAGGCAATTTGGCTTCAAGGATTGTTAAAGGAGCTTGATGTTGAACAAAAATGTATCACAATTTTTTGTGATAGTCAAAGTGCTATTCAATTAGTGAAGAACCATGTTTATCATTCAAGGACGAAGCACATTGATGTTCTGTATTATTTTGTACGAGAATCATAGAAGAAAGTGGAGTCACGGTGAAAAAAATTCATACTACAGAGAATCCTGCTAATATGCTGACAAAAGTGATGAATGCGATCAAGTTTCAATATTGTTTGGATTTTGATCAACATTGTTGAACACTGAAGATTGAAGATGAAGACACAATCAAATTTGTTATAGAGAGAAAATTGAAGATATGGAATTTTGCCAAGGTAGAGATTTGTTGAAGTTTGGCGAAACTCCCACATCCGTGGGAGACTTAAGTTTGGGGGAATATTTTTCTATAAAGGAGGCCTAATGTTTAGGATTTAAACTCACAACTCATTTGCCTTCTTATTTTCTTAAGATATTTGTATCTTTTCTCTTTAGTATTATTTCACTTGTATTTTTGGAGTGAAATAAAATATTGGTTGTGTTCGAAGAGTAGAAAAAATTTGCCGAACCTCGTGAATTCTGGTGTTACTTTTATTATTGTTTTATTGTCTTATTTATTATTTGGTGACTGCCATAATTTTTGGTATAATAGTTATGACTCATTCACTTGTATATTTAGCTTCCGCAACAAGTTCACTATCCAGGATCTAAAATACAAGATCAAAGAATGTATGTGATCAAATCACATTAATTATGTGAAAACTTGATCCAGGTACTAGGAAAAAAAAGAAGAATAAGAGTCACAATAATCGAATTACTCCCACACATCTGAAGCTGCAACATACGTAAAAAATTAATACTTACAGTTACAACTAGACTTAAAGATGAATCAGAAACAAAGAACCGTTTGGTGTCTTTGCAGCTTCTTGTATTTCAATTCGGCTGAATATATATGTTGCCCCTTAAACTTGTCCTTTTATTTTGCACTTAAACACTTGAATTAAGACTTGTTCCTATTGAACACCTCAACTATATATAAAGTATGTCAACTAAACATATTCTACATTTCTAAACAAATTTTAGTGTGTGAGTGTTACTTGCTATGACATAACAAATGTTACCAATAAGAAAAAGCCATGTCAAAAATAAAAAAATAAAAAGTCAAAATATGAAGGGAGAAAAAAGTCAAAAACCTTCACCGGAAAAAGAAAGAAAAAACACTGGCGAAAAATGAAAACCGATGGGGCTGAATGATGTTTTCCTGATTACCAAATTTGCAAAATTGGTGAATGATGTTTTCTTCGTTACCAAACTACAAAAGAAACACTAACGGCCTGAAAAAAACAGGAACTAAGGGTGTGTTTGGTATGAAGGAAAATGTTTTCCATGGAAAATGTTTTCCTAGAAAATGTTTTCATGGAAAATGAGTGATTTTATCACTTATTTTCTCTTGTTTGGTTGGTAAGTGGAAAACATTTTCCGGAAAATATTTTCTATGTTTGGTTAGAGAGTAAAAAATAGTTTTTTTTAGAAAAATATTTTTTTTGCAACTCTCCTACCCCTCCCCCTCCCACCTCCCCCACCCCTCCCCTTCCCGAAGTCTCTAAAAATTGACATAATTTAAAGGAACTAATGTGATGCTTTACTTTTTAACGCAAAAATCGTGTATTTTCAAATCGGTAAATTTATAATTTCTAAACCCGTAAACTTCCGAACTCATAATTTTGGAACTTGTAAAATATTGAGCCTTTAAATGATAAATAATAAAATTAAAAACTGAAAAATATATTTTCAAATTTTTTTCCGGGGAGGAGGGGGGCAGTAAATCGAAAAAAAAAATAAAAATTTTAATTACAAAAATAAAGTAATTTTTTTTGTGCGGGGGAGGGGGGAGGGGGGAGGAGGTAGGGGTGGGGGTGGGTGGTGCAGAAAAATAAGAAAACAGAAATTTAAAATTATAGAAAAAAAATTAAGGTAAAAGAAATTTTTTTTGCGGGGTGGGGTGGAAGGGTAGTAGGGTGGATGGTAACGGAAAAACTGAAATTTTTCTAAAAAAAAACTGTTTTTTGGAGAGAGGGTGGGGTGGGTTGGTGAGGGTGAGAATGGTTGAGATGGAGCTTTGGAAAATGTTTTCCCTTCTTTTGATAAGGAAAACATTTTCCTCCAATTGGAGGAAAATGAATTGATAAGGAAAATGTTTTCCAAAACATTTAAGCCAACCAAACATGAGAAAATTGGAAAACATTTTCCAAAAAATATTTTCCTTCGTACCAAACACACCCTAAAGCTATGAGAAGAAGGAAAACTAATGCAAATAAGATAAAGGTTTTTCTTTCATAACCTTCAAAAGTCATTATCGTGTTATATATAAAGAAAATGGAAGGAGGGATGAGTTTGAACAAAAGTATACTAAAGGAACTAATGTGTAATATTATAAATATTAACCATAAAAGAATAGGGACATAAGTGTTAGCACCACAACGACTCCAACATAACTTCCCTTTGTTATTACTCCAATGGCGCAGATGCACCCTTTATAGTTGAACGTACAGCTCCCCGTCTGCACAATAATTTCCTTTCTAGCATGACCAACTCTAGCTCATATCCAACACCACCACCGTGAATTCCACTTGTTGGACAACTGCTGAAGGCATTGGAGATATAAAAGATACAATATGCAAAATTGATCCTCTCTTGTAAATACTTTGTGAATAAGAAACATCATGTATGTGCTCTTTTCTTCTCTTTTAAATGGGTTAAGCACTGTTTCAGCTGCTGAAGGCTTCGGAGATATCAAGATGCAATCTTGGTAAATTTTAAGAATTCTAACAGCCAAAATCTGAGGAGGGGAGAGGTGGTCATGACCAGTTTTAAAGTTGCTATGTTTCTCATATGGTGGTGGCCAGATCTATACCGGGGACAGAGGTGGTGATGCCGCAGACTAAAAAGAAGAAGAAGGTGCTGCGACGATGGTGGTCATGGCGGTACCGGAATCGGTAAAAGGTGGTAGCAAGTTTGTCACCGGATAATTATTTTCCCGACAGAATCTGCACATTTCCCAGCAATACACGCTTTATTTAAGTAAGATACACGTTATGTGCCAACTCGAGTTGTGTCTCATAGTTATACTTGGGTTTGAGTTTAGGTGTTTAATTGGAAAATGCTTTAATATAAGTGTCTAAATAAAAAAAAGTGGACAAGTTTAAGGGTCTTCGCGCATGTATTCAGCCTTTCAATTCTCATTTTGTTACGAATGAAAATTAAAAGATATGTATACACAAAATGTCTGAGGGGGAAAAATAAAATGGTAGTTGTATGGGGTCGAATCGAACACAACTGATTACAGTCGAGATGCATCTTTTCATGGCCACTAAAGTTGAGTATACCTCTCTTCACACCCATATAACGTGGGGGAGTACGCCTCTAACAATAAAGGCGTAATGTCAAACTCGCCCGTATGAGTACTCCGTCCCCTCCGCCCGTTTATATTTCTGGAACGACAGCGGTCCTAGAATAAATGATATTTTGACGAGGGAGCCTTCCTTGTATATAAGGAAAGGCTTCCCTCATTTGTAAGGCATGTGTTATTTTCATTAATAATACAACTTCTAACTATCGTTCTCTCTCTATCATTTCTCTTTCAGTGATTTGTATCGATAATTCACTTAGTCTCGTTACAATCTCGTCAGAACAAATAACATACGAACTATAGATCTATCCTTGGGTTTATTATCATTGACTCTGATTTACCTCTTCAAAAACTTTGATTGTCCCTAACTTATAAAGGAATCGATAGCTTTTAGGCCAAACAATTTGGCACCGTCTGTGGGGATTTCGAGAATCAAACTTGTAGTATACACCCGAAGGATCAGATTACCAGATAAAACCCCAAAATGGTCGAAAAAAACTCCCGGTCCAAAGCTATAATGGAAGTCACCACCAACCTCCTGAGTTTCCTGAACGATGTCGGTGGTGGCGCTACCATCAACACCACCCCAAATACCGCACCAGAGACAGAAGCCTCATATTCCCTATCCGGGAACCTTGCAACCTTGCAGGAAAAAGACACTTCCACATCCGCTGCAAAAGAAGCACCCCCGGTGGTCAGGAAGTTACTAGAAGAATGGTTGACAAGCACCCTAAGCGGCCTAGTGGAAAAACTATCACAGAGTCATGCAAAAGCAGCGCCAATGACAAGTATCACCGCCACAATGGATGAGCAAGAGGAAATGCTGACCAACAACCAACCAGTCGAAACGCAAATGCATGACTACACATTAACGTCCATTCTGAGAAAAATGGAAGAAATGGAGAGCGAAAACAAGGCCCTCCACGACCAAATGAAATAGCACCAGGATAGGGTCGACAAGATCCCTGGAGTGCCCAAACTGCTGCCCAAACGTGACATAGGGAGGTTCGTAGAACAACCCTACTCCGAGGAGGCCGCCCCTTACACCATCCTGAAAACTTTCAAGATGCTTCCTTATCTAAGAGTGTACGATGGGACCACCGACCCCGAAGACCATCTCATCCATTACGTCACTGTCGTGAAAGGTAACGAACTGTCTAAGGAACAGGTTTCATCTGTGCTGCTGAAGAATTTCATTGAGATGCTGACCAGAAGAGCCCTAACATGGTATTCTCAACTGCCCGCAAAAGCAATCTCAACCTTCAAAGAAATGGTAGACAAATTTGTCAGTACGCACGCTGGTGCAAAGAAGGCAGAAGCACAGGTAAACGACATCTTCGCAGTCAGACAAACCACAGACGAGGGCCTCAGGAACTTCCTCGCCAGATTCAACAGGGTGAGGATGAGCCTACCAAATGTATCAGAGGACATGGCGGTAACTGCTTTTCAGAACAGACTCAACAGGGACGGTTCCAGATCACCCAAGAAACTACTAAGCCGACTCATGAAATATCCTCCCACAACTTGGGATGGGATCCATAACGTCTACTGCGCCGAGGTACGAGCAGATGAAGATGACCTCAATGGACTGACCCAATGACTAACAACCATATACCTAGACATAAGGAGATATCGACGTCACGAGGGACGTCAGGAACTCCCCCATCGCCCCAATAAAGAATGACATCAGTCCTATATGAGGTTCCATCTTCCGCCCCCTCATCATGCAGATGCACTACAACCTCAACGAAAGAGGTATGCCCCATTTACTTTCATCACATAACTTTTGTGTCTCTCCTTCAGAGATTGTGTACGCACTGGAAAAGCTTGGCACCAAGGTGCAGTGGCCTCAGAAAATGAAATCGGACCCTGCCACGAGGAAATCAAACGTCCTGTGTGAATTCCACCTAGAATGGGGGCGCAAGACCGAGGATTGCATAGGTCTATGATAGGAATTCATCAGGATGCTAAACCAAGGATACCTGAAGGAGCTGCTCAATGACAAGGGAAAGGCCAATTTCGCACACGGGCGAGAGTAGTCCCGCGGACCACCAAACCCACCCTCCCCGATGCAGACGGTAAATATGATCATCGGAGACGGTACCGACGTCGCTGTCAACCATGTCAAATTCGCCAACACACACAGACTAAAGAGGACCATCTCCCACAAACGGTACGATGACCTCGAAGGAAGTATCACATTCGATAAGTCTGACGCTGATGGTTTGTGTTTTCCCCATTATGATGCTTTAGTTATCACTTTGCGTATTATTGATACAGATGTCAGGAGAGTCATAATCGATGACGGAAGCGGTGCCTGTATTATCCATCCGAGAGTCCTCTCGCAGATGGGACTCAAGGACAGAATAACAGCCCGCTGCATAATTCTAATTGGTTTTAATAATACAGTGGAACATACATCAGGAGAAGTGACTTTACCCGTCCTCACGGGGGGAGTCACATTGGAGACCACCTTCCACGTAATGAACCATGAGACGGCATATAATGTCATCATCGGACATCCATAGATACATGCCATGCGAGCGGTCCCATCAAGCTTATACCAAGTGGTTAAGTTCCCTACTCCATGGGGGGTATTCAACATCAAAGGAGAACCGTGCACAGCGCAAGAATGTTATAAGATAACACAATATTACGCCCACACCCGACAACTAAATGGGGCAAGTGCGGAGGCATAGCAATCAGCCATGTCGGGGACCAAAACAAGCCCGACGACTGACTCTATCAGAGACCCAGACATTATGGAGGCTTGTAAGGCCACAATCGAGGACCTCGATTCAGTTCAGCTAGATCGTCACAACCCCGAAAGGAAAGCATACATCGGCTACGGGCTCACCAACCCGGGTAAGTACCGTGAATTTTTCTCTAACCATACAGATACATTTGCTTTTTCCCATGGAGACATGCCAGGAATCTCGCCAGACGTCGCCACCCACAAGCTCAACGTCGACCCGCTACATCCGCCGGTACGACAGATCAGGAAAACGTTCAACCCCACGATCAACGAGGCAGTTGGCGAGGAAGTAGACAAACTACTCGCCAACAGCTCTATCAAAGAGTCAAAATACCCATAATGGGTCGCCAATGTAGTGATGGTAAAAAAAATGAACGGAAAATGGAGAATGTGTGTAGACTTCACTGACCTGAACAAGGCATTCCCCAAGGATCCCTTCCCCATCCCTCACATCGACCAACTGATCAATGCCACCTCCGGGCATGAACTACTAAGCTTCTTGGATGTATATTCCGGTTATAACCAAATCTTAATGGCCGAAGAAGATCTGGAAAAGACCACGTTCATCACAAACCAGGGTACCAACTGCTACAAGGTGATGCCCTTTGGGCTCAAGAACACAGGGGCCACATACCAAAGACTGGTCACTAAGATGTTCAAGGAAAAACTCGGGAAAACCACGGAGGTTTACATCGACGACATGCTAGTGAAGTCTGCCAGAAAGGAAGACCACATCGACCACTTGCGGGAGGCCTTCGAAATACTGAAAAAGTATGGGATGAGACTAAATCCCGAGAAATGTGCCTTTGGCGTGACGTCAGGAAAGTTTTTATGTTTTCTCGTATTCCAAAGGGGGATCGAAGTCAATCCTGATCAAATCAAGGCGATCGCTTCAATACCCGAAATGCTCAACAGCAAGAAAAAAGTCCAGAAATTGACAGGTCGGATAGCCGCTCTCTCTCGTTTCATCTTCTGATCCTTGGACAGATGCCACAAATTCTTCAGCGTGCTGAGAAAAGACAATGGATTCCAGTGCAACGACGAATGTGTCAAAGCCCTACAAGGGCTAAAATGTATCTATCATCGCCACCGCTGCTGTCAAAAGTGAAACCAGGTGAGCCTCTACTGACGTATCTAGCCGTGCCGGAAGTCGCGGTCAGCATAGTATTGGTTCGCGAAGAAAAAGGTACGCAATCACCTATCTATTACATTAGTGAAAACCTAGTAGATGCCAAAACACGGTACCCACACCTAGAAAAATTGGCTCAGGCATTGGTCACAGCTTCCAGAAAACTGAGACCCTATTTCCAATGCCACTCCATCAAAGTGGTGACCACTTTTCCTCTGAGAAGCATCTTGCACAAGCCCGAACTATCGGGCCGGCTCGCCAGATGGGCCATAGAGATCAGCGAGCACGATATCACATATATTCCCAGGACCTCCATCAAGTCGCAAGTCCTCGCCGACTTTGTGGCCAATTTCACTGTCAAAATATTGCTAGAGGCGGAAAATGAAGCCCTACGTGCCACCTCGAGTACCAACCCCTGGACCCTCTACACCAATGGGACCGCAAACGCCTTGGGATCTGGGTTGGACTCGTCCTCGAAGTTCCTACGGGTGAAATCATTTGCCAATCCATACGATACCCCGAGATGACTAACAATGAGGCAGAATATGAAGCCTTCATTGCAAGTATAACATTAGCCATCAGGTAAGGAGCTCGCCGACTTGTCCTACAATGCGACTCACAACTCGTGGTAAATCAAGTCATCGGGACTTATCAGATCAAGGAACAAAGGCTGCAGAAATATCAAGTGAAAATCCACAAGCTAAAGGCACAGCTCGACGAGTGCCGCATCGAATAGATTCCTAGAGCAGATAACGCCGAAGCAGACGGACTGGCCAAGCTGGCCACGGCCGCCACGAGCCTAAACAAAGAGAGCACCATCACCATGCTTCACTCAACAATCGACAATACTGTGGTACTCTCCCTACATCTAACTTAGGACTGGCATAACCAATTTGTATTGTATTTGATACATGGAAATTTACCACCCGACAAAAAGGAAGCAAAAAAGCTTCGCATGCAGGCAGCAAGGTACTGCATGATAAACAATGACCTCTACAAGAGGACATTTGGAGGACCCCTGGTCAAGTGCCTAGGCCCCAACCAAATAACACCGGTGTTAGAGGAGGTTCACGAAGGCCCTTTCGGCGCTCATACAGGAAACCAACCACTCGTGCGATGCCTGGTACGGGCTGGGTACTACTGGACCACCATGAAGAAAGACACGGCGGATTACGTCCGCCAGTGTGAGAAGTGCCAAAAGTTTGCCCCTTTAATACACCAACCAGGGGAACCCTTTCATTTAGTCACTTCACCATGGCCCTTCATCAAATGGGGAATGGACATATTTGGACCACTACCCGTCGGACAAGGAAATGTATGCTTTTTACTAGTTTTAACTAACTATTTCTCCAAGTGGGTGGAAGCAGGTGCCTACCAGATTCGCGAGCAAGAAGTCATCGCCTTCATCTGGAAAAATATTATATGTCGCGTCGGCATCCCCAAAGAAATAACCTGCGACAACGGACGCCAGTTCGTAGGGCAAAAAACAACCGACTTCTTCGATAAATGGCGTATCAAAAGAATACTCTCAATGCCATATCATCCCGCTGCCAACAGTCAGGTAGAGTCATCCAACAAAACCATACTGAATACACTGAATAGAACCTCGAAGACGCTAAAGGACTATGGCCCGAGTTATTGCCGGAAGTACTATGAGCACACATGACTATCCCCAAATCCTCCACAAGAGAAACTCCTTACTCGCTAGTCTACGGAACTGATGTCGTCATACCAATCGAAGTCGATGAGCCAAGTCTGAGGTACTCACATGCGAGCAAAGAGGAGAACGACACAAATCGACTCCAAGATCTTGATGAAGCTGAAGAAAGAAGAGAAATGGTCCATATTAGGCTGGTGGCCCAAAAATAGCAAATTGAAAGATACTACAATATGAGAGCAAAAATTCGACCGCTCAAAGTAGGCGACTACATGCTAAAAGCCAAGACACTAACATCCAAAGATCCTAACGAAGGAAATTTGGGCACCAATTAGGACGGACCCTACAAAATCACCGCAGCAACGGACAAGGGTTCCTTCTGACTAGAGACCATGAATGGGAAGACGCTCCAAAACAACTGGAATGTCACGGATTGAATTGTTCATAAACATTCGAGGTAAGTATTTGTTCTATCCTAGCTTGAGGGAATAAGATTATTTGCTATGTGCTAATGTGATCGAGTGCGGTGTATGGGCTGTGGTGACGAGTATCCATACTCTGGCGTCTAGCATGACCGTGAGTTGTTGTTAATACTTGTTTTGGGACATATTTGAATATAAATTGTTGAACCCTTTCCGGGTTGTAGAAGTGTTATTGTTCTCCTTTGTCGAGACTTGTTGTGAAGATGATTGTTGATTGCCCTTGTTGGGACGGTTTATGATTTATTGTTTCATTCGTTCATGATTTGTTGTTTTCTTTCTCTGCCTTTAACTGTGATTGTTATTTGGGTGAGGAAGAGTGATAATGCACGAAGGGTGATGCCGTGCCTTGATTTATTATTTATGCACGAAGGTTAATGCCGTGCCTTGTTATTGATTATGCACGAAGGTTAATGCCGTTCCATGTTTTATTGATTATGCACGAAGGATCATGCCGTGCCTTGTTATTGAACCATGTACGAAGGATCATGCCGTACTATGGATGTGAGGATGAGAGTAAAAGCACGAAGGGTGATGCCGTGCACTTTATTTACTTATTTGGTGAGGATGAGAGTAAAAGTACGAAGGGTGATGCCGTGCAACTACTTGCTATTCATTGACTTGATATTATTTGTGTTTCCATTATACTTTGTTTTCTTTGCGAACTTATTAATTGTTGTTAATTGTTGAGTTCTTTTGAGATATTCCTTATTGTGTTATTGCTTGGTTATTTCTCGTTATTCTGTGGTATACATATATATTGAACTGCACGAGTTTATTTGGGTGTACGGTCCTAGGCTTGTCACTACTTCGCGGGATAGGCCAGGCACTTACCGAGCACATGGGGTCGGTTGTGCCGATACTACACTTCGTGCGTTTTTGCACGAGTCCGAGTTACGATCAGGAGCAGCAGCGGTAAATCTTTTGCGTGGGAGTTGATCATATTTGAGACCGAGGTAGCTTGCGGACGTCCGCGAGTCCGGCGTCTCTCTCTTTATTTATGTTACTAGTCGTAGTCTCCTTGTTCCGAGACAAACGGACTATGTTATATTTCTTTCGGACTTTTATGTGTAGTATTCGGTAGTAGTTCGTAAGTTGGTGACTCCATGTCTTGGGTAGAGGATTTCGGTATGGTTTTACCTTGAAACCGCTTAATACTATTTCGATAAAGTCTTCCGCACTTATTTAATTAAAGTTATGGTTTGTTGATAAATTAATTATGAAATTTCATTAAAAACAGGATAGTATGAATACAGTGGCTTACCTAGCTACCACGAGTAGGCGCCATCACGATCCTGATGTTGGGGGAAAAATCCGGGTCGTGACAAGTTGGTATCAGAGCCCTAGGTTACATAGGCCTCACCACTCACGAACAAGCTTAATAGAGTTTGAGAGGTAGGTACGGAGACGTCTCTACTTGTCCTCCATAGTCTATTGAGTTAGGAAAGAGTCTCTCATTTGTTCTTTCTTGTCGTGCGACTTGTTCCTCAAATGCTGATTGAACTTCTATTCTGTCATTTCGCAGATGGTGAGGACACACACTTCTTCGTCCACTGACCAGCAGCCCGAGCCCCAGGCAGCTCCCGTGAAGGGCAGGGGCCAAGGCCGTATCAGAGGCCGTGGTAGGGGTAGAGCTCAGCCCCCGGAAGCTACTCCAGAGGTGGAGCCTCAAATTGAGATTGACGAGGAGGTTCCAGTCCCAGCAGCTCCAGTGGGCCCAGCTCAGGTCCCAAGAGAGGCTTTATTTACCCCGGATCTTTGGGAGGCTTTGGTCGGAATAGCGGGGTTTATGGACAGCATTACCAGAGCGGGCTTATTATCAGTTGCACCAGCCGCTTCTCAGGCTGGAGGAGGGGCCCCGACTCTTATTGCTCGTACTCCGGAGCCAGTAGCTCCTCAGCCTCAGGCACCAGTGGTTCAGCCAGCTGTGGCCACTCAGTCGGGTACCACGGCTCATGCCAGAGATGGAGCGGCCATGACTTCTGATTCTTTATGGAGACTTGATCGGTTCTCCAAGTTGTTTACCACTACATTCAGCGGTGCCACATCAGAGGATCCTCAGGACTTCTTATTCAGTTGCCATGAGATTCTCAAGACTATGGGGATCGTGGATACAAATGGAGTTGACTTCTATACATTCAGGCTTGCAGGATCCGTCAAGACTTGGTGGAGAGATTATTGCTTGACTCGACCAGCAGGGTCCCCAGCTTTATCGTGGGATCGGTTTGCGAAACTATTTATGGAGAAGTTTATCCCTGCTACTCAGCCGGATGTACTTCGGAGGCAGTTTGAGCGCCTCCATCAGGGCACTATGACGGTCACATAGTATGAGACGAAATTTGTCGATTTGGCTCGTCATGCAGTGGTGATACTTCCCACAGAGCGGGAGAGGGTCCGCAGGTTTATAGATGGGCTTAATCAGCCAATTAGACTCCAGATGGCTATGGGCGTGGGGAGTGATATATCATTTCAGGAGGCAGCTAATGCAGCACGTAGAGTTGAGATGGCTCTTGCTCGGGGAGGTGGTTATTCTTCGGACAAGAGGCCTCGTCATTCAGGCAGGTTTAGTGGTTCTTCTTCTGGTGGCAGAGAATCTTTTGATAGGGGCCAGTCTTCCAGGCCTTTCCATTCCGCCCTTCAGGCTTCACAGGGTGGACGAGGTGATCGTGGGTTTCGTGGACATTATTCAGATCAGCCTCCTATTAATGCTCAGCCTCTTCAGAGTGTTCGTGGAGGCCATTCAGGTCGTCAGGGCCAGCAGCCCTATCAGTCTAAGAGTTGCTACGGTTGTGGTGACCCAGGTCATTTTATCAGGTACTGCCCTCTAGCAGCGGGCAACTCTCAGCAGCGAGGTCCTCGTCCTATGATTCAGGCCCCAGCTGACCCTCAGCCGGCCCAGCCAGCCAGAGGCGGGGGTAGAGATTATAGAGGTGGAGGTCGAGACCGTAGAGGTGGAGACCGTCCAGCCAGAGGTATAGGTCAGCCAGTTGATGGTCGTCCTAGAGACGCAGCTCAGAGGGGAGGTGCAGATCCCCGATTATATGCTTTACCAGCCAAGCCAGAGGCAGAGGCATCAAATGTCGTGATTACAGGTACCATTCTTGTGTGTGGCAGAGGTGCTTCGGTATTATTTGACCATGGATCTACATATTCATATGTGTCTTCATACTTTGCGCCGCATTTGGCCGTGCCCAGCTATGCTCTGGATATCCCAATTTATGTGTCTACACCGGTGGGTGACTCTATTATAGTCGACCGGGTGCATCGTTCGTGTGTAGTTATATTTGGGGGTCTTGAAACCCGTGTTGATATGTTGCTTTTGGACATGGTAGATTTTGATGTCATATTGGGGATGGACTGGTTGTCCCCATACCATGCTATTCTAGATTGTCATGCTAAGACCGTGACCTTGGCCTTGCCAGAATCACCCCGACTAGAGTGGAAAGGTACCTCAAGCCACTCCGTTCGCACTGTTATTTCCTATGTTAAGGCTCGACGCATGGTCGAGAAGGGGTGTCTAGCTTATCTGGCTTATGTTCCTGATTCCAGCGCAGAGGTTCCTTCCATTGAGTCAGTCCCTATTGTACGGGAGTTTCCCGAGGTTTTCCTTCAGACCTGCCGGGCATGCCACCCGACAGGGATATTGATTTCTGTATTGATCTGGCACCGGGCACTCAGCCCATCTCTATTCCACCCTATCGTATGGCCCCACCGTAGCTAAAAGAGTTGAAAGATCAGTTGGAGGACCCTCTTGAGAAAGGCTTTATCAGGCCCAGTGTTTCCCCCTGGGGAGCACCCGTATTATTTGTAAAGAAGAAAGATGGCTCGATGCGGATGTGTATTGATTACCGGCAATTAAACAAAGTGACAATAAAGAATAAGTATCCACTGCCGAGGATTGATGATTTGTTTGACCGGCTCCAGGGAGCGAGGGTATTCTCTAAGATAGACTTGAGGTCAGGCTACCATCAGCTGAAGATCAGGGCGGCTGACATTCCTAAGACAGCCTTTCGCTCTAGATATGGGCATTATGAGTTCTTGGTCATGTCCTTCGGGTTGACCAATGCCCCAGCAGCATTCATGGAGTTGATGAATCGGGTATTCAGGCCTTACTTAGATCTGTTCGTGATAGTCTTCATAGATGACATCCTGGTGTACTCCTGCAGCCAGGAAGAGCACGAGCAGCACCTCAGAGTGGTTCTTTAGACTCTGAAAGATAACCGGCTATATGCCAAATTTTCTAAATGTGAGTTCTGGCTGAGTTCGGTAGCATTTCTGGGTCACATTGTATCAGTGGAAGGTATTCAGGTAGACCCAAAGAAGATTGAGGCAGTCCAGAATTGGCCTCGACCAGCTTCAGTGGCTGAGATCCGGAGTTTCTTGGGGTTAGCAGGTTACTACCGTCGATTTGTAGAGGGGTTTTCTTCTATTGCAGCCCCGATGACCAGGTAAACCCAGAAGAGTGCCCACTTCCAGTGGTAAGATGAGTGTGAGGCGAGATTTCAGAAACTCAAGACAGCTTTGACTACAACACCAGTGCTGATACTACCTACGGGTGCAAGGCCTTATACAGTTTACTGTGACGCGTCCCGTACAGGGCTTGGAGTGGTATTGATGCACGATGGTAAGGTTATTGCGTATGCTTCGAGGCAGTTGAAAATACATGAGAATAATTATCTAGTTCATGATCTTGAGTTGGCAGCGGTGGTTCATGCCTTAAAGATCCGGAGGCATTATCTATATGGTGTGACATGTGAGGTGTACATTGATCAAAAAAGCCTACAGTACTTGATCAAGCAGAAGGAGTTGAATCTACGACAGCGGAGATGGTTAGAGTTGCTAAAAGACTATGATGTTACTATCTTATATCACCCAGGTAAGGCCAATGTGGTGGCCGATGCTTTGAGTAGAAAGTACGCCAGCATGGGTAGTCTTGCATACATTCCGGTCAGTCAGAGACCATTAGCTCTAGATGTCCGGGCCTTAGCCAACCGGTTCGTGAGATTAGACATTTCTGAGCCTAGCAGGGTGTTTGCCCTGCACGGTCGCTCGTTCTTCTTTATTAGAGCGTATCCGTGAGAGGCAATTTGATGATCCTCATTTGCGTGAGTTGAGAGATTACAGTACAGCGGGGAGGTACCACACAGGTAAATCTAGATGATGCTGGGGTATTGAAATTGCAGGGTCGAGTTTGTGTGCCCAATGTCAAAGGGATTCGAGAGTTGATCTTAGCGGAGGCCCACAGTTCGCGGTATTCCATTCACTTGGGCGCCGCGAAGATGTATCAGGACTTGCGGCAGCTCTATTGGTGGCGCAGAATGAAGAAAGATATCATTGCGTATGTCGCTCGGTGTCTAAATTGTCAGTATGTGAAATATGAGCACCAGAGACCTGGTGGTGTATTCCAGAGGATTGAGATTCCCGAGTGGAAATGGGAGCGGATCACTATGGACTTCGTTACTGGACTTCCTTTGACTCGGAGGAAATTTGATGCTATTTGGGTCATTGTTGATAGGTTGACCAAGTCAACACACTTTATTCCAGTATCTGTCTCCTACTCGTCGGAGAGGTTAGCGGAAGTTTACATTAGGGATATTGTTCGTCTTCATGGGGTGCCGATATCTATTATCTCTTGTCGGGGTACGCAGCTTACCTCGCGGTTCTGGAGAGCGGTCCAGCAGGAGTTAGGCACCCAGGTTCAGTTGAGTACAACATTTCATCCTCAGACGGATGGCCAGTCCGAGAGGACTATTCAGATTCTAGAGGACATGCTTCGAGCCCGTGTTATTGATTTCGGAGGCTCGTGGGACCAGTTTCTGCCATTAGCAGAGTTCGCCTACAATAACAGTTACCAGTCTAGCATCCAGATGGCTCCGTATGAGGCATTGTATGGTAGGCGATGTCGATCACCGGTTGGATGGTTTGAACCGGGAGAGGCTCGGTTGTTGGGTACAGACTTAGTTCAGAGGCCTTGGATAAGGTCAAGACTATTCAGGAGAGATTGCGTTCAGCTCAGTCCAGGCAGAAGACTTATGCGGATCGTAAGGTTCGAGATGTAGATTTCATGGTTGGTGAACGAGTATTGCTCCGAGTGTCGCCTATGAAGGGCGTGATGAGGTTCGGGAAGAAGGGCAAGCTCGGCCCTAGGTATATTGGTCCATTTGAAATTCTAGACAGAGTGGGAGGGGTGGCTTACAGACTAGATTTGCCGCCTAGCTTATCAGCCGTGCATCCAGTTTTTCATGTATCTATGCTTCGAGATACCACGGCGATCCCACACATGTATTAGACTTTAGCACTGTCCAATTGGACAATGATCTATCTTATGAGGAGGAGCGGTGGCCATTTTAGACCGGCGGGTTCGACGGTTAAGGTCGAAGAGTTATCCTTCCGTGCGTGTTCGGTGGAGCGGTCAGCCTCCTGAGGCATCGACCTGGGAGTCCGAGTCTGATATGCGGAGCCGCTACCCACACTTGTTTCCTGACTCAGGTACTTCTTTCTTTTGTCCGTTCGAGGACGAACGGTTGTTTTAGAGGTGGAGATTGTGACGACCCAAAGGGTCATCACTTATTTTATTAATCATTTCGAGCTTTTGAGGCCTTGAAAACCTCATTCTATGTTGCCTCGATTTACGTACACGATCCGAGCATGTAGCCGGAATGATTTTGTGATAGAAAATATGAATTCTATGAGAAATTTGGATAAAAATGATATTAATATTGATATGGTTGACTTCGGTCAACATTTTTGGTAAACGGATCCGGACCCGAGATTGGATGGTCCCTAAAGGTCCGTAGGAAAATATGGGACTTGGACATGCTTCCGGAGTCGAATTCTGAGGCCTAGAGCCCAAGTTATGAATTTTTCTGTGAAATTGTTTTTGATGTAATTGTTAAAGGAAAATGAATTAATTGATCTTGGTATCGGGCTCGTATTTTGGTTCCGACACCCGGTACAAGTCTTAAATATTATACATATGCTTTTTGCAAAGTTTGGTGACATTCGGATGTCGTTTGATATGTTTTGGACCTTGAGTTCCAAGTTTGAAGGTTTTGAAAACCAAAAGTATGAAAATCATGAACTTGAGGCTTGATTTGACGAAAACGATGTGTTATTGGCGATGTGATCGCATGAACAAGTTCATAATGTGTTTTTGATGTTGTGTACATGTTTGGTTTGGAGCCCGGGGGGCTCGGGTAAAGATTTGATAGGCCGTTGGATTAAATTCTGAATTTTTGCACTGCTGGTTTTTCACCTAGCTGTTGGCTTCGCAATTGCGAAGCATTTCTCGCAATTGCGAAGGTGGCGGATCAAGGCAGGGTTCGTAAATGCGAACCTTTGATCGCAAATGCGATGGGTGCCCAGGACCGTTCGGATTCGCAAATGCGAACAAAACCTCGCAAATGCGAACATCCCCTTGTCCTGCCTATGTTCGCAAATGCGAACCATAGTTCGCAAATGCGAACATTCCCATATCCAGCCTTGTTCGCAAATGCGAACAATAGTTCGCAAATGCGAACATTCCCCTATCTTGCCTGTGTTCTCAAATGCGAACGCAAATGCGAACTTCCCACATTTTGCCTGTGTTCGCAAATGCGAACAAAAGTTCGCAAATGCGAACTTCCCAGCCTTAGCTTATTTTTCAAACTCCAGAAATTGGTCGGGGTTCGCAATTGCGAACCCATGTTCGCAAATACGAACACAGAGACCTGTAAATCACGATTTCCAGCTTCATTCTTCACTTTTCACAACCCAAAAACACCCATTTGCGATTCTTCACGGACTCCCTCTTCTTCAAAACAATTGTAAGTCACTTTTTACTTAATTCTTTCAATTCCTAACATCATTATACATGTTTTTCAAATGAAATCAAAGGTTTTCATGGTAGAATTTCTTGTTTTTAGTAGAATATAGGGTTTTTCATAAATTGGGAAATTGGACCTCGAATTGAGGTCCGATTTTGAAACAAATCACATACTGGAACTCGTGGGGGGATGGGTAACCGAATTTTGGTCCGAACCCCGAATTCCGACCATGTGGGCCCGGGGTCGAAATTCACTATTCCGGGCAGAATGTTGTAAAAGTTGTAATTGGCCTTAGGAATTAGTTTTGTTGAGTAGTATTGATGATATTAAATCAATTGTGTATAGATACGATTGGATTGGAGCCAAATTTGAAAGAAAAAGACATTGCCACGGATTGAATTGTTCATAAACATTCGAGGTAAGTGTTTGTTCTATCCTAGCTTGAGGGAATAGGATTATTTGCTATGTGCTAATATGATCGAGTGCAGTGTATGGGCTGCGGTGACGAGTATCCATACTCTGGCGTCTAGCATGACCGTGAGTCGTTGTTAATACTTGTTTTGGGACATATTTGAATATAAATTGTTGAACCCTTGCCGGGTTGTAGAAGTGTTATTGTTCTCCTTTGTCGAGACTTGTTGTGAAGATGATTGTTGATTGCCCTTGTTGGGACGGTTTATGATTTACTGTTTCATTCTTTGCCCTTAACTGTGATTGTTATTTGGGTGAGGAAGAGTGATAATGCACGAAGGGTGATGTCGTGCCTTGATTTATTATTTATGCACAAAGGTTAATGTCGTGCCTTGATTTATTATTTATGCACGAAGGTTAATGCCGTGACTTGTTATTGATTATGCACGACGGTTAATACCGTGCCATGTTTTATTGATTATGCACGAAGGATCATGTCGTGCCTTGTTATTGAACCATGTACGAAGGATCATGCCGTACTATGGATGTGAGGATGAGAGTAAAAGCACGAAGGGTGATGCCGTGCACTTTATTTGCTTATTTGGTGAGGATGAGAGTAAAAGTACGAAGGGTGATGCCGTGCAGCTACTTGCTATTCATTGACTTGATATTATTTGTGTTTCCATTATACTTTATTTTCCTTGTGAACTTATTAATTGTTGTTAAATGTTGAGTTCTTTTGAGATATTCCTTATTGTGTTATTGCTTGGTTATTTCTCGTTATTCTGTGGTATACATATATATTGAACTGCACAGGTTTATGTGGGTGTGTGGTCCTAGGCTTGTCACTACTTCGCCAGGATAGGCCAGGCACTTACGAGCACATGGGGTCGGTTGTGCTGATACTACACTTCTGTGCGTTTTTGCACAGGTCCAGGTTACGATCAGGAGCAGCAGGAGTAAATCTTTTGCGTGGGAGTTGATCATATTTGAGACCGAGGTAGCTTGCAGACGTCCGCAGGCTCGGCGTCTCTCTCTTTACTTATGTTACTAGCTGTAGTCTCTTTGTTCCGAGACAAACAAATTATGTTATATTTCTTTCAGACTTTTATGTGTAGTATTCAGTAGTAGTTCGTGAGTTGGTGACTCCACGTCTTGGGTAGAGGATTTCAGTATGGTTTTACCTTGAAACTGCTTAATACTATTTCGATAAAGTCTTCCGCACTTATTTAATTAAAGTTATGGTTTGTTGATAAATTAATTATGAAATTTCATTAAAAACAGGATAGTATGAATACAGTGGCTTGCCTAGCTACCACGAGTAGGCGCTATCACGATCCTGATGTTGGGGGAAAAATCCGGGTCGTGACATGGAACATCTCCCACCTCATGCATTTCCATTTCCAGAAAGAGTATCCCCCAAGTCGTACTCTTTTTCCCTCATCCGAGTTTTATTCCAATTGGGTTTTCTCGGAGAGGTTTTTAACGAGGCAACGAAGGAGACGCTCGGGAGTGCTTAGAAGCTTAATCTGATATACCAAGCGTACCAACGATCGGCACAAATGGCATATCACAGGGATTAGGGCTACGACCATCTCCAATGTATGAATGGCTACGGCCATCTCCAATAAACAAAAGGCTACGGTCATCCAGAAACGCAAAAGGCTAAGCCCTTAATAGCATATGATAAGACTACGGTCATCTCCGATAAACAAGAGGCCACGGCTATCCATAAACGCAAAAGGCTAATGCCCTAATAGCATATGAGAAGACTACGATCATCTCCGATAAACAAGGCCCTAACAGCGTATGAGAAGACTACGGTCATCTCCGATAAATAAAAGGCCATGACCATCCATAAACGCAAAAAGCTAAGGCACTAACTTCATATGAAAAGACTACGGTAATCTCCGATAAACAAAATGCCACAGCCATCCATAAACGCAAAAGGCTAAGGCCCTAACAGCGTATGAGAAGACTACAGTCATCTCCAATAAACAAAAGGCTACGGCCAACCATAAACGTAAAAGGCTAAGTCCCCTATAGCATATGAAAAGACTACGGTCATCTCCGATAAACAAAAGGCCACGTCCATCCATAAACGCAAACGGCTATGGCACTAACAGCGTATGAGAAGACTACGGTCATCTCCTATAAACAAAAGGCCACGGCCATCCATAAACCTAAAAGGCTAAGGCCGTAATAGCGTATGAAAAGAGTATGGTCATCTCCGATAAACAAAAGGCCACGGCCATCCATAAATGCAAAAGGCTAAGGCCCTAACAGCGTATGAGAAGACTACGGTCATCTCCGATAAAAAAAAAGGCCATGGCCATCCATAAACGTAAAAGGATAAGGCCCTAACAGTGTATGAAAAGACTACGGTCATCTCCAACAAACAAAAGGCTACAGCCATCCATAAACACAAGAGGCCACGGCCACCCCTGAATGCGTAAACAGCCAAGGCCAATGTTGAAACAACCAACTCGACTCAACCCGATATAATCAGAGCCAAGGAAAAAACAATAGCCGCCTAAAAACACACAAGCAGTTGTGACCAGAGTCAATTCGACCTAACTACGATAATTTAACTCAATAAAAGGTGATGCCATGCAATAAGTACGCAAAAATGAAAATTGCGAAAGAAGACATAAAAACACAACAATTCCCATGTATCATTATAAATCACTCACAGATTACAATGTCTCTTTGATTACAAAATCAGAGAAAAGGGTTTAACCTAACTACCCTGGCCTCCGCCACCCTCCGCTGCATCGGCCGTGCCGTTAGCACGGTCATCACCGCCCTCGGTCCGGAATGCCAAAGAAATCCAGGACCCCGTGACCAACTGATTCACATCCACAAAAGTATAGCCCGCTAGCTCCGGGGAGTCAGGGTTATACCCACAAGCTTCACGCGTAACCCTAACCAGGCGACGCTGATTTTCAACCTCCGCCTCCGTGGCTGTGCCGACAGCCCGCAGTTCCTCGAATACAGTCCGCCTCACCTCGGCATACACCCACATGTCATGAGCTTCTTGGGACACATCGCCAATAGGATCGACCGCCTCTGCCTGCTGAGGAACGGCCACCTCAGCCGTTGTTGCCCCGAGTTCGGCAGTTAGGGCGCCAACTCTGGCACGCATCTCAGTTGCCTCCGCCATCGCCACACGGCCCACTTCCAACTCTTCCTCCTTCTGTTGAAGGAGACTCTCCAGCTTAGTATTTCGAGCCACAGCAGCCATTAGGTCTGCATCCACCTTTTCCAGCTGGGCAGTGCGCTCCCGTAATTGACCCTCCGCCTGCTCCAGCCCCTCACGGAAAACTTGAAATTGTGGGTCCTGGGTATAAAGGTCCGCCAGCATCTTATGCCTACCGCGGACCTCCCTGTACTTCTTTGTCGCCTTCCTAAGGGTGACACTATTTTTCCGCTCACGCAGGCCTCGCTCCACTTCTAAAATGAGGGTCTGAGAGAAAAGCAAAGAAGAAACAAAATTCAAAACGCACACGCCTCAGGGCTCATGATAGAACAACAAAAAACAACGACAAAATCTTACATGCAAAGCAGCACCAGCAACTCGATAAGATAAGTCCCTATCTCTTACGACCTTTTAAGATTCGATCTCAGCAGCCTCGCATAATAAAGACATATCCGTTATGGCCGTTCACTGTCTAGCAACAGGTTGTATCCTATGGGGATCATAAGCCGATGGGTATGTCCCATCGTTGCCATATCCACCGAAGTGTAGTCCTCTCGTGGCACATCCGCAGAAGCAAGAATTCATTCGCGAGTTGGTCCTTCCTCATCAGCAGCCAGCCCAGCGACAGCCGGCGTACTATCGTCCTTAACGTTAGGAGAAGCAGTATCGCCGGCAACTTCCCTCAAGAGGGTCGCCATCTCTGGTCGAATCGAGTCACCCATAAAGACCGACCTCAATTCAGGACGGCGAGTAATCGCCTTCCTCTACTCCACGACCATGCCTTTACCAAGAAGTAATCAGTGCCTTTTCCGCTCTGGTGGCTCATCACCTTCGGAAGCCTCCCCTTTGACAAGAGGAGATGGAGGCGATGGGCCCTCTCCAGCCGTCGGTTCAATTATCGACTCAACTATGGGACAAAAAGTCCCACAAACATCCTCGGAAGCAGGCTCCCGAATCAAGGCCTCGCCTTCAGAACGAAGAACATCAGAAGCATCCTCACTAAACGCCTCCATATCCGCATGATCGCCCTCAGGTCGAGTGGCCTCAGGAACGTCCTCACTTACATGAGTTATATGCTCAAAGCCAGAATCCGCCGATAAGGAAGCGACATCTCGACGTCTCCTCCTCTGTGGTATGCTCCGGGCTGCCAATACAATTAACCAAGGAAAGATGCGTCAGAAAATACATCATCAAAAAACATGGTCGCCAAACCTAAAACCATTGCAATACCTGGAAGGGCATATGTCGTGGTGAATGCCACCCACGTCCTGCATTTTTCAGCGAACGGGATCAACTGCCCCACCCAAGCTCTAATATTCAGCACGGACTGGGGCGTGTGCACCCTTGCTGCAGATGTAAAAATATAAAAAGGTGACGAAAGTAGAGCAAGTATAAATAACTAAGTACAAGAAACGACACCTACATTCGGTATTCCATGCTTCAGGGAATCCAGCGGGGTTCGACACCAAGTCCGAGGTTCGAATGAAGAAAACTTTAGCCAAAACTGGCGATTGGGCTTGTCGTCCTTCTCAAAGACCAAGCCCTTCGTCCCACGGTTCTTCAATTGTAGCATCGTCCCCCTCATAAATCCGGGACTGAATAATTACAGCAGATTATATACTATGACGTTCAGTTCGGTCCTCTCGGCGTAAGTCGTTAGAATATGACATATTTTCTATGTATAGGGAGTAAGTTGGGGAGATAGGATCCCCTCCAGTATGTATTGTCCCGTATTGCTCAATAGCTTCTTAGATGTATGCCACGTGTGTAGATAGATATTTAAAGGCTTGGATCTAATTTGTACTTGTATATTTTTTATTTTATTTACTATATCAAACAACTATTATAATTTAATAATAAAAAAGGAAGGAAATTCTACAATGTTTTCTCCATCTTTGTCTTCTTTCACAAAGTAGCTTTAATCTAGAAATTCCATTGAATTTTTTTAAATTCTAAGTGAATGTCAGATAAAACTTGGCAATCTAAAAAATTTAAGATGAGAGTTTGGGTATTTACAATTTGAATAACGGGAAAGTGTTGTGGTTTTTTTAAAGTATTATATTTGTTTAATAAATAAAAATAAGAAGGAAACCCTGCAACTTTTTATTTTTTATTTTTAAAAGTATTATATTTGTTTGATAAATAAAAAGAAAAAAAGGAATACAAGTACAAACTAGATCCAAGCCTTTGAATCCCCATCTACACACGCGACTTGCATCTAAAAAGCTATTAGCAATATTGGACAATACACTACTGGAGGGAATCCTATCCCGTAAGTTGGGCCGGACACATGTTGTAAAATTTGCATAGCACCTCTGCCAACGGGTAGATAGGAAGGCCACACCCTATTATGAAGGGGTACTCGTAGAAAGCACAGAACCCCATTCTGTATACATTGGCAAAATCCCACTCGGTCGTTTGCATAACTACCGTCTCCGAAATCTGACAAGAAACACAGAGATCATCCAAATGAGATTCGGTAAATTTAGACCTCTCCCATGACGGGGCAGCACTCTTCGAGGGAAAATCCCTTCGAACATATAGTTCACGGGGAAGAACGTTATCTATAGAAAGAAGAACGAGGGGCTTGCGGGATTTCTTCCCACCTTCTGAAGGTGGAGGGACCCTGGAAGTGGCCTCATCCCCATTTGACCCACGACGACGACTACCTTAAGTCGTTATCAGCCTTTTTATCAAGTTTAAAGTATGTCAACAAGCTCCGAAAGTCAAAATGAAAAGTTGCTATAAAAAATAACAAAAGTGCAAAGAATTTTTTGTAGGGATCCGAAGAATGAAAAAACTTAAAATCCCTCCTTATTTATAGCAGATCAGTACACAGGATTCGAAGAGGTTGGTGTCAGAAAAGGATGCGGGAAACTGAAACGTCAAATCATCTCCTGACCTGCCTCGGGAGCAGTTGTAATCATGACGCATGCCGTCAGCAAATGACAGTTCGAAATATAAGCCACGTGTGCATATACGAATAGTTCCGAGACGAGTCGATCTTTTTCACCCATTGCAGATATATGTCAAACACATCTCCAACAGGCGGGGGGACTAACAGTATGGGGTCTAATAGGACACAACTGATAAAAGTCGAGTACGCCTCCTTTCACGGCCACTAAAGTCAAGTATACCTCTCTTCACGCCCATATAACGTGGGGGAGTACGCCTCTAACAATAAAGGCGTAATGTCAAACTCGCCCGTATGAGTACTCCGTCCCCTCCGCCCATTTATATTTCTGGAACGACATCGGTCCTAGAATAAATAATATTTTGACAAGGGAGACTTCCTTCTATATAAGGAAATACTTCCCTCATTTGTAAGGCAGGTGTTATTTTCATTAATAATATAACTTCTGACTATCATTCTCTCTCTATCATTTCTCTCTCAGTGATTTGTATCGATAATCCACTAAGTCTCGTTACAATCTTGTCAGAACAAATAACATACGAACTATAGATCTATCCTTGAGTTTATTATCATTGATTCCGATTTACCTCTTCATAATCTTTGATTATCCCTAACTTATAAAGCAATCGATAGATTTTAGGTTAAACAGTATCAATGAAAGGAATTGAAAGGTTCTTCCTCTTCCTCTTTTTCTTTATTCTTTTCCTTTAAATCTTTCTTTTTGAGTTTTGTCAATCTCTCCTAATAATTTTTTTGGTCTTTTAGAATGTATATTTGCATCATAGAAAAGCATTTTGCTATAGAAATGAAGTAAAAACGAATTGCAAGAAGTGGTGCTAATGCAATGCATTTTCGTCAAATGTTGAAATTTATCATTTACACTCTCTGTTCTCTTTTAGTTGTCAAGTATTCTAAAAATAGGTCTTCATTTTTACTTGTCAATTTTTATCAAAATAAAAATAGTTTATTTTTCTGTTTTGCCCTTAGCATTAATTACTCATTTCATTTTTTTTTTCAAATCCACGGGGCTCGCACCTCGGATCTCGACAATACGGATAATAATGCTTTGACATTCAATGAAATAAAAAAAGTCAACCCAAAAGGTGAACCACGGGTTCACAACTCGGATCCGGACAAAAATTAAAAAATTCAAATATGCATTTCGATACGATTCCAACCATATCATCCAATTCCTACTTTAAATCGGCCTTCAAATCATCTATTTATGTTTCAGAAAAGTTTTTACAATAATATCCAATTTCTCGAATTCATTCATCAATTAAATGATAAAAATAACAATGACCTGAAGCATTACTATGAACCCATCATCTATTTTTTTTGTTGTTGGTATTTTCCTCTGTCATTGCACCTATTAAAAGGCAAGATTTAATATATTGATTTTTGATTTCTTTGAATCAACTACGCTGCAACAAGTGCATGGACCTAGTGGTCCAGTAGGGACCACAAGTTTTTATACTTTACTACTATGTATCAACAACCTGGAAAAGAAAAAAAAAAGATAAGGAAATTTAATCACTTTTGTGTGGATGTGAAAAAATCATAGGCATAATACAGAGAAGTCTTTGATTCCTCGTAGACAAATGTGTTTTGTCTTACAACTTCTAATTTCCTTTTAATATTCTACTAGTCTTAAAATATACGTTTTGCGAATATACATAAATATTGATATATTCTATTGACTATAAAAGTTCCCAGGGAATTCATTAATTCATTAGAGGAATGTTTCCGATAAAAATTCATAATAATGACCTTATAATTGGCATTTTTTGTGAGATAGGAAGGGAATACGTATATCTATTTGTTCAAAACTGGATGACATTTTAACTTTGATTGTTAAGTAAAACGTTGGAGAGAGAAAAAAAAATAATTTTATCACCAAAAAAACATGATCACTAATGTTGAACCAAAAATTATAGTTCAAATGACACATAAAATTTGATTGTACGACATTCTTACAACGGAAATATCGAAATTAGTATTAGAGAAAACTGAATCAAACAACACTAGATGAAATCCTAAACCCATATACATAATTCATAAATGTTGGATAATTCTTTCATATTATTTGCTTTAGTCAAATTTATTGTTTGGAATGTAAGACCCAAATCAATTTCTCTCGTAATAATAGTAGCAGGAAATTAGAATAGAAGTAAAAAAAAACAAAACACCAAACGAATTAAGGGACAATCTTATAGTACTTCGGGAGAAAAGTACAATATGAAATTTATAAAAAGAGTGATGATACACTTTTTGTAATTAAGGATTACTTTATTATAGATTACACGATTCTAACATGGAAATAAGTTATGTACTTAAAATATTATTCCGCTTTAAATTATTAAATTCTAGGAATACCTACATGATTCAAATAAAGAAAAATTTAATAACCAAAATTTTAAATGATTTTAAAGATCTATATATTAAAAAAAATTAAATAATTTTGTCCAATATAAAATCTATTCCTAAAGGAAACAAAAAAAAGCTTTTGAGAGGCTTGGAAGTTAAAATGAAATATTGGATCTTCTATGAAAGAAACTATAAAATGAGCAGAACTAGCTGAAGCTATCCTCAATTCATCCATATGTCCACAATGTTATATGGCTTCTAAAACAATAATCCATCTATTTCTAGAATGCCCTACTGCAATCAACTTTGGGCTGTCCTTAAAGTCTCATTTGCCAACTCCCAATTCTCCTACATCCCAAACTAATAATATACAGTGGTTACACAAACATATACATGGTATCACCCAAACATTAATACTTTTAAACTAAACATTTATAAACGTTTGCACTATTTCAAATACAACACTCATACCCTTTGCACTATGGCGGCTTTGAATTATAAAAAACAAGAACACCTTCGACCATCAAATAATTACTTTAAATATTCCTTTTATATTAAAAATGACTGCAGAATATTATTTTCCAACAAATTTAAAATTAAAATATCGTTCTGTAACACCTCTTTATATAAAGTGGCATCTCCCAAACATTAATACTTATAAACTAAATATTGGTGGGTCTTGCTCGTCTAATCAGCCAAAAAAATGGTATTGGTGGACTTTTTCGAAATTAACAAGGCAAATGGATCATGGGGTTGTCAGGAAAATTCAAACCAGGCACAAGTGTTCAGAGCTTCTTTCACTACTCATGGGGTTGAAAATTGCTGTACAACAACATCTCAAACCCCTCATTTTTTATGATTATATGAACATGAGTGGCTAAGAACATTATTGTTCTAGAGTCATGAGTATACATGAATGTTGATGTTTGAAGTTTAATTTGACGAAGTTAATTTTATCATTTTGGGTTGTTTATGTAATTCTGTTTTTAATTATTTTGTTGACTAGCTAACAATAAAATACTATCTACAAATCTAGAGTTGAACTCGAAAAAGAGTATTCTAGATCGCATATAGAATTAAATAGAGCAGGTTCTTGAACCCGGGCACCGGGGAACGAATTCTTGATTAGGATAGACATATACCTAATTGCCTTGCTTGGTTGAAATACATGAATTGTAAATGCATTCTTGTTAATCTTAATTCCATAGATATATAGGCATTAAGTTAATCTGAATAGGCGAGTAAGAATTCGACAGATTCTTACGAGTAACATCAACCATGTTAATCAATACTCCGGATAGATCAATCAGTCATTTTAAGCCAAGTACACAACACAATTATTAGCTAACCTGACATGAAATTGAGGGAATTATAGTTTACTACTTCAAACACAAATTCACAACCAATTTTGGCACCCAATTTCGTGCATATTAAGACCACCCAAAAAATTTTCAAACATAAAATAAATGAGTACTAAGAATGTGATGGAAGAATTGATCAAATCCCTACTCCCGAGTGATTGACACTTTTGTTCTCCTCTCAAAGTCACATTCCCCCTTCAAAATAGGTTTAGGTTGGCTTTTATTTTAGTAGGAGATATTTTGGGATCTAAATAACGGAGTCCTTGTCGGAATAGGACAAATTCAAGCTTCGAGCGTCCAGGGCTTTTCAATTTTAGCTTTTTAACAGTTTTCTATCTAGTCATAAAGGAAGTTTTCAGGAAGGAATAAAAGTTTGTTCCATTAGCTAATCAAATTGATGCAGAGTGATGGTAGTGGAGATCTGTTTAAACGAATGCTAATGGAGCAAGAGTTAATAGCGCTGATAAAATAGACTTGGTTTCTGCAGTCAAGACAATATTTTGGCAATCAAAGTCCATTAATTCCCTTTATCCTTTCAAATGACTTCTTTCTGTTAGTCTTGAATTTTAATATTAAATTGAATATAGATGAGTTACAGAGTTGCATGTGACAACACCTTATACTTCATGGCCAATCCTCGACCCAAAGATTTCATGAAAATTGGGACAACAAGGGCAGCCAATGCAATGCATATTGAAATTGCAGAAGCTGTATTTGAAGATATATTGAATGCCTGTGCCATTCCATGCATGTAAGCCTCAGAATTTTCATTTTCTTGGACTCCAAACTTCTCACCTTTATCACCCTCTGCTCCAGCAAAAGATGACAAGGCAGCAAAAGGGTGTATGAAATCAGAATTTCTTAACCTTAAAACTGAGCAAGTATCCTTCTTGAAAAACTGAGTTTCACAAGGAAAGGCACAGTTTTGCCTCTGTTTGGGAAAGAAAAGATGACAATGGTGAGCTAAAAAGGCTTCTGACTTTGTAGTGTTTCTAGTTGAAGACATACAGTAAGAGGAAGTCATGACTTGAAAGGAAGAAAAACTAGTTAAGGGTGGAGAGAGAAAGTGAACAAGAATATAACAGAATTATTCTGCTAGATTCTTCGCCATGTCAAGAAGAAGAGAAAGGAAACACTGGTGGAGGATGAAGAATGGTGACAGAGCAATACTCATATTTTTTCTTCCAAGAAAATATAAATTAAAATCTTGGTTCTCTCTTCCCTTTTTTTCATTTTGGTGTGGTGGTGGAAAATGGAAGACGAATGGATTTGGCAGCTAGTTTTGGGTCGATATTTTGAACGAGTGGTGGTTCTGTTTTTCCAACGGGGAAGTCAACTCCAAATTCGGACACATATATGTGATTATGTTCTATCCGCAGCAAATAAATCTAAAGAGAAACATGGAGACAATCTCACTGTCTTCTTCTAATCTTATCATATTCATTAGGTTTACATATTTTTAACTTCATATATTGTATTAACACACCAACTTTAGTCCTAAATTATTATTGTAAATACGGAAAATTGCCTCAAATGTCCCTCTACAGTAGAAAATAGGATATCAAAACTCTCCGTTAAAAGTTGGCCCCTTATGTGCTCTTGCCGTCTAAAAATGGGCTCAAAAATGTCCTTATTCACTAACGGAAGATATGTCAATCCATGTGGAATTACATTAAAACGTAGAAGGGCATTATAAACCCTTTTCAGATTGTACAAGGTCATATACGAGTCAGTTGTAGTAGTCAATTCTCAAGCACTTCACTCAATATCAGTTTACTCACATACCTATTTTAGACCAACAAACTAATTATCACAACAAGTAACTCAATCATAGACATAAACTAATTAGCACGCAAGTAATTCAATCGTAGACAGAAATATTCAAATGAATGGGAATGGCTTCATTGAATCCTTGCAAAAAAAAAAAAATTTATTACATAATAAAATACAAGCCACAATAACACTAACATTACATATTATTTTCCGCTAATGCAAAGAATATAACAAAACATCCTAATATCACACAAAAGAAAATCCACATCTTCTTTCGACATTTAGCATCACATAGAGGTAAATACTCTAAATCAACTCACTTTCTTCATTAGAACATATTTTAGCCCATTTTTAGACGACAAGGACATATAAGGGTTATATGTCCAACTATTAACGAAGGATTTTGATGTCCTATTTACTATAGTATAGGGGTATTTTAGGCATTTTTCCGTTTAATTTATTGATTACTTCCTTCATACATCCCTCAAGTTATTTAATGAGTCGGATACAAAATTCACCGGGCAGTTTTAAACATAACCTATAAGTTTTTATAAAGCTGTATCACAAGCATTAAACTGAGACATGGATTCTATCAACTAACTATTATTTAACCAATGGATATTATTATTATATTATTTATCAGGCATATGAACCACAAAAGAACATTGCCTTTTGATAAATTAAAACAATAATAATATACACATCTATTAATGAGTATATCAGAATTAAGAGTGTAATACATTTAATGGTTAGAGAATTTATTTTATTACTTCAATATATAAAAGGTACTAGCACATAAAGTTTAAATTAAACTATTTTTAAAATTAAGATAAATTATATATAATCTTGTGCTACAACCATTTCCTGATGGTTCATCCAATTCCATTATTAGATTGTGAACAAAATTTACTACATGTGATTGAATTGGGGGAGCCGTGGACTGGGATTTTGCATTTGTGAAAATAGTTTCAATTGGGTTTTAGTGGTGTGGTGGATGAGTTTGGGCATTTATGCAACTGCTGATGCATTTCAGTTCCCGAGTCCCCAACATCCCCGGTTCCCATCCGCAAAAGGTGAAGATTTGCGAGCCTCAATTTGGCGGTCACACGATCGCATTTGCAATTTGGGAGCTGAGGACCAGAGTTCTGCATTTGTGAACAAATGTTCTCTTTTGCGATGAGGTCAGGGGTCGCATTATCGATACCTTGCCGAGTAGGACATCTTCGCACTTGCGAAACTTGGCATGCACTTGCAAGGGGAGTGTCCTTCGCACATGCAATAAAAAATTGCATTGCGACGTTTGCATGACTGTTGCCGAAGCCTGCGATACCCGCAGCTTGGTAAAAGAGGAAAAAATTAGGGCTTAACTTATTTCACACCATTTCACAACCCCAAACATTTTAGATGCGATTTTTGAAGGACTTTTTCTTCCCAAATTCATTGGTAAGAAACACTAATCCATTATCAATTAATTCTCCATTACTTTTTATGAGATTTTAACATCAAATATAGGATTTTCTTGGTAGAAATTAGGAATTTAGGCTACAAATTAGAAATTTAGTAAAATTGAGAATTAGACCTCAAGTTGATATCAGATTTCAAAACAAATCACACATAACCAGACTCGAGGGCAGGGTAATCAGGTTTTGGTCTGGATATCAGATTTTGACCAAGCGTCCTCGAGGTTAACTTTTTAACTTCATCAAAGATTCAACCTTTTTAATTCGTGGGTAGTTTCTAATGCATATTTTCAATTGTTTGAACGAAATTTAGTTAGATTTGGTTGGTTTGGAGGCTTGTTCGAAAGGAAATGCCATTATTGATTATTGAGTTTCTTGCACAAAGAGGTAAGTGCCATGTCTAACTTTGACTTGAGGGAATTTGGACTTGTTGGTCTATTTGTTATGTGAATTATATGGAGTGATGGAGTATATATGAGGTGACAAGTGTATATGCATCATCATGGGTTAAAGCATGCGTGATTGAGTTTACCGTTATGTCATCACTTATTCCAAGTTATTTCTTGTTATATGCTTTTATTGCTACATGGTCTTACTGGTTATCCTTGCTTTACTTGTTACCTGTTATTTACTTGTTACATATTTTGATCTATTCATTTCTTGCTCTATATATGTTTACCTGCTATATGTTCCTACCTTTATTAATTGTACAATTTCACTGCTTCATGTTTAACTTGCTTTCATTGACTTTATATTACTTGTTTCACTTTGCTATGTTATTTCGATTTATGTGAGGTCTTTAGCTATTCTTGTATTGGTGATTAGTATAGAATTACAAATACGAGGTATTGGTTATCCTCCGTTGTACCGGTAGTTCCTTGATGTTTTGTACACTTTATTCTCCTGTCGAGATTTTTGTTGCTAGTTATGTTGAGTTTTTTTGTGTTAATAAGTTAATATAGGAATAGGGTTTCACGTCGCAACATTATTATAAAAAACCATTCTTAGGATTGTGTTGCACTCGCAACAGATAATTATATGATATGATATTTGTATCATGTTACACGCCGCAACAATTGTTGTGCTAAATATTGGGATCGGGTTGCACATCGCAATAATTATTATGTTAAGTGCTTGGATCAGGTTGCATGCCGCAACAGCTGTTGTGCTAAATATTGGGATCGGGTTGCACATCGCAATAATTATTATGTTAAGTGCTGGGATCAGGTTGCATGCCGCAACAGCTGTTGTGCTAAATATTGGGATCGGGTTGTACATCGCAATAATTATTATGTTAAGTGCTGGGATCAGGTTGCATGCCGCAACAGAGTTTGATGTGTTGCAGTTGTAAAGTTTATCTCGGTACTGTGATATGACATTTGAGATTATGTTATTCTGGGGTACTCTTGTAGTTGACCTTCATATTCATTTTTATAAGTTTAGTACTTTAGTTATATATCTGTATTCTGTTATTTTTATTCGTACAGGTTTATTGTGAGTGTCTTGCAATAGCCTCGTCACTATTTCATCGAGGTTAGACTCGGCACGTATGTAGAACATGGGATCGATTGTAGTCATGCTACACTTCTGCACTTCTTGTGCAGATTCCGATGCTGGATCTAGCGACACGCAGCGGGGACTGTTCGGATCCGACTGCTACAGGAGACTTGTGGTACAACTGCTCGATGTTCACATTCCTTAAATTCCCCTTCTATCATGTTTTAGTGTTTATCTAGCTTCAAACAATTGTATTTTATTTCAGCCAATATATTTAGTATTCTAGTTATCATGTATTTGTGACTTCAGATTTATGGGATATGTTTAGGCTATGCTACGTTTGTATTTGTCGCATCTATTCCAGATTAATTTAGTTTTGTATTGTTAATGTTCTATCTTGAAATTGCTAAGAATGATTAATTAATTAGCTAACATTGTATTGCTTAGTAAGTGAGTTACACAGCCTCACGATTGGGATTTCGGGTCATGATATATATACAAACTCCTTGTGACTAATATATATCCCAACACAAGAGTCATGAGTGAATGAGTGCAGCTGCAAAAGAAACTTGCCATCAGCTGCCACTGTATTCATAGAATATTCCACGGAGTTCCTATTCTTCTTCTGATGATAATCGGATAAGTTGTAATAGTTTTTCTACTTCTACTTTAACTAGTGTGTATAATGTAATAGGAAGTAATCTGATGCATTTCATGCATCCAACAAACCCTATTGTAACTTTTTAACTTTTATAATATATCTATTTTTTTAACCAAAAAAAATCCCAATTGAATGGAAACTTTTCCATAATTACACAAAGCATAGTTTCTTACTGAGGGTCCACTATCCCATTTCTAGCATTCTACGCTTTTCACTCAAGCGGATACGCTACAACTTAGTAGAACCATGGATAAATCAGTAGCAAGTTTGTTTTAACACTTGTTTTTGGTCAATAATCTTTAATTTTGCTGACTGATGCATGCATGACTGATATTTAGCCAGATTCCTTTGCTGGAATTATTCAAAATTTGACTTCTTTGTCATGCTCTTAGTCGTATGCATTTGTTTTGTTGCTACTGGTATTATTTTACTTGTTCGGTAATATTAGCATTTTCATAGGTTGAGTTGTTCGCTTATGTGGTGACAAATGAATGAGGCATACCATTGAATATCGGATATGTCTAGTAGGTACATGTATGAGTCGATTAAGTGTTTAATAAAGCAGTGACATCTTGAAATCTTGAAACCGAACTTCCTGTAGTCTTGAATTCTTTGGCTTATACTGTGAAAGATGGGAAAAAATTTAAGGAAAGGATTAATGGTAGTTTAATTTAAATAAAAACTTGTCGTAACCGGGAAAAGAAAAACAAATACAAATCCCATTATCTTTTACTCAAGCTATCTGAGTTTAAACCTTTATTTTCAAATGTTCAAGAATATTTACCAACTTTTCATGGTTGTATAGATCAAATAGCGTCACATCCACTTGTCGACTGGCCAAAACAGAATCTGAAATTAGAGGATCAAATAGGATTGAAACTTCCTATGAATTTAGCAGATTCCATCCACACATCCTTCCCCCTCTAACTTCTTGCTTTCCATATCATACACACGTCAAGTTTCCACCTTGCAAAGATCAAAAGGTGTGCAACATATTGTCCCACATCAGTGGTTATATAGAGATTGCGTGGCATTATTCATGTGCGTTGGCTTCAAAACATTCCCACAAATTTGGTAAAGACTGGTTTTCATGTGCAACCACCTAGTCAATTGTCATTCCACGAAAGTTGTAAGATTGGTCTGGCTCATTTGCAACCTCTTTTTCAGTTATAGTCATTGTTGAGTCATGTGTTTCTGTCTCCTATCCAAACTATTGAAGAAAGCAAACTTTTTATTAACATAACATATGTGTAGTCAAATCATGTAAAGGAATATAATTCATTAAATTTGTAAATACTTATAAGCACATGGATTGAAAGTGGACATTTTAATTAATTTAAAAATATCAATATACACGGTCGAAACCAGAGTCGTCCATTGTATGGCTAGCAGAGGCCGAAGCACGGCAGGTTAGAGCTCGAGCTCGGGTTATATAGAACCAAGGCGAAGTTAAATCGTTAAGCTCGTAACTCCAGGATCGAACAAGATCGAGAGAACTTTGTCGAGCCAAATAACGAAAGTCAGAAATATCCGGGATTGGTTGGAGATCACAGCTAAACTCTCGGCACAAATCAAGGGGAAGCCGATTACTTAGCGAATCACGAGATTAGTTACCTTATAAAGAATTGTATCAAGAGTAGGAATCTCCTACTATATAAAGGTAAGTTTTATCATTTGTAAAACACATTGTAATACGCAACAAAGAGCAATACACTATTATTTTTAGCTCCATCATCTTGTTATTCTGTTCTTACATCAGTTGTGGCATTTCTTGGTTCAAGGATGATCAAGATCAAAGGCCAAGGATGTTCAATTTGTGTGGTTTGCATTCTTTTTTAACATTAATTTCAATATTAACCAGTTTTATTAATTTGTATCAAGTTATATCATGTATCATTAAAATTACATATAAATTTATTTGTTATTCGATTTTGAGGGTAAACAGTTTGGTGTCCACAGTGGGGCTAAGGATAATTGTGATTACCTGGTATAAACTTTTGTAACACACACTATTTTATACATGTTTTTTGGAGTATCTTTGACTCCAAGACCAAAATATCGAACTCTCAATCAACACCCCCTACACGCTGACAGTGATTTCGGACACCACAAAAAAAATGATAGCATAGCACCTGGGAACGACTTATGCCCAGTTGGCCTCGATGGAGTTCAGGCTGTAGATCCAATCAATATTAGCTCACACGTAGCCATCAACACAAATTTATCGTCAATCCCGAGGGCCGCATATGTGGAGATGTTCGATCAGCTGCTCAAAGCACACACAACGGTGAAGATGGCTAGATCAGCCTACGAGTGATCTTCGAATTATTGCAGGATCAACGTGTAGTAATAGCCTAGATCCAAAACCAGAACCACCCACCGAGTAGGATCGAGCCCGAGTCTTCACAGGAAGTTGTCCACAAGGTCGAATCGGTTTCAAAGAAATTGAACGAGAAAGAATTGGAGACCAATCCTATAATCATAAAGATGCTCGAAAAACTCACAAAACAAATTGAGTCAGGGTAAAAGAAGATCGAGGAAAACAACAAGAACGCGAAAACTTAGAATTCCAGAGTTGATCAAATCTAGGGGGCACCGCCAATATTGAAGGTTCCGAACTACAAAATATTTATGCAAAAACGTTTCCCCCAGAGCGCGGCACCTAAGGTGATCCCCAAGAAGTTCTGCATGCACAAGATTTCTTAATACAATAGAATAACTTATCCAAACAAGCATGTCAACTCTTACAAATGTGCTATCAAATGGAATGATCAAAAGGATGACGTGATCGAATCTTTCTTGCTAAAGAAATTCTGAGAGAACCTGTCAAAGGGAGCTATGATATGGTACCACAACTTAACACCTAATTATATTGACTTATTTGATATGCTTGAAGATTCTTTCGTCATGGCACACGCCGAATCTATCAAGGTTGAAACAAGAAAGTCGGACCTTTTCAAGGTAAGGTAGAAGAACAACGAAATTCTTAGAGAAATCATGTCTCGATTACAAATGTAATGGATGGACTTGCCACCGATCGCTAATGATTGGGCTCTTCAAGCTTTCACCCAAGGACTCAATGTTTGAAGCTCGGTGGCTTAGCAGTAGTTGAAGCAGAATCTGATAGAATACCTAGATGTTAGTTGGGCTAATATGCATAATTGGTATCAATTGAAGATCAGTGTCAAAGACGATCAACTTGGGGATCTATCCGGGTCCGTTTATCCTGTCAGTCCTATCGATAGAATCAAAAGGGATATTGACCGAGAACCGAGGTTTAATAGAGATCGATACTAGCAATATAATGGAGATCGTAGGAGTAGCGGATCTTGGAAAAATTCTATACGAAAGGAATGGAGAAGTGATCGAGGCCAAAGATATAGAGGGTAACGGCTACGACAGACCAATCAAACCTAAAGAAACACCACGATTATCATAATACAAATTTAATATTGATGCAACTGCCATTGTATCGGCTATCGTATGCATCAAAGATACCAAATGGACTTGACCTTTACAAACTGATCCAACCCAAAGAGACCCCAACCAAATGTGCAAATAGCATGGCACTCATGGCTACAGAACGGATGATTGTCTTTAATTTAGAGAAGAAATAGCCCGATTATTCAACAACATCCACCTTCAAAATTTTAAGCGACCGAGCCAAGAATCATTTCAAAAACAGGATTTCTAATAAATTAAATATGAAAGACGAACCTCAACACGTCATTTATATGATTATTGGAGGGTTCAATGTTCTCAAGGTCCGATATTAAGTATCAATTACAAGGGAAAAATGGACTCGTGATTACATACTAGAGGAACTTTATCTTTCAATGACGAGGATGTAGAAGGAATCATGGAGTCCTATAATGGTGCACTAGTAATATTTTGTACTCGTAAATAAAACTCGAGTTAAACATGTGTTAATTGATCTATGTAGCTTGGAAAACATCATTCGATCGAGGGTCGTAGAGTAATTCGGCCTAAAGGACCAATTTGTGCATGTGTGTCGAGTGTTAAAACAGATTCAACATGGCTTGCGAAACTTCTATGAGAGAAATGATGTTAACGTAGCCAGAACTATCCAAGAGACCAAGGGTCTTATTCATTGTCCTCAAGGGTCTATATGTTCCCAGACTCATCCGAGGTAGAACGTATGGGAGTAGGCGCCTCCTGGTAAACCGCGAACATTTCTTTCGCCGTATGTTGTTCTCCATATATGGTTGTTATATCATTTTTTGTTGGAAATATTATCATCTGATGTAGAGTTGAGGTTACTTCCATCATGTTGTGTATCTACGGCCTGCCGAGCAATGTGTTATACCTCATGTTACCATCAATGACGTGAAACTTGGTGTTTTGAACCACAGCGAATGTGTCAACCGGGAGGCGGGTTTAATCTAATCGAGCAACCCAAGCTGTTCTACTACCTCTAACCTAATTAAGTTGGCCGAGCTACCTGGATCTACAAGCACACGTTTAAATCGAATGTTCTTAAAAGAAATGAAATTACCAGCATTTCGTTGTGTGGTTCTGCGAAGGTCTCGAGATCATTTTTGCTGAATGCGAGGGTGTCTTTGGCACGTGGTCTCGGATTGGCCCTTCTATTACAACGAGTATCATTATCTGTATGATCATGGATCCTTGGGAAATATGGGTCCCTCCAATAATCATATGAATGACCTCGTGAGGAATATCTCCTTTTTCCCAGGTTGGATATTGTCGAGTTTCCCGCGAAACTATTCGGCATGCTTCCTGGTGAATGCAAGGACCAATGTTAACGCATTAGGCATCACGTGACGTCATACCCTTGGGAATGGCTCTGGTGCATCCATAGGGTTTTGTGGTTGTATACAAACACCTGGAACAGCCACACTATTCTCTTTGTGGTTCTCGAGATTGTTGTTTACTTAATCAGACATTTTGTCCTAGAATCAAACATCTTGGGCAAGAAAAAGTGTGAAAGATAAATTGCATTGTGTAGTAAAACTAGCAAGAAAATAATCATTATTATTATTAGCCCCACGGTGAACGCCAAACTGTTTACCATGGAAATGGTAATAACAATTAAATTTAATTATGAGATTCTAAAAATACGTGATCTATTTTATGCTAGTTGTTATGTAGTTGATGCTGTGTGAAAGACTTAGAAACGAGATAAGAGTTTAGAACAATGGTGATAACCAAACCGAAAGGTTAGCAATCGGGGCCTCGAGCTTGTCGATTCGGGAGCCTCGAGGTCGATTTTGATGCTCGGCTAGGGGCTATCGAAGGCAATTAATGAACGACGAAGAGTTAGGACAAAATCAACGATGGCGTTTTATGGCCAATAATAAGCAATAAATGAAGACAATAAATGGAAGCAATAATATCAAGAGAAGGTGTTAGAGAGCAGAAAGAATGTTCTTGTATAATTAGTATGGAGCCACATGACCCTACAAAATGGCGAGGATCGCCTTTGTATGTTAGGGAAATAGTACAAAATACATTAACTACAAAGAAATTAAGACAGATAGCTAGTTGACGCCCTGATTAGGGTTTAGGCCTAGCCTGACAGATTTTGTCGGCTCTAGCTGCACGCCTTGGGAACTCTCCACTTTTCCAATATAGTTGTTTGTCTGCATCGCCCCGAGGTCGAGCGTCAACAGCCCTCGAGGGTGAACTTCGACTACAATCTCGCACCTTATGAATTATGTTTACAGGGCATCACAATAACGAAAAATTGGACCCTCCGATTTTATCGTGCACAATACCATTAAGATTGAACAAGACAATTTGAAGGAAAAAGTTACTGCATTAGAGGCTATTAATTGGTTAAACGGGTTATGGGTCGATGGTATTTTTTATTTTTAATAAAAAAATAGGTCATTCAGATTTTCTGATGGCTTTCCGCTTAACGAGAGATTTCTTTATAAAGTTAAGTAATAGTGAGGATGGATGTGACCCTATAGTACAACGGACGATACATATGAATAATATACCAAAGTAGAGAGGTATTTTTAGACCTCTTGCCAAGAGTTAAAACTGGAGGATTAGTTAGCCAATTGATTTGTCAATAGTATCGATTAGCTGAACCGCCGAAGGAACCTACTTTCCCTCATCAGATATCATATCAGCTAATAACATGTAAATTTAATGTTTATACACTGCTTTAAACGTAGCGACATAGAATATAAAAGCAAAGATTTAATTTCTGAAATAAAACAGGATGAAAGAAATTAAGGGTTGTTAAACGAATATAAACACCCTAAGCAAATGGAGCATATTGCAACAAAAAGATAGTAACTGACGCTGCAAGCATGCTGCCGCCAATCAAATCTTGACACCTGGTAAGCTTGCCATCACAATCTAACCATATAGTCGTATTCTCCGTGTATAAACTTATCAGCACTCTCTTACCAAAAATAGAAACATTATTAAAAGACTCGAGGGTTTGGTCATAAACTGGGTTGATGGTAGTACAGAGCACGAAAATAACAAATTTCATTTCAGCCGTATTAACTTCCATCTTATTTATGTGATGGACAAGAGGAGATATTGACTTGTTAGGAAAGGTGGATACTGATGAATTTAAGTTGATGAAAGCGGAGTATTGTAGTTATTACTAGTACTTGTTTGCAACAATAAGTGGGAACTAATTCAAGATAAGGATATGACAAGCGTGACCAGGGGCGGACTCACAAAGGGTCAAGCGGGTTCAATTGAATTCGCTTTGTTGAAAAATTGTAAAGTATATAAGTAAATTATATTTGTAACAAAGATATTGTTTATATAAGAAATAACTTGAAACAATTGCTTTATCTGTTTAGTTGGTCAAGCGGGTTCAAACTAAATTGATGGTATTGCGTTCGAATCCATTCAGCGTTTGGAGTAATCTATTTTTAGCGGAAGGATCTATATGAAATACCGTAAGGCAAAGATACTTTTATCCCTTCCAAATTTTTAATATCCCATGTCCTCTCCCTTTTAATTTTACTATTTTACTTTATTTTCTTTCCTTTAAATTGTTTGACTCAAAATTTTTTTAACTCTTTAGCAAATCAATCAAAGATGGAGGGGGTAAATCATAGTCAAAGATAATAAACTCTTGGATCGTTATAAGAAAGAGATGATAGAGATACACTCACGGACTAAAAGAAAAATATTATCAAAGAAGAGAGAGAGTAGTTTTGTATATCCTCTAATCTGCCTCTTACGAGTCCTAAAACCCGCCTTATATACTAAAAGGTTTCTCTTAATCGTTTGGATGACGAATTAAGGAGTATTTACTATGATAAAACTAATCGACGATGCAAGGACGTCCCCCCTTCAACCTTTAGGCCATTCCCTCATACCGACTCGTGGGTTTGAGGTTGCCTGACGTCCTAGCTATAGCTCGTGAGTGGTCACATTTACACCCATACAGTTAGTCCCTCCGCTCGTCGAGGTCGCAACGGAATGCGTCCTTGGTGAGCGGACGTTATGCCTCTTCTAGGAAGAATTTGAATTTGGCGAAATGTGACGACGCGACCAATAAGAGACAATGCCCTTATTTGGTTGGAAATTTAGATATACAGGCCACCTTGGGTGACGTCAACTTGCGCATGCATCATCATTACGTGGTTTCGAGGATGAAAGACTGACGGCTTGGTGCTTGGTTTCCTATGCTGATTTGAAACCTACCGCCTCGCTTCGGGCGCCATCCAACCCTATAAATAGGTGAAGGATTCAATTTTATCAAAAACTTTAGTTATTCCTGGGAGTTCTTTAGACTTCTTCTTCTATTTTCCCATTTTGTCATTTTCATTCACAATCAAAAGTCTTCTTGTCTTTCTCTCCATTGGCGTGCCTTTCTTTCTATAAACAAAATCATGCCGAGGTCCCGTCGCCCTAATGAGGAGGTTCCTGAGATCGTTTCGGTGAGTGCAGTACCTTTCTCCGATAGCGAAGAAGTAGAGGTAGAGGATCACCATAGTCCTCTTACAGTGGAGGCATTATTATCGAGGCATCCCTCGTCTCGGAGTGACTTTTGCAAGAACCCACCCCCACTCTGAGCCCTATGCTCTCAGAGACAGATCAAACTCATCTCGATGCTCTCCTCATAAAATACAGTATCACCGATCATATAGAGAGTGCTATGGCAGAGGGGAATTATGTTGACGTTCATAGACCCGGGTATTGTGTTTTCTGTGAGTACCCTTTTACGATTGGTTACATCCTTCCTCTTTTTCCATTGACGGGCAAGTTCTACAGATTCTATCATATTTGCCTGGCTCAGCTCATGCCACACACACTCAAGGTGCTTCTTCTGCTGGCTAAGTAACGGAATTAGCCCAGAGTGACGTCTCTGTGCACCAGCTCTTGTATTTATTTTCACCCAATTTCCTTAGGGGCACCATGGTGCCCCTAAGGTTTCGCGGCACAAAGGGTTTGGTGGTCGGGACAGATGACCGGCTGAGCCGTAAATATTGGCACAAATATTTCTTCATCAAGACTGAGCACGTGGTTTCTAACCTCGTCGGATTTCTAGAGAAGTGGAATAAAAATCGTAAGTACCGTAGTTTATTAGATGCTCTGTCTTTCGCAAATATTGCTTCTGACTGCTTGTTTTACAGCTATGGCGCACCCACCCCAGCTCATTACCAGCCTCGGGAATTGGGTCGCTGGCCTACTGCCCCATGTAGAGGAGACTCAAACTTGGACTGCCTTCGTATAACGCTTTGGCCCTAAGGTTTCCTCAGGTAAACTTTTGATTTACTGCATTGGCGGTCGTGTGACCCTATCTAACCGTACAATTCTTTATGATGACACGTCGTGGAGCTTCTAAGGAAGGGGCGCCAGTCCCTGATTTTAGACGGTGTGCTGCTGCCATAGATACTCAAGACGTTTTGTGTGTATCTGTCCGAGAGGGTCGTCCTCTACTTCTTCTTGCATTTTCTTTAAAATGGTTGTAAGTGCATTGTCGCTTGCATCGATGACCGTTCAGGTGTTGTTCGTTCGCGTAGCGCATGGCTCGCCAGTGGCAACTACGATTTCTACAGTCGGTGAGTCTTCAACATTTCTGTGAGGGGGTTTTTCGAGCATATTGCTTAAGACACTTGTCAACCACTCCTCTAATAGCTTTTTGATCGATGACGATATTTCTTTCGCCGTGGATGTGGAAGCTCTTTTTTTATGCAAGACTGTCAGATCCCCATGTGGAGAGGGTGAGATCTCCCCTCCGGTATATCGCTTGGTGTTGTATTCTCGATATCTTCCTTACTGGCTTCGTCGATGGAACCTGAGAGGTTGTTTGAGAGATCTGCTATGATCTTCAACCTTGCTTCTTTTTCTACCATTGGTTGTTCTTACGGGGTATGAAGAAAAGTGATCATTGCTTTTGATATCCTAGATGAGAACTATAGTTTGGACTATGAAAATACCCACAAACGAATCCTAGATGAGAACTATAGTTTGGACTATGAAAATACCCACAAACGACGCCAAATTGTTGGACTCAAATAATTTTTAACTCTTTTTAAGCAAATCAATCAAAGATAGTAGAGGTAAATCATAGTCAAAGATAATAAAGTCTTGGATCGTTATAACAAAGAGATGATAGAGATACACTTAGGGACCGAGAGAAAAAGATAATCAAAGAAGAGAGAGACTAGATTTGTATATATTCGAATTTGCCAAGTCCTAAATGCCCCTTATATACTAGGGGGTTTCTCTTAATCGTCAGGACGACAAATTAAGAAGTATTTACTACTATAAAACTAATCGACGATGCAAGGACGTCCCCCCTTCAACCTTTGGGCCATTCCCTCATACCGACTCGTGGGTTTGCGGTTGCCTGTCGTCCTAACTATAGGCCGTGGATGGTCACATTTAGGTCCATATAGAAATCAATAATAGTTATTCTATTGTTTAATTTCTTAAAAAGTTGAACCTATCTACAACATGAATTTCGCTTCAAATTTTAATGATATTTATTCAAATTATGTATGTGTTAGTTTAGTTTTATTTTAGTCTATGTTGAAAAGTCTATTTGTTTTATACTAAGGTTTTAGGTTTGATGTATAACTCTTTTTCACAAATTATTGGAATTATTTTATTATTTCTAATTATATTATTCTCTTTTGTTTAGAAATAACAACTTCTAACATAATAACAAGAATTTTTTTAGATCTTATCAGAATATCTTAGAGCTAGTATTCTTTTAAATTGAATTTATTGAAGTAAAATTTGTTAAATTAAATAGATAAATTGCTAAAAATAGAAACATATACTCCCGCCGATCACTTTTACATGGTATGTATATTAAAAATAGATTTTATTTTGACTTTTCACTTTACGCATATCAAGAAAAGACAATATTTTTTTTCTGTTATACCCACATTATTTATTACTCATTTCAAATTATTTTCTCAAATCAAATAACTTATGCATCAATTAATCTGGGTATCATGGAAAATTTTGTACTTTATTTATTATTTTTTAAAGGGCGTGAAAAGTAAAAATATGCCAAGTAAAAGCGAACGAAGGGAGAAACTTTTCGCGCTTTTAAAATGACTTTATTTTGAGATTTTTTTATGAAAAAATATAATATGCTTGTCATACCCAACATCGCTTATATTATTATTTAATTTTTTTTAACCCGTTTATCTAAAATTTTGGGTCCGTCACTGAGCGCAACCGGCTGTTGTGGAGGGCTTCTTTAACCACTGAGATTCAATGTTTTAATATTATGGGTGAAGGTTCATATAATTAAGACCAAGCATTATTTGACCTTACAAAGAGAAATAGCGCATTCACTTTGGTACTATAGGAAATATCTAAGTTTTTGTTAGTTAGGAATATAACCTACATTGTAACTTTTCTACTGATCCTTAGATCTTTGTGTCAAGTATTACAAATCGCATGATAATTCAACTAAACTACTTGCTTTTTAGATGCAATTTCTCGTAGTGCATAAAATTAACTAGTGGGAAAGTGTTGCAACCAGGTAAAAATATAGTGCAAACAAAGAGGGAGTATTAGCCTGAGGTGAGAATTGGTAATTTGAGTCTTGAGGTGGAGAATTAACTCACTTGGTGAGACGTTCCACAGTTGACGATAGTCCGATCAAACCTTATCAATGGCATAGCATCATCTTCCTTTTTCCTTCTTTTGATGTAATAAAAATTTGTGGAAAATCAAATGGTAACCTTATGCTAATATGAGTTTACTATAAAAATAGAATTGTCAAAAATTAATCCCATGCAATCACAAGCTTTGTTCAAACTGCAATAATATGAACCCAACGTAGCCAGAGGTCAGGGCATAACTGTTTCAATGTAGAGCTCGTTTGACTTAGCTGATTTAGAGTGTAATTGATAAACATTAGCTGCTGAAAAACACTTTTAAGTGTTGAACTGATTTAAAAAATAAGCAGTTATGTATTTGGATAAAAGTGGTGAAATTAATAATAAGAAGCTGAAGAACTGGGTATACGAAGAATTTTATTTTAAAAAGAAGTATTTTGGGATACAATAGTAAATATTTTGGTTAAACATAATATGCTTATAAGATAAATTTGATAAGTTGAGAGAGACCATCTTATGACTATTGACTTATTTTTGAATTATAAATATTTTTAATTTTACCAAACGCACAATTAAACTAAAAAGTACTTATAAATTAGTTTAACTAACTTATAAACTTAGCCAAACATCATCGTAATCATAGTCGGGGGAGGGAGGACTGCATAAATAACTATACTCCTGTTGAAATTTAAAATATATTTGTGTAGGAGTATAAGATATGGCCATCACTTTTTGAAAAGATAAACGAAAATGAAAATTTGAAGCCCACAAGTATGGAATCTCAGCTGACATATGCGTGGGGTCTCACTTCTAGTTTATCCGATCCGATCCGGCCGGCTCGGCCCGAAATCTCACCCTTCTCCTCTGCCTCTTCAAACAAGTATATAAATGAGTTCTGAAGTGAAACTTCCATAGGCTTGAAGAAGTCTATAGGGTAAAAATCATCTTCAAATCTCTCTTCCCACTTTCTTCACAGGTGTCCAACTTGTTCTTAGGGACCCATCTTCATTATCATTTCAATTATATCATGGTTGGAACTTCCATCAACTCTCATAAACTATCCTTTAATAAGTCCACCAATATCAAATTCCTCTCTAGCTATGGTGGCAAGATTCTTCCCCGTCATCCTGATGGCAAACTCCGTTATTATGGCGGCGATACCCGTGTCCTTTCCGTTCATCGTTCCATTTCTTTTGCTGGTAAAAATTACCCATTTCTTCCTCTTTAATTTATTCAAGTGTGCCTTGCTACTCGTTGAGATCAATTAAGGAATGTTTAAATAAGCTACCCAATAGATGCAAAATGTCATTGCACTTATTTTTGTTATAAATAAATATATACTGTCTTTATTAAAATAGCATTTATGTGGGATGTGTGATTTACAGAGCTGATGGTGAAGCTAAGGGAGATGTGTGGAGCAATGAGTAGTTTAAGGTGTCAATTGCCAACAGAAGATTTGGATGCACTTGTGTCAATCACCTGTGATGAAGATCTCGTCAATCTCATTGAAGAATATGATCGTGCTGCGACTGCATCGCCATCGTCCTCCCTCAAGATCAGAGCTTTTCTTTCACCACCCAAATCCTCAAAAAAAGTTGTCTCTTCTACTTCTTCCACTGCTTCTTCATCATCGACAACCACCAACACTACTTCTAGTAATTGTGATACCAACTCGCCCAAGTCAATTTGTACCACATCTGCAGCTAGTCCTCCAACCATTGTAACTTCATCAAAATATCGTGGTCAAGTTAATTATAATGAGATGTGTGTCCGTCAGACGATGGCAAAGCCGCAGATGGTTGTTCCTCTCTGTAATCAGAAAGCTGCAGGAAAGCTCCCTCAGTATACCTACCATGGTCGCGGGAACATTAGTAGTCATATTTATCTGATTCATCATGGCAACCATTGGCAATAATAGCAGCTATCTGTTCAAAAGGAGGACAAAATGAACTTGGAATATATATACCTAAAATTGGTATAATTACCCCATGAAAGAAAAAAATCCCAACAAGTAAAAAATAAACTAACGAGGATATATATGTATATATGTATTGTACGAACTAAGAAGGGCGTGTAAATCATTAATAGGATTGGTATATTTTCATTGTCAATCCGTCCTTGGCTTATTAATCAAAATAGGTTTCCAATCGGATGATGCTGTGTCCAATTTCGTCTAATTCTGATGGTGAGTTCTTTAATTGGTCCTAGATCTCCTTTGATATAAAAATGGAGGACTGTCTGGAGTCTGGACACTCTATATCACCTGTTCATGTTATGAGTGCCATCGTTAAAACTCTTCATCTTCTCGGAATTTGCCATCGCATAAGCCTACGATCTATTCATCGTGTCTAATTATCTCTACTGCCACGCTGATCATTATACTTCCTCTTCTGACACCTGCTAAATAAAACTGTTCTGATAAATTATATTTTTTTCATTCTAATTTATTTGAATATGTTCGATTGAGCACGTAATTTAAAAAAAATAAAGTGTTTCATATAAATATCGCGAGTTTAGTGGAGCTGAAATCCTACTAGGGTAGGTCGTGGTTTTTAATATCTTGAGCAAAGAGTTCTCCTTATAGATATTGCGTGTTGTACTATGGGAACAGATAGAGAACTTGGTTCCCTATACTGTTTGGTTTTACAATCTGTTGTGTACCATGGTAACTGATAGAGAGTCTGGCTCTATACAGTTTGGTGGACTCTTAATTTATATTAATTGTTATTAGAGCATGTTCTTTCTAAAAGGTTAACATATAGAAAGGATCTACATGGCTGCTCCACCAAACTTAGAGGAAGAACATTCAATAGACAGACCACCAAGATTCAACGGCTAATACTATAGTTGGTGTCACACCTCCTTTTACTACCCGAAAGTGGATATAAGGGTATTTTTTCAATTAAAGTGACATTATTCGAAATATGATTATTTTATATTTAAATTTTCAGAGTCGCCATTTGGAATATTTATGGTGTCCCACGTTACTGGTTTATTTTAAAATCCGAAATCGAGGAAAGTTGACTTTATTTAAAAGTCTGCGAAACTAGAAATTCTAAGTAGGGAATTCTGTTAACTGAGACCTCGAGGCCCCGAACGGCTATCTCTCGGTTCGATTACTACTTTATTTTAGCTCGCATATCATCCTTAAACTACACACACATAGCATCAACTGCCCCGCAACTAGCATCAAAATTAATCACATATTTTTAGAGTCCCATCAATAAATTTAATCGTTATTACTATTTTTACGGGAAACAACCTCGAAGCCCTTTATAAGTCAGCTAGAGAGGCCCCGATTTCCAGCCGTTTGGTTTGCTTAATATATCATCTTCAAGCTTTAATCTCATTTTCTAGTTTCATACTTAACATCTATGGCCTATTAACTAACTAGCATAAAAATAAATCACGCATTTTTAGAACCACAAAATTAAATATAATTGTAATTACCATTTTTAAAGTAAACATATTTCATATTACAATACACAAATTCTAAAAATTTCATTGCTTTTCAAAATTTTGTAACCAATCAAATGATGCTTCACCAAAAGATAGTGCATAGTTTTCATCTGTCAACTTTGAAAACTTTATTGCTTTACCAAAATTTAGCGCTTAATTTCAAGTGTGTAGCTATCTTTCAAATGTAAAATTTTAGTATGTTATACATTTTACTCCTGTTCTATCAAAACAACACTTCATTACTCCCTTCGGTCCAAAATAAGTTATTTTTTTGGATGTTTTCACGCATATTAAGAAAGTCATCTTTTAGCATTAATTAGCAATTGAATTGACCATTTTAACCTTACTATCTCACATAAACACTTCTAACACATATTCCAACACTATTTACTCCAAGGACAATGTAGTAAAAATATCATTAAGTCATTCTTGAAATCCGAAAAAATCACTTATTTTGGTAAAAAAAAAGGCCAAAAAATCACTTATTTTGGACCCGGGGAGTATAAAAGAACTAGTAGGATTCAAAAAAAGCCACGGCTGGTGATGATTACTTCTGGGCAAGTGAAAAAGTCAATGGTTTCGTTCATGACCATCGATCTTCAGCCCTTAAAATCAAATGCAGGAAAAATTAACACCAAAAGCGCCAAAATGAATTGGGTTGGAGTTATTGGATGTAGCCGATAAATAAAGGAAATCAATTTCCATTTCCACTATTAATTATTTCAAAACTTATGATAAGGAAGAAGGTGGTGAGATTATGACCCAAAAAAACTTGTGGGCCATGACAGCTTGTAAATGAAAGGACCAATTAATTTTTAAGACTTTATAATGCAATGCCATAAAGTGAATAAATAATAATAAAGGTATTCAAAAATAAGTAAAATAGAAAGAATTAAGAAAAGAAGGGGACCAGTTGGAGATTAATATCGAGGGCCTCAATGCGGTTCACGGTCAAGCATCATCATACAATTGTAGATCACATATGTGCAATATGTTAAGAAGTAAGCTAAGGGATCGTTTGGTTTAGTGACAAATTATTTTAAGGGATTAATAATGCATGAATCGTAATATCAGGAACAATAATACGAAAATTGTAATGCAAATATTTGCAATGAAGAGATTATAATATCAGAATATGTAATGGATAGATTATAATATCAGAATATGTAATGGATGAATTATAATGCAAGAACTAAGAATGTATAAAATGCAGTAATAAGAATAAAGGGTGTGTTTGGTACTAAGAAATATATTTTTTAATATTTTTATGTTTGGATGACTTAAATATTCTGAAAAATATTTTTCTTATGAACTTATTTTTTTCCAATTGAAAGAAAATGGTTTACATATTAAGAGAATGGAAAATATTTTTCAAAACACCTTCTCAATCTTCCCACCGTACACCCTCATACCCTCCCACCCAACTCTACCGCACCCCTTCTCTCCAATAAAGTTTTTCTTTCTCAAATTTTAGTTCCCCCACCCCCGCATATTGTCATTTAACTTTTTTTTTTTTATGATTTCGAATTTCTATTTTTTTCGTTTTTCTGCACCGCTATCCTCCAACACCCCCACCCCCAAACAAAAATAAAGTTTAGTTTTTTTTTTTTTTTTTTTTTTTTGGATTTTCGAATATTTTTTTTTTGCAACCCCCCTCACACCCACACTCCCCCACCCCTGCCCCACACACAACAAAAAAAAATTGTTGCATTTATGTAATTTTAAATTTTTGTTTTTTTTTTTCATTTTTCTTCACCCCAACCCCCACCCCCTACCCTATCCCGACCCCCAAATTTTTTTTTTGTTTTGCAATTTTAAATTTCTGCTTTATTTTTATTTTTATGCACAATCCCCCCCCCCCCAGCCCTCCCGAAAAAAGATATTTCTTTATATATTTTACCTTTAGTTTTTTCATTTTTCAGTTTACATGTTCGAAATTTTATAAGTTCAAAAGTTATGAGTTCGGAGTGTTTGAAAGTTTACGAGTTTAAAAATTATAAAGCTAACTGGTTCGAAAGTTCGCGATTTTTGCATAAATAAGTAAAGCAGCACGTTAGTTCTTTTTAATTGTGTCAATTTTTAAGACTTAGGGAATGAGCTGAGTAGAGGGGAGGGAGGCAAGGGGTGAGAAGAAAGGAGATGAGTGAGAAGAATTGCATACAAAATATTCTTTAACACTTCTTATAAGAGGATACACAATGTTAGAATTGAAAGAGAAAAAATCTGCTGAACAAAGTCCAAACGTGTTAACGCCGTTGGATGACGACTAAATTAAAGACAAGATATCCCAGATTTTCTTTTTATAATCTGAAAGCATGAATGGATTGAGTAATGGCCACCACTGCTAATTATTCTTCCATGTCAGCTACCACATGTTATAAACAAACTGTTGCATAATTCTCAAGCTGAAAAGTTCTTATCCTCTCTAATTATCTAATCCAGTTACTGTTTGGATGAAGTCACATTGGATTATGATTGGCAAACGTATTCATGATAAACTGACGAGAACACAAAATAGAACGAAAGAGTAATTACGCATTAAAAATTCTATAAATGGTGTGACATCATCAGATAATGTTGATCATAACCAGATAATGTTAATCACATATTTAAAGAAGAACAAAATATGATACATACGGTCGTTAGATTTGAAGAATAAGAGCCTGTTTGGCTAAACTTTCCAAAGGCTAAAAGTATTTTTTCTCACAAATACTTTTTTTTCCCTCATCTTAACGTGTTCGGTAGAGCTCTCAAAATGGGCTAGCCCAGCTCAACCCAGCCTAAGCTTCGTGAGCTTTTAAATTTGATGGGCTAGGATGGGCTGGCCCTCCATCTATATGGGCCTTAAAATGGCTAGCCCAGCGCAACCATAAGAGGGCTGCGGGCTAGGGCGGGCCGGCCCTTTTTCTCTAAATCTTTAGATATTTTTTCGTGACATAATCTCTTAATTATATGAATAACTTTTGTTTATTTAGAATGTACAAGAATCTTTATATTTGACAAGGAATCTCGTAATTTGAAATGTAAATTTTCTTTATCTCTAGCTCTTCTTTTTTTAATGTTACATAAATATTTTTTTTAGTACTTTTCTTTCACTTCCTTAGGTTTCAGGAATTGTTTAAATAAGTTTATACATTAAGGTTTAACATTATTTGTTGATTTCATTATTATAGCCCATAAAGTTTTAATATTCATAAAATTATTTAGTGTTGTCAATTTTCTTTGGGTAATAAAACTTGACATTTTTCTATGCTGAATAGAAATTTAATAATTAATATTATATTAAAGTAACCTAATTGATCATTGGCCAGTTAAAGTAATATTTTCTTTTGGAAAAAAAATTATTGACTTAAAACTTTCCTAGTTCGTTATTAATGAAGCAAAAGAATAACTAATCTCGTCATACTATATGCATATCCAAAATATAATTCTAGTTGATATGGTATGTTAGATGAGCAATCTAAGGTTGAAAAATAGGGATTATAGTTAATAATTCTTTTAGTTTTTACTTTTTAAAAATATTTCAATTTGAATTTAATTAATTTTGGCCTACGGGCCAGCCGAGGCCCAGCCTCAATCAAGCCTCAAGAGCCAGGGAGCTGACTTGGGCAGGGCTTAAAAGCCTCAATTTTAAATGGGCTAGAAAAATTCCAACCGAGCCCTACCCAAATAGCGGGCTGGGTTAGGATGGCCTCACGGGCCAAACCCATTTTGACGGCTCTAGTGTTCGGCCAAGTATTTCGAAGGAAAAAAATTATTTTTGGAAAGAAATACAAGTTGTTTTTCAGAAGAAGAAAAGTAACTTCAATTTTGACTTTTTTCGTATAAAAAATACACTTAACAAAATATAGTATATGCCAAAATAACCTTACTTTTAAACCTAATACTTAGAATATTAATATATGTATTTTTTTTCTTATTTTTAGTATAGCTTTCAAATATATTGTGACTTTGGGGGTGAATGTTCTTATATTTGTTAATAATTTTTAAAATATTTAAATCATCTTAAAAGAATTATAGTACTTTTTAATTTTATTCTTGTATTTTATTTTTAAAAAGTGAAAATATTTAATTATTGCCTTTAATAATAAATTTTTAGATTATTTGTTTACGTATAGTATTAACTATTAAGTATTGATGTTCTTCGTTATAATTTGATACTTAAAAACATTTTTTCAAAAGCCTGGCAAAAAAAAAATTATTACTCAAAAGTGCTTTTTAGATTAATTAGCCAAACACAAACTGGTTATCTCCAAAAGTATTGTTTCGAAAAGCACTTTTGGAAAAAACACTTTTCAAAATAAGCTAAATTTTCAATTTGACCAAACATCTATAATTTTTACCGGGATTAGTTACACTGGAATTAATTATTATGGTATTATTTCATATTCATTGTTTGATATGTTATATGAATCATATTTATATGACACGCTTTCTTTGTTAATCCGTTTCAATAATAATGACATATTTTTGTATTTGAAATTAATTTAATTTAAGTTTTTCATTTTATCTATAGTATACGGCTAAAACCGGGCCCATGGTACACTCTGGTCTTCGATAAGATAAATTGAGTTCTACGCATGATGATGAGGGACCGGAATCAAGGCAAGGGTCTCATCGAGTCAGTATTCAGAGGCATAACACCCACCCTCGAGAATATCGGGGTCATGATTCTGGGATCGGTCCAAACCCTGAAAGACTTCAAAGAACATTGTCAAGCAATCAAGCATGACTGACCGAAGACCGTAATATCCGCGGCCAACCGAATATCACGGTGTGGATCATGGTACATATAAATGAATAACCTACTAGCAGCTAAACAGAAGATTTTTATCTTTTATAGAGTTGTACCTAGAGTAGGACTCCCCTGCTATATGAAGGAGGTCTAATCATTCACGAGACACATTGTAACATGTATTCAAAGGTAATATACTACTATTTTTACTGTTACCGAATTCTCTTTTTCCTGTTCATCATTATCGGCCACTGTGAGCCCGGACCGAGGGGTGACGTTACATATCATCCCCCTCGCGTGGTTTGAATTTACAATACTTTTATTTGTTCATTCTAGCTCCATTTACCGTCTTGTACCAAATTAATCTGCGTGTCCTTAAAATCTCATACAAAATTTAGTTGTTGTTCGATTTTGAGGGTATATATATATATATATATTATACTCATATTGAGAAATTTTTATTTTCACACAAAATTTATGATCTTACAAATCTTTCCCCTTAAATATTTAAAGTCGCAAATTTTAAAAGTATTTTTTTCTTTAATTTTAAGTTCAGTCAAACAGTCTTGTATAAATTTAATATTTAAATCTAAATGTGCTATTTTTTTCACAAATATATTCTACCAAAAACTGTGCGAGTTCAAGTACTAAAGTCGCGTACATTTTGGATCTGCCGCCATCCAAATACCACGCATTATGACATATTCCTCATTTTATTTGTTTGGATAATAAAATAGTGACTAATGAAAAGCAATTGGGCCATTTGATAGAAAGACAAAGATAAGCATACGTCAGTTGATGATCAACCCTGTTCCCACCAAAGAGCCTTTAATATAAATCTAAGCTGGCATATATATATACTAGTTAGAGGGCGGCCCGTGCTGAGCCCGGGCCCAAACTCAAAATAAAAATTTACTAAATCTAATTAGAAAACAATAATTCGAGTCACATTATCTTTATTCTTTTTAAAATAATTGCATGTTTATCAATGATCATTTAAAACTTATTCGTCGATAGAGTTTTTGATTTTTCTAGTAATAGTTGTCCTTTCTATAAAATTGCTTTTGGTAGAGTGTTGATAAAGTCTATCATACTATATTTCTCATTTACAACACTCATTACACCAAAATGCTAACAATCTAAACCCAATCATCACCATACGTACAAGGTTTTTTTGCCCTCAAAACACCTCGAATTTTTCTTTTGACGGAATCCAACATATACATGCTAGAATTATGCTGCATAGCTTCTTCACTCCTCTTTCATAGTTGTCACTGCTCCAGCAGACTAATATCCATGGCTTATTTTAACCGACCATATAAATTAAAGAACAACTCCCAAAGTTATTAGATGGAGATCATATGCAAAAATACGTGATAGTTGTTCTCACCTCCTCCATCTGACATAAGACACTGTTGTTCAACATCAGCTTTCCTCTTTTCTGCAGATTGCTTTGAGTGAGAGAGGCTTCATGTGTTGCTGCCCACATAAAACATGCTACTTTATACATGGTTCAGGTCTTTTACTCTTTTAGATTACCTTCCCAGTTCACTTATAGATATTTCAGTGGTATCATTAAGCATTTTGTAGCACCAAATGAAAGTCCATTCTGACCTTTATTCATTCATGAACATAAAAGCTAAAAAAAGGAATGAGTAAAAATATGGAGAATTCCACCATTACATGTTCCACACGTTCCATTAATCTGATAGGTCCGTAAAAGTAACCTTCATTGATTGAATAAGATGGTAAACCTGGAGACAACACCTTCAGCTGTAGTAACCTCCTCAGATGAATGTCATTGCATTCTAAGTAAGCGTAGCGAACTAAAATTCAAGAAACAAAAAAGTAGGGAAAAACAAAACAACGCAAATTGGCAGAAAGAAAAATAGAATAGTATTTCACCTCACTTCTGAAGTACATTGACACGTGTTATTCGAGTGACGCAACTTCATTTACTGCAGAACTCGATGCAAATTAACAACCTTGAGAGATATGGCAAGAGCAACCTGATGTTCCATCCAAATGGACCAGAAAATAAGAAGTAAGTTTCATACTTGCAGCACTAATCTTGTGAAGCCTGTCTAACAAAGTAAGATATTTGATATGATCCGATGGAAACTGAAGCTGTAGTAGGAGAGCTTACAATCTCCTTATATTTTTTTCATTATAATTTCTCTTCACAAGCACTCTAGTGTTACCCTCGTTCTTTTTATCTTGGACATTGGGGAAGGGCTAGACAAACAGTACTTTGAATATCACCAACATTGGATATCTAATATCACTTCCTATTTTGAGCTAAACAACAAACTGTTTTCCGGAACTAAGGTCACCAAAGGGGAAAGTAAATAAAACTCAAAAAGAATCAATTCAAAATGCAACATGAAAAGAACTGGCAGTCCAGGGAGGACATCCTTAGAGTGATTCTTAGATTCAATGAATAAGAGCCAAACAATACAACCTGGATATTGTCATCATTCACACAAATGTGCACATATATATGCAGAAAGAGGTGCAAAAAAAATCAGCCTAAAAAAAAAAGGATAGTTTCGGATACCTATAAGGTTTTCATCCATAGATATATGTAAAGAACAATTGGATCATAGTTTGCACCCCTGATGTATGGTTGAAAATTTGGAACTTTTTTTGGATGATATAATCAGAAGATCTTAATAGACATTGAAGCACAATTAAAAATAATAACATCTGCAACAAAGTGAAGACGAAATGAAAGCAACATGAAGAGCAAAATCGAGAAGCAAGCATTAGCAAGGATTTCATCTATTATCACTAAGACTCAAGGCATGTATGTAGTTTCACCAGCTCTTATCTGGATAATATATAGAGAGAGGAACAAGATAGCTTTTGAAAGGTCAAGTATTATTTTATACATATAAGGTGCAACTTCATGTTTTTGTTTCTTTTTGGTGCACCCACGAGGTTCTTGTTTTATTTGTTTTTTTTAAAGTAACAGTTGAAAAATACCCATGAGGCTCTTGTTTTGTATAGATAATCGGGTGACTTACATAAGAACCATAACTTGATCGAAATTTCTCTACATATTTGTATACTACAGGATTCTCTGTTTGTTCCAAGCCAGCTTTGCCTTTTGATTTTGATTTTCATCGTCAGATTTATAGTCAACCTTGTATTTGCTTCTAACCTTTGTTACCTGGAGCTGTCACCATGGATAGAAGTAAGTTTCTGCTTCATTTCTTTACTTGTTTTTTTGGGGGGTGAAAAATAGAGACTTTATTACATGGGTTTCTGTTATTTAACTTGTCTTCAAATATGGTAGAATTTTGAAGGTTTTGGGTATGGCATGTGGGGCCTCCTCGCTATATGGTAGTTTGACAAATCGTCTGATATCCCGCTTTGGTAGCACTTTTGGGCGCCCGGTATCTTATCGATCCTTTCTTGATGTTTTCTCATTTGGTTGCGGAGTGCCTTATTTTTATTTTCCATTTCTTCCATTTTCTTTAATATGGCTTTAGCCATTTTCTTTAAAATGGTTGTCAGTGCATCATTGCCTGCATCGACAATGGTATAAATGTTACCTGCTGGGGGAGCTGGTTGCTCGTTAAACCCTTTGTATTGATCCCCTATATAAGTTAGGAGTGGTGTTGTTCAACAACTACCTAAATATATACTCTCTCCTGAGTAATGCATACCAAATAGGCACAGCCGATTGAGGGCCCTTCAATCAACAACAATCACAATATAGTTGAACAAACATAGAATATAGCAAATCTATATTAACATATCAAGAAATTCATCCTCCAAGAGGTTCCATCAAAACTCTAGATTAAGAGTTTAGCTATGCACAGTCGTTTTCACAATTATAAGAGTAGAATTCATCATTAATGATCAAAACAAGAGGTAGAAAGATAAAATTCTATGCCGGATCTTCCACCTTGCCTCTTGCCTCTTCTTACCTTCAACAATACTTCAAAAACCTTGATAACTTCTTTTTGGGAGAGCTGGACTTCTTATATGTTAAGGAGATTTGCCCCGGAACTTACGAATTTACCCCTGAAATAAAGTTCCTCGGAGTGACAAGTGACAATTTAGTAAACAAAGGAAATTTTGGGGAATTTTCGACAGATGTATAGTAGTATGGATCCGGAACCTAAATAACTTTTTTTATAACAAAAATGATGTTTTTACTATTTTTTTTTAAAAAAATACTTTATTAGCTATTTCGCAGTATTGAACAGCGAAATGCCCTAACGTCCGTTAGTGCAATTCACAGTTCAATGCTGCAAATTGTATATTTAATGATTTTTTTAAAAAAATGTGCGAATTGTATTTCGCAGTACTTTAATGCGAAATACCCTTTTATATTTTAGTCTTCTTCTTCACAGATCGGGATCCTCCATTAACAACCAAAAAAAACCTTTCTGTCCTCCCCCCTCCCCCCATAAGAATGCATGAACAATATTTACAAGCACAAAAATCCAAAGTACCCTAGAGTAGATAGACATGAAGCACTATCTTTCGATTCAATGCCATCAAAATGTACTCAGCATGCCTACTTTTCTTTATTAGTTCAAATAGCCCTCGCTAGATTCTCAAGCTTTGATCAACCCACAACAAGAACACCATTTATCTAATGTCGTGCCGAAAGGACTAAGAGCTTTTATTCCGTAGTAATGCGTTCTGCTTATTCTCGCTTAGTTTAAATAAAATTGGTCAATAGAAAAATAGCAAGTTAGACAAATACAAATTGAAAAGATGTGCTATTGCTAAATTTTAGCCATTACCAGCGAACGCAACCTCACATTTCCAAAGGCTCCGAATTTTTTTTATGTTTCATATGCTTCGGTCTTTAAAGAGCACCATATTTATCTTTAAGCAACTTGAAGGAGATATTTCAATTTTGAACAGATATGTGTAAGTGCAGGTACAAGCAACAAAAACAATCCACTCATTAGAAGAAAAAAAATCTTTTATTGAGAAGCTTACTATATTGAGAATAACTGACACCACATACAAGTATAAGTTGATTGATCTACCAATTAAGCATTGCCGGTGTAACGACCCGGCCCGTCGTTACGGTAATTACCACCCCGTTACCTTGCATTTAGGTGTTGTATGCTTTTATATCAGTGTTAGAACCTATCGGGTGAGTTAGGAGTGAATTGAATTGAAAATGAAGCAAATAGCATGTTTGAAGGAAGTTCGAATATGGAAAGTCAACCTAGAGTTGACTATTGAGTTAGAGTGCTCGGAATCGGATTCTGATGAGTCGACTAGTTTCGGGGGATCATTTATGACTTAGGAGAGCAATCGGAAGTGAATTTGGAGGCCCGGTGTAGTTTTAGGCTTGAATTGGCTAAGGTTGAATTTTGGCGAAATCCGAACGGTAGGTGAGATTTCGACCCGAGAGTCGGAATGGAATTCCGACAGTTGCAGTAGTTCCGTTAGGTGATTTTGGATATGCATGCGAATTTTCAAGTCATTCGGACATCGTTTGGTCGGGTTTTTGATCGAATGTGAATTTTTGAAATTAAAGTTAAACTTAAGCTTGAATTTGTTGAAAAAGGACGATTTTGATGTTAACGATAGAGTTTTGATGATTGGAACAAGTTTGAATGATGTTATAAGAGGTGTTAGTACTTTTGGTTGAGGTCCCGGAGGCTTCGGGGTAAATTCGGATGCCCAACGGGTCATTTTTTGGAAGATTTTTGCCGTTTTGAGCATAAATGTAATGATCCAAAGGTTTATTTTTAGTTCTAGAGATCCAAATTTGATTTCGAGACTTTGAGAATTTAAATAATGAATTATAGGACTGATCCGGAAATTTTGGTTTAATTTCATCAAGTCGCGATTGGGTTTTTGAGGCGAAACATGAGTTAATTGTTTAACGAGCAAAATTGATGTTGCACTTAGCAAATGAGATCCAAATTCAGTTTTGTTTGAACCACTGGATCCGTATCAAAATTACGGAGTCATAGGAAAAAGAATCGTCGAATTCCGAGTTCGTATGATTGAGTTATAGCATTTTTAGTGAAATAAAAAGCTGCTGCAATTTTTCTGGGGCAAATCTGGTATTTTCGCTTCTGCGATGAACAGTACCCGCAGAAGCGGGTGAACAGTGATTTTCCGCTTCTGCGATGAACAGTACCGCAGAAGCGATGAACAGTGATTTTCCGCTTCTGCGATGAACAGTACCGCAGAAGCGATGAACAGTGATTTTCCGCTTCTGCGATGAACAGTAACCGCAGAAGCGAAAATCGCTGGACATTTAATTTGGGGCATCCGAGATGTTTTCTTCATTTTTGGAGCTATGGAGCTCGGATTGAAGCGATTTTCGAAGCGATTTTCACCATATGGATGGGGGTAAGTGTTCTATATCCAAAAGTGATTATATTTAATGATTCCATGGTTATTTTCATCAAGTATTAGTGAATCAAATGGAAGAAATCGGAGAAATTTATAAACTTTTCAAAAACGAAAATTTAGGATTTGAAGGGTCATTTGTAGTCCGATTTGGGAGTTCTTGGTATGTACGGACTCGTGGAGAGACGAGGATTCCGAAAATATAAATTTCGTAATTTTTCAGAATGTGGGCCCGGGGCTCGGGTTTTTGCCAAATTTCGTGATTTTTGATATTTTTCAAGTTCTTTCGATTGGGTTATGTTCCATTAGCCTATTTTGATATATTTGTACTGATTTTGACTAGTTTTGACGTGCGTGGATGCCGGTTCGAGGAACTAAGGCGTCGCGGGCATGAGATTTCGCCGGTTTGAGGTGGGTAATACTTGTAAATGATGTTCTGAGGGTTAGTTAACCCCGGACTTGCACATCTTAGTACTGTGTTGAGGTGACTTGCACGCCGGATAACGGGCGTGGGGTAGAGCACCATTGGGGATTGTGACTTGGTCCGCCCCGCGTAATAATAATAATCACTTAATTGTTGAAATGAATCGGACTAATTATCATGTTTGGGCTTCATGCTGATTGTTTGAATCCTTTAGGGATTGGTATCATTGTCTTGATAACACTGTGCATATTTTTATCTAAATTTAAGGTTTTAAATGGTATTTTTGCTATTCAGCATCTTTTAAGGTTATGAAAAACTTGAACAAGGTCTTAATGACATTTTTAAAGATGTGAGCTAATATGATATTGTTGCCCGTAGGGCTTTCTTGATTATTTGTTAGACTGATTGGGGCCGAGGGCCATATGTTAGGGCATGACATTTCATGTGAGCATATGCATACACATGCATGGATCGGACTGCACGCCGCAGTGGTATACGGATCGGGCTGCACGCCGCAGTGGTTATGATATTAATATTGTGCTTGGGCCGTAAGAGCCCCTCCGGAGTCTGGACCCCCCAGTGAGCACGGGTACCCAAAAGGATCGGGCTACACGCCGTAGCGGTCATATGCATTGCATGGCATACATACATTGGTTTACGTGTACTACGTGGCATAACATTTTAGCACTCATACTTTACCTGGCACATGTGCATTTGTTGCTTTATTGACCAGATCTCCTGGTATAAATTGTTAAGGAGTGCTGAGCCCGAGAGGCTGATTTGAGTGCTGACTTGCACTGCTTGAGATTCTCCCAGGTATTGGTATGTTATAATGAAAGAAAATAGCTAAAAAATTGAGATTTCTAAATAATCTACTCACATATGCTGAAAAGGAATGAAATGATAGTGTTTTGGAGTTTTATGATAGTTCTGTATTGTGTAGCAAGAGATAGCGCCTTGTGTGGTTTTCTTCCCTTCAGCATTATTTACTTTTATTACCGCTGAGTTGGAAGTACTCACACCCGACTCCCTGCACCTTGTGTGCAGATCCAGGTACATTACAGCAGAGCTGATTCCATTGCGGCTCGGGAGTGCTTTTGGACGGTCGAGGTAGCTGCCAGCGTTCGCAGGACCTGATTCTCCAGTTTGTCTATATTTTGTTCTGATCCTCCCACACTTGTGCACAGTTATATTCTCTATTTACACTTGTATATTCCGTAGAGGCTCATGACTCTTGACCCTTCGGTCTATGGGAGTTGGCACGTGTTGGGACTTGGTTCCCTGTTTTAAATATATCTATCACTGTTGTGCTTAAATTGGATAAAGTGAGCTTGTGGCTCCGTGGTTATTGTTGATTGGTCGGGCTGGCCTAGCAGTGTGCTGGGCGCCATCACGACCGGATTTGGGGTCGTGACAAGTTGGTATCAGAGCCTAGGTTTACTAGGCCTCGTGAGTCTTGAGCCGGTTAGTAGAGTCTTGTGGATCGGTACGGGGACGCCTGTACTTATCCTCGGGAGGCTGCGAACCTTTAGGAAACACTTCACATTTCTTGGAATTCTTATCGTGCGCACTTGATTCAGCTTGAGATATGCTTTTGAAATTCCTTCCGCACGTCTGTGTATGCATCGAGCGCTCAGTAATATAAGTGCCTTATGTGTAGTGGAACGAGTTCAAACTCGGGAAGACTAAAATGATTATGCTATGTGTATCCTGGTGGAAGGTATTGTGTTGAAATGCTAAATTGAGGCGAGATAGGTGGATTGGTTCTCATGTGTAATTGAAAGGTAATTGATATGTGTTATGATTCGAGCAGGTACAACGCATGTTCATGTACCAATATGATAATTTGATTTGAGTAGTATTGAGACTAATGTTGTCGATATGCATTGTGATGTCTCGTCGAGTTGTGAATGTATTGCTAGGATGGTTTTGGTGATTCTCTGGCAGGTGGATAGGCCAAATTACAAAGGGAACTCTGCCGAAATTTTTGGAAAATTCGGGACTTAGAAAAGATTTTGTCACCTAAAGAGGGGGCGTAACTGTTGTGTGTGAATGAATGCAAGAATTGAAAAAGAGTTAATGTTTCTGATGATTCGAATCTTCGCCGAAGCTTGTAAATGACTTGAGTTTAATCTAACTAGAACTTTGTGGCATCATTTGAGTAAGAATGCTATAAGTAGCTAGAAGTGCCTTGATGTATGGCTCCGAGCCAAGTTGGGGAGGTTGCTACTGATTAACTGATTGCACTATTATGTGCTATGTTGATTCTGTCTCTAAGTATGTTGGAGAAAATTCTAATAAAGGTTATAGTGCTTCGTAGATGTGAAGAAATACTAGGATGTTGTGAACTTATGTTGGTAAAGAATGTTCGGTGTATAGAAAAGAAAGACAGCTAATTGTATCTGTATGTAATCATGTTCTGCGGTGTCAGAGATCTAGCAAAGCATGAGTGGTTCTGTGCAATAAGACAGTTGAATTATAACTGAATAAGGGTGAATGACGCCCGAGAATGGTTTGCAATGTTCAAGATTTTTTGTTTGCTTGTAACAGTCAGGTGCCTTAAGATTGTGTATGTAGCTAAAGATGGCGGTTTCGTTAGAAAAGATCAAGGCTTGTGTTATATCATGTGAATGATGGGATTCTACGTATCCGTATTGGGAAGTTCATCCAAAATAAAGTGTGGTAGAATGTGGTACTTCTGGGAACACTGAGAGAGTATTCAGTGGCCTATGGGTCTTAGACCGTGTGGCCTTGTGTACGAGTCTTGCGTGGTAACAAGGGTTGAGGCATTGTCGTACTACAGTAAAGACTGATATGAAATTAGAGATGAATCAGAAAGGAAACTGGGTAAATGGAACAACTTGTTAATAAACCAGAATGGTATAAAAAGGAATACGATTGATTCCTGGTATGTGGTTGAAGTAATGAGTCTTGCAGACATTGTGCAGCAAAGCTCTTGAGTGTTGGCAGTTGTGTAACTTGATATGGGTATAAGGACTCAATCCTGACAGTTAAACTTATGCAACGAATGGGAAGAAATAGTTTGTGATGTGTTTTATCATGGTTTGAAGATGAGTATGTTCCTGTCGGTATGCGAAGCGTGGAATGTGTAATGAGCTTTATTCTATATGGGATCACGAAAGTCCTTGACTAGTTGAGTGCGCCGATGTTGAGGCGGAGGAAAGGGATATGAATTTCCATGTTGTCTTAGTGTGATATGGTATACACGATGTGTTATGGAAAGTTGAAAATGGCATATTCAAGGTTTTGAGATCAGTTCATAATATATGTGAAGTCAATGAAATTATTGAGCAGCGCGGACAGCTGCAGGTGATTTAAGAATCGATCTTTCTGATGATTTAAGAAATGGTACTGCTATTCTAGTAATTTGGTAGGGAATATGGTCCAAAAGGACAAGGTAATGTAAACTGATAATATCTAAAGATATGGTGGTATTCTCTTGTTGGATCGACTGTAATAATTGAGTCGTTGATGGCCTAGTGAAATTCTTAAATGGTTTTCGTAGTACGAATGGGCGCTTGATGTGCGTTATGTATTCGTACGGTGGAGTGTGGAACCAGGATAGTGATTCATGTGTTATATATGTGTTGGAGACTGGAAGTTCTCGTAATCCGCCTATGCAGTGGTTGTATATCGTGTGTATCAGTACCGTTTAGCGGTTATTGGAAATTGGAAGCCCTAGTGGCTCTCTCTTAGCTTGATATGATGAATTTGGGTTATGATACCTTATTTCAGACTGGTTGACATAAATCAGGTCGTCTAGACTAATGTGATATGGACTATGTTGGAAAATGGTACAAATTGCATAGCAGAGAGCATCAGAGTATGCTCCAACAGGGTAGTTGTATCCAGGACCAGCGGACGGTTGGTAGGCATTGCTTTGTCAGTTGGACCTTGGTGGCGGATGTCAGTGTAGAGGTATCTACCTTTGATTTAGTTCCAGTATTGAGGAACTTTGTCGGATGCGTTTCATGTGGCCGAGCTTGAGGCTATATATATATGTTTGTTGCAATGAGCAACTTGACCCGATGTGCATTCCCTTTTGCTAGATTTATGTATGGATCGGGTGGCACGCCGCCACAAGTATGGTATCCGGATCGGGTGGCACGCCGCCACAGGTATGTTATTGGAATGGGTTGCGCGCCGCAGCAGTGTGATGTGGAAAATATAGTTTCCTATATCTTACCTTATATACAATAGTTCCTAGCTTCCGAGGAATAGTCCGTATTGGTATCGCTCGGGGAATAGCACATCGGTTGTGTCTTTTCAGGATTTGATAGCGTATATTTATCGTATCACCGCGGGTGAGGTTGATTGCTTGGGTTCAAGACCTAGATCTGTGCATGGCAAGTTTGGCTAACCGTTTAGAGCTTGGTGACTCGAGGTGCTTCATGAGTAATAATGTTGGGATAGAATCACGAATCGTGGCAAGGCCACGTGATGTTATGACCTCTCGAGGAGGATTCGGGTACTCTATTTCTATAATGCGAGACGCGATCTCAGTTCTATATTATGATGGCACAGAGAGGGATTAAATTGCAGCTCTATTTGCTGGAGACAGTTGTCATGATTTGAGCTGTCATGATTCGAGTGTGTGCAGACATTTCTATTGGAGCCTATGTTGTGCTCGTCGTGGCTTAGGCCGGTGTTTGAGATGTCATATCACCAGTGCGGTGTGTTATAATCGAAATGATCGTTGGAGCCAATAATGAGTGTGAGTATATGTGATCTCAGCTTGTTAGAAAGGTAATATCGAGGTTGGGCTCCAGAGCATATTGTGGTATCAGTTTGAAAAGGGAAATAGATTCACGAATGGTTAACCTGAGAGATGGGTTCGGTATATCGCGTGCTTCAGCTGCCGTGGGCAGGATATGAAGGTGTTGGAATAAGACTCTATCTAATGAAAGAGGTTTTCAGCTAGTATTTGGCTATTGTGGCCAGTTGTTGTGATTAGAGACTATCGTCTCGAGCGATTCGGTTGTTTGATACATCATATGATCTCACCCGGAGTAGTGAATATGGGTTATTGCAGTGGATTCGAGTGTATCGTGAGTATAGGCATGGGATGAGCATTTGGCATATGATTTCAGAAAGTGCAATGTGATTTATGGTTCAGATGGTCTGTGGAATTTTAGCTATATGGTGTTTTCGGACTTATGTGAGATAGGGTGACGCATGATCGCCCGAATATATGCTTGGTAAGGTCATTCAACTATTGAGTTGCTTCTAGTACAACTCTGGGCCCGCTCGAGGACGAGCGTTTGTTTAAGTTGGGGAGAATGTAACGACCCGGCCCGTCGTTACGGTAATTACCACCCCGTTACCTTGCATTTAGGTGTTGTATGCTTTTATATCAGTGTTAGAACCTATCGGGTGAGTTAGGAGTGAATTGAATTGAAAATGAAGCAAATAGCATGTTTGAAGGAAGTTCGAATATGGAAAGTCAACCTAGAGTTGACTATTGAGTTAGAGTGCTCGGAATCGGATTCTGATGAGTCGACTAGTTTCGGGGGATCATTTATGACTTAGGAGAGCAATCGGAAGTGAATTTGGAGGCCCGGTGTAGTTTTAGGCTTGAATTGGCTAAGGTTGAATTTTGGCGAAATCCGAACGGTAGGTGAGATTTCGACCCGAGAGTCGGAATGGAATTCCGACAGTTGCAGTAGTTCCGTTAGGTGATTTTGGATATGCATGCGAATTTTCAAGTCATTCGGACATCGTTTGGTCGGGTTTTTGATCGAATGTGAATTTTTGAAATTAAAGTTAAACTTAAGCTTGAATTTGTTGAAAAAGGACGATTTTGATGTTAACGATAGAGTTTTGATGATTGGAACAAGTTTGAATGATGTTATAAGAGGTGTTAGTACTTTTGGTTGAGGTCCCGGAGGCTTCGGGGTAAATTCGGATGCCCAACGGGTCATTTTTTGGAAGATTTTTGCCGTTTTGAGCATAAATGTAATGATCCAAAGGTTTATTTTTAGTTCTAGAGATCCAAATTTGATTTCGAGACTTTGAGAATTTAAATAATGAATTATAGGACTGATCCGGAAATTTTGGTTTAATTTCATCAAGTCGCGATTGGGTTTTTGAGGCGAAACATGAGTTAATTGTTTAACGAGCAAAATTGATGTTGCACTTAGCAAATGAGATCCAAATTCAGTTTTGTTTGAACCACTGGATCCGTATCAAAATTACGGAGTCATAGGAAAAAGAATCGTCGAATTCCGAGTTCGTATGATTGAGTTATAGCATTTTTAGTGAAATAAAAAGCTGCTGCAATTTTCTGGGGCAAATCTGGTATTTTCGCTTCTGCGATGAACAGTACCCGCAGAAGCGGGTGAACAGTGATTTTCCGCTTCTGCGATGAACAGTACCGCAGAAGCGATGAACAGTGATTTTCCGCTTCTGCGATGAACAGTACCGCAGAAGCGATGAACAGTGATTTTCCGCTTCTGCGATGAACAGTACCGCAGAAGCGATGAACAGTGATTTTCCGCTTCTGCGATGAACAGTAACCGCAGAAGCGAAAATCGCTGGACATTTAATTTGGGGCATCCGAGATGTTTTCTTCATTTTTGGAGCTATGGAGCTCGGATTGAAGCGATTTTCGAAGCGATTTTCACCATATGGATGGGGGTAAGTGTTCTATATCCAAAAGTGATTATATTTAATGATTCCATGGTTATTTTCATCAAGTATTAGTGAATCAAATGGAAGAAATCGGAGAAATTTATAAACTTTTCAAAAACGAAAATTTAGGATTTGAAGGGTCATTTGTGGTCCGATTTGGGAGTTCTTGGTATGTACGGACTCGTGGAGAGACGAGGATTCCGAAAATATAAATTTCGTAATTTTTCAGAATGTGGGCCCGGGGCTCGGGTTTTTGCCAAATTTCGTGATTTTTGATATTTTTCAAGTTCTTTCGATTGGGTTATGTTCCATTAGCCTATTTTGATATATTTGTACTGATTTTGACTAGTTTTGACGTGCGTGGATGCCGGTTCGAGGAACTAAGGCGTCGCGGGCATGAGATTTCGCCGGTTTGAGGTGGGTAATACTTGTAAATGATGTTCTGAGGGTTAGTTAACCCCGGACTTGCACATCTTAGTACTGTGTTGAGGTGACTTGCACGCCGGATAACGGGCGTGGGGTAGAGCACCATTGGGGATTGTGACTTGGTCCGCCCCGCGTAATAATAATAATCACTTAATTGTTGAAATGAATCGGACTAATTATCATGTTTGGGCTTCATGCTGATTATTTGAATCCTTTAGGGATTGGTATCATTGTCTTGATAACACTGTGCATATTTTTATCTAAATTTAAGGTTTTAAATGGTATTTTTGCTATTCAGCATCTTTTAAGGTTATGAAAAACTTGAACAAGGTCTTAATGACATTTTTAAAGATGTGAGCTAATATGATATTGTTGCCCGTGGGGCTTTCTTGATTATTTGTTAGACTGATTGGGGCCGAGGGCCATATGTTAGGGCATGACATTTCATGTGAGCATATGCATACACATGCATGGATCGGACTGCACGCCGCAGTGGTATACGGATCGGGCTGCACGCCGCAGTGGTTGTGATATTAATATTGTGCTTGGGCCGTAAGAGCCCCTCCGGAGTCTGGACACCCCCAGTGAGCACGGGTACCCAAAAGGATCGGGCTACACGCCGTAGCGGTCATATGCATTGCATGGCATACATACATTGGTTTACGTGTACTACGTGGCATAACATTTTAGCACTCATACTTTACTTGCACATGTGCATTTGTTGCTTTATTGACCAGATCTCCTGGTATAAATTGTTAAGGAGTGCTGAGCCCGAGAGGCTGATTTGAGTGCTGACTTGCACCTGCTTGAGATTCTCCCAGGTATTGGTATGTTATAATGAAAGAAAATAGCTAAAAAATTGAGATTTCTAAATAATCTACTCACATATGCTGAAAAGGAATGAAATGATAGTGTTTTGGAGTTTTATGATAGTTCTGTATTGTGTAGCAAGAGATAGCGCCTTGTGTGGTTTTCTTCCCTTCAGCATTATTTACTTTTATTACCGCTGAGTTGGAAGTACTCACACCCGACTCCCTGCACCTTGTGTGCAGATCCAGGTACATTACAGCAGAGCTGATTCCATTGCGGCTCGGGAGTGCTTTTGGACGGTCGAGGTAGCTGCCAGCGTTCGCAGGACCTGATTCTCCAGTTTGTCTATATTTTGTTCTGATCCTCCCACACTTGTGCACAGTTATATTCTCTATTTACACTTGTATATTCCGTAGAGGCTCATGACTCTTGACCCTTCGGTCTATGGGAGTTGGTTCATGTTGGGACTTGGTTCCCTGTTTTAAATATATCTATCACTGTTATGCTTAAATTGGATAAAGTGAGCTTGTGGCTCCGTGGTTATTGTTGATTGGTCGGGCTGGCCTAGCAGGTGTGCTGGGCGCCATCACGACCGGATTTGGGGTCGTGACAGCCGGACAATGAAGTAATAACTTAGAGAGTTAGAGTTAATCAATTAAGAAGAATGCATTGCTGGAAAGTCTCCATTTCTGCTAAAAGAAGTCATAGAAGGAGCATAAAAAGTCTCTCATTTACAGGAAATGTTTATAAAATGTAACAATAGTGCCATTAAAATTGAGACAAAGCTAAACAACCATATGCTCTTCTTGGTAACTTAACGCACGAGCTGCTTCAACTTATGATTTTTCTTGAGTAAGTATACAACCTGATTATATATGTTAGGAGAAAGCTAATCATTAGGCTTTAAGTTGTCCCAAAACACATCATTTATAAAATTGTGATGTCAAGCTCAATCATACAAGGATGTTTAAGTTTCTGATATTATGTTATATCTCAAAAGATAAAAAGGATCACCTTAAAGAACTTTTCCTTACTCTATCGTGATACTTCACCCAGAAGAAAATGTCAGTTGTCGCACTTTTTTAAAGAATTACTACATGATTTTCATAACACTCTTGATCTTCCTTCTTCAACAAATATTTAGTCTGCTGATCTCTATTATCCTTTTTAATTTTGAATAACTCGAGCCTAAATAGTTCATTTAAGTTTTCTTCCTTCAATTGTGCCTTTTCTTTCTTCAATATAAACGGGTCTTCACTATTATAGTTTTTCATTTTGTGTTGACTTGTGTCTAATAGTTTATATATTCTTTTCTCTCCAAATTATATTTTTTTCCTTCTACAAATATGCCCGAGCTAAGCTCGGGTCCAATATTTTTATGAACAATCATGTTTAAATGTCCTTGTACCAAGGCATTGTTCTAAATATTATCTGCTTCTATATTTGCTTACTTGTTATAAATAAAATGTCATAATTAATTTATTACATCCAACGAAAAAAAATGTTATCAGCCTTATAGTCATCGTTAGTTAAACAAAACGTAATATCTTTGATGGGTTTAAAGAATTCACTTGTTTTTCTTTTTAAATTCTAGAACATGCAGCTTCTTTTAAAAATAATCAAGTTAAACATAATATGTTGTAGTTAATTCAAATCTCTTCTACTATTCTGAGCCTCTCCAAATCATTCATTATTAGTTTTAAATATTTTGTGCATCTTTACCGTTCTACTTATAGTCGATTGTATGACACATCCAAACTCGCATTTTGAGCATCGGAAAGTTTAGGTTCTTAAAAATGTTTGAACTAAATCTTGGAAAAAAGTTATTTCTTCCAAAATGTAATTCTTTTAGAATTGGTTAAATTTTCTTATGTAGACCATTATAATCCCAAAACGTCATATTTTTAAATAAAAAAGAGTGATTTAACTTGAAATTTCTTTTATTTTCCTAATTCAAACTTTCTTTAAAGATTATTTAGTTAACCATGTAATCCATTAGTTATACCAACTTAAATCCCACTTATACGGAAATACTAATTATATTCTCAAGCACTTCATTGCCACAATTTGTAAATCCAAATAATTAAATTCAAAAATCTACACCAAATAAAAAGTAAGAATAATTTTAATTAGGGGAAATAATGTCTTTTTCGTATACCACGGTATGAAATTTATTTTCAAGAAGAAAAATGTTTGCGGCACATGTGCCAAAAATAAGTTGGAGTTGACAATTGAAAATTTGTGAAAGTACGTGTCACTATCACGTGACATCAACAACTATGATTGCCTTTTTAGGTATTGAAAGAAGGCTATGTGTTTGTTGGATTTACAAAAGTGTGCAAGTACATGTATTGTAATAAAGTACAAAAGGAGGGGCAAAATGAAACTCCAAAAAGAACTACAACTATCCATTACCGGTACAAAAATACAACATAAATTATAGGAAATACTCTGGTTTTATAGTAAACAGAGCGGCAAGTCCAAGTCTATGGACCAAACAATGCGATACAACTGAGCAATAGAAAATACCTAATTCCAAAAGTACCCTCAAAATAGACAATAATTTCAAGAAAAATACCCCTAGACTACCAAGACCTCCTTATTGTCGCTTCTAAATAGAATATATATATATATATATATATATATATATATGAATCAAGCTAGCCCTAGCAATAGTGCACTCGGAGGACCGTAATATACTTAAAAATATATCTATTACTTTTTCTTTTTCCTTAGGCAAATAAAGAGAAAATAATTTTTTTTGTTTCTATTTTACCCTTATTATTAACAATTCATTGTCTATTATCAATAGAATTCTATTTGGAGTGAATGTCTATCTTGTAGAGAATTTTACTTTGTGACTAAGTCATTTTTCTCCTATAAATAGAGGGGTCTTACCCCATTGCAAATCATCCCAAAGTTTAATAAGAATTCCCTCTCTCTTTCTTTGTAATATTGCTATTGTTCTTTTATTATTTGATAACACGCTATCAGCACACGAGACTCTAATCAGTTGAGTAGAAGCTTTGGAATTGAGCATAATGATTGTCAATTATTCCATAAACTTCCTTCATGATTAATTTTTGGATTTAAGGTAAGTACATTACTTTATTTTTCTCTTTTAAATTCTTGAAATTCTATAATTTAAATTTATATACAAGCAAAGACAACAAAGTTTGATTATAACTCTAATGAAGTTTGTAAGAAATTATAACCACATGAAGTGGTAAAATTTCTATGTCTTGCCATGATCAAATTTATGTATGATTATGGGCAAAAGAAATGCACATATAACCGTCCCATTGAATTTGCTCCAGTCTCATTCCCTTAAGAGAATGTGATAAGTCTGAAAGAAATAAAATTATTACCGTGAAGGTATCAATGGACGTGGACGTGGCAATAAACGAAATTATAATAGTCATCATTGTGGTAATGAGAACAACAAGTATTCTCAAAATAATCACTCACCGCGTGAAAGTAATATTTGTCATCGATTTGACATGAGATTTTATAAAGCATATATAGATGATTATGGTCGATTCATGATTTGATGTGACAACATGTGATTTATGAATACATATGTATTCTTCAAAGAATATGAACGTGCTAGTGGTAGTGAATATACCACACTCACCTCTAGAAGAATGTTTGAGATGATATAAGAAAATAATGTCATTATTATGGCATGAATAGTCATTGATCACGTACCTATTGCACACTAAAATATTTTGGCATTGTGATTATTAAAAGACAACGGTAATGCAAGAAACAGATCTTGCATATAATTTTGACCATACCCATAATGGTATAACTTTCTCTTTAAAAGAGATATTCACCATATGGATGTTGATGAATATGTGGCAGTACCAAATTAATTAAGAGCTACGGAAGAGCCAATGGGTATGATCAAAATTATATGCAAGATCTGTTTCTTGCATTACCCTTGTCTTTTAATAATCACAATGCCAAATTTTGGGATTGTGATTATTAAAAGACAACGGTAATGCAAGAAACAAATCTTGCATATAATTTTGACCATACCCATAATGGTATAACTTTCTCTTTAAAAGAGATATTCACCATATGAATGTTAATGAATATGTGGTACTACCAAATTAATTGAGAGCTGCGAAAGAGCTCATTATTGCTACTTTGGAGAAACTCAATTGATTATCAATGTGGTATTGTGTTGTAGTAAGTCTCGAAAAAACTTATTTAGTTTCCAAAGTATACGCGAGAGCGGTTGATTATATTGAGATAAAAATAAAGGAAAGATTTAATATCTTCTATTACTACAACTTGTAGCCGGGTAATATGTATGTGAAAAGCTACCCACTTTATTCCCTAATTTGTACTACACCAATAAAAGAATACCACGATAAAGTAGATGCCTATTGATATAAAAACTCATATCATAATAAAAGTTGGAGTTTATTGATAATTGCATACGCCATGGTATAAATCCAAAGTTTATCAATATTGATAATGTATTCAGTTGGCATAATTGATTTAGCCATATCAATTTAAGTATGATGTGCAAAAATAATAGAGAATTCACATGGGTATATATTAAAGAACTAGAAAGTTCTTTACGAATTCTCTTATATTGCTTGTTCTTATAAATTAATAGACTAATTAAAATTGGGATTGAATCCCATGAATGCTGGAAATATCAGTGAATATGGGTTCATTCACTTGCCATGTATACCACATAATATGCATCTATGAGATGGTTACATGTGCGACTATTATTAACCCGCAACATGGTGTTTGCGAGGTAACTTGCTCAATAATTTAATTTAGAGCATATTCTAGATTTTCTATTCAAGATAGTTCATCTTGATATGTTGGTTTATATCATAGTTGGTTTAGAAAAATAATTTATTAAGTGCCTCTACTTAATAACTAAACTATTGCTTACGAGAACAAAGTTATATATATCAATTTGATATACGTTTTATACGAAAGTATATTATTTTCTCCCCTCACAAGTGGTTCAGGGTCAGGAAACAAATAATTTCATCTTATTATTATTGATATGCGGTGTACATTTTGATTAACACCATAACGCACAACGATGGGTTCTCAAAGTTGAGGAAACAAGTTAGTTTTTCTAACATGAGGGGAGACATGATAAACAGTCGAGAAAAAGTTACATAGAATGAACTATCATTTATACATCTAGATCCTCAAATAAAATAATATGAAATTGAAGTTTATAAAAGGATAATTCATGTGCAATTTATTGCAAAGCATGCCAGACACATTTGCTGACCTAAAGAAAGTAACTATATTATCATTGAAAATGCTCATATTAAGTCCTAGAAAGACAAAGTCTATGGTAAACTTAAAGCGTATAGACAATTAGTTTCAAATAAACTTCTTGATAAAGAAGATGTGCAAATGATCAATGTCACACCTCCCTTTTTACTACCCCACTTTGGGAATAAGCATATAAATACGCTCGTAGGGTATACCCCAACGCTCAGATATCCGAAACGGATAAAATAACGTAGGGAAAGGAGTTTTTCCAATTAAAGGACAATCGGTTCGGGATTTTATTGAGATTAATCAGAGTCGCCACTTGGGAAAGATAATGGTGTCCCAAGTCACCGGTTAATCCCGAATTCGAGGAATTTGACTCTTAAAAAATGTCTGCGAAGCAAAGATCCGGGTAAGGAACTCTGTTAACCCGGGAGAAGGTGTTAGGCATTCCCGGGTTCCGTGGTTTTAGCACGGTCGCTCAATTGTCGTTCCCGACTCTTGTTTGACTCAACATATATTTTAACAACATATAGTGCTTTTTACTTAAATATTATTTTTATGGAATTTGTGGCATCGCGAAAACACGCCTCGAGTCACACCGCAACCAGTACGCCTATGACTTTCGGTGTATTTTAGCTTTGCCGGGATTTGGATTTGAGTCGCACCAAGTGCACACTCGTTCATAGGAAAGTACGTTAAATCATGCCCTAAATACCGTCTATCGGCTTTTAAATCTTTTGGGAGAAGCTATGGAATTCGCTATTAGCTTTCCCGAGTCTACTTTATTATCTTATTACTAAATGGGGGCCCCGCTTGTTTAACATTGGGCGAGGCTCGTCTCAATTATATTTTAAAGGTTCAATGCTAATTTTTGACTATATTTTCTATATGGTTTTTTCCTTAGTCGTATCTCTATTTCAAATTTAGGCCCAGGCCACAACTTTTATTTTTGGGCCTGAACTTCTGTACTTACTTAAACGAATACTAAATCTGCCCAGGCTTCAAAGGCCCAGGCAGTCTTCAGACTTATATTAGGCAACCCAGTCGTGTTAGCGCCATGGTTCAGGCCCACATTATATGTTAGGCCCAAACCAGATGAACATAATAAGAGCCAAAAATAGAAACGTAAATTCACAGTACGATGAACACATAATCAAGAGGTAAAATCAAGTATTTTTATTAACCAGAAAGAGAAAAGTCGATACACAAAGTACTAACTTTAAATCAAATATCTATGTACATGGAGTTGGATTGACAGACTATTTCCAGCTTTTACACTAACATTTGAGGTTCATACTAAATCTGAGTAAACGACTTGATTATAAGTGAAATATAAAGAACAATTGAGTTAACCTACAGATTATCTAAGGTATGTATAGAGTTGCAGTCATACTACTGTTTTCATCATGAACTAAACCTCTCATCAAATATCATTGATCCTGTTGTTGCCATATTTAACTGCTTCCTCTTTAACTTACTTAAATCCAAACTTAGATCCTCAAAATTAACTAACTATATGAGCAATGTCTTCATAGACCAGTTTTAATTAAACGAATCCAGTAGCTAAATTCGAATGGCTTCACGACTCAAGTATTATTGAACTACTGATTTTATTATGATTTAGATCCAGCTATTGTCTATATACAAATTCACGCTTGTATGATTTACTATGTGATTTCATTTTTACGCATAAGCCTACCGTGAATGAATAGCTACCAATTTTAGAAAAACAGTGACATGCCAACTTATATTTTAATGTTTTTACCTATTTAAACTAAGTGATTTACGCTTATGGCTATGCTACTACTATACTACTACTATTACATTGTTTGTTTGGTTTTTCTCTGCTACTACATAAACACTATAATTCTAAGCTAATAACGATATCGAACTACTTGATACATGGCAGTATATATAGAAATTAGATTGAAATCTTCATTGTTATTGCATCCAAATCACAGTACATCTTTAGTTTGTAGAGAAGTGTACCTGAATCAAAGTACAGAAAACCAATGAGTTCTAGGGGATAGAAGCAAGCAACCAACAATAGATCCAAACAAGCAATGCAACAGTGAATTGGATGCCAAATGAATCGAACAACACAGCAATCAGCAAGCAGGAAACCCAGCAGAATTCAAATAGAAATCCAGACCAAATTCGAGCAAAGAACTTCAAAACCTGAAGAAATCAATAAGTTTTTACTCGAAAAATCCTAGAAATCCTACTGTTCTCTTGCTATATTTTAACTCTGAAACTTTATATTCAAAAGCCAACCCCTAATACACTCTTTTTGGGAGTATATATAGGCATGAGAATGGGCTGAAGACTTGGGGAGAAAGTAAGGGATTAATCCCACTTCTCCCCCTCTTAAAATCACCCAAGTTACACTTAGGCCCCAATTCTGTTAACAAAAAACCCTTCCAACATGTGCTGGAAGGTTCCAAAGATTCCTTTTGGGGCTTTTTACCAATGTAGCCTTAAGGGTTGGGATTTTTACTGATTTTCCTTTTTAGGGAGACCATTATACCCTTAAATCTCTACAAAATTGCAGAAATCAGGGGTACAAAGGACTCCCTTACCCTCTTAGGTTCTAAATTATTTACCATTTTACCTATTTGATTTCCAATTGTGCCCCTAAGGACACTACTGATTTACCCGACCTGCCTAGGTCAGGTTTCAGCCTTTTGGGACTTTATTTAACTAATAGCCAGCCCTTGCATTGGTATTTAAGGGCTGGCCAATTCTACTTTGGAGAACTATTTCAATTTTAGCCTCTTCTAACTTAGTTCCAGTTATTTAAGACCAATTTACTTCAATTTTAAACTAATTGCAGGACTAGCCTGCTTTATTATTGGAATTAACTATTTAAAAGCTAGCTAGTCTCAAGTTGAGACTTAGCTTGGGTATTAAACCCAATTGCTGAACATAGGCTGGGCACAAGCCTTTGCAAGCTTGGCCACCTTAGTGTTCAGGGCTCATAAGAGAGCCTGGGCAAGTCTGCATTTGCAGACTTAGCCATTTTGCACAACCAGCCCCTTTTCAGGTGGACTGGTGTGTTAGGGCCTTATAGAGTTGGTCAACTTTTGCAAGGTTGACCACTCTTAGGCCAATTGTTGCTTTAATATCCTATTTTTTTTGATTTTAAGGTTAATTTAGACTAAATTGCAGGACTAGCCCGCTTAATCAAAGCTTTCAGATTATTTAACTAATGGCCAGTCTCAAGTTGAGACTTAGCCTGGGCAATTAAAGTCCAATTACTAAACATAGGTATGGGCTAAGGTCTTTGCAGACTTAGCCACCCAAAGTTCAGGGCTCAAACAGAGCCTAGGCAAGTCTGCCTTTGCAGACTTAGCCAGCTATTACACAATTAGCTTACTTAAGCCAGTGTGTGACAGACCTATAGAGTAGGTCAATTGCAAAATTGACCAATCTTGGTCACTTATTTAACTTGTAGCCTATTTTTGTGACTTTTCTGTTAATAACCTATTTAAAACTAGCCATTTTTCATGGACCTAATGCTAGCAGCTATAACCAATCCTCCTAAAGTTCAAATAATTAATCAGACATTCATAAGAAGCAGAAACTAGCAAAACTTAAGCATTCTTAACATGCATTGCATACAGAAACACATATGATCAAAGAAACATGCATTAATCAACTCAAACTCAGAGAAAACAATAGATATGGTTGAATTTTAGTCAACTAACTCATTTCATCAGATTGTATGTGATACAGTGTGAATTCATGTCAATTCAGACCTAGTTATTACCAATTTCAGTCATATGATAGTTTGAAAAAACTTCAAAACCTTCAAAGTTCATGGCACAGTTACACACATAAGCACATGCTCTCATAAACAGTCAACATGGCTCAGACTAACATAGGCATGGCAATTAGAATTCATTTTCAAGCACTAACCCTAGAATCATGCTAAACAAATAGAACATGGAAAGCATGAGACTAACGGCTAATCCTAGTCTTGAGACTAAACATGAGAATAAGCAGAGGAGAAGAACCATTCAAACTAAAAGACGTTATCTAATATCAACAATAAGAAAAGGCCTAATACTAACAGAGGACGAAGGAGACAACTAAACTAAACATGTGAAAAATCATGAAGAGAAACAGAAGTCGTGCTGTTGAAGATTAATAAATCATAATAAAAGGGAAACAACACAAGATAAAATATAGGACTTTGGACTTAGTAGGAAATGAGCATGGTTTGCAGCAAACAGAACAGGAGAACAAAAAGACAAATGGAAAAAGAACAATCAAAAACAAGAAAAATAGTATGAACAGGATGGACCCTAATACTAAACAGGTTTTCTTTCGAATCAGAGAAATAAAGCAGAAAATAGCATGAAGATGAAATGAACATAAACCCTAAGACTAACAGACGAAACACAAAATATCAAGAATAAACAGAGCATGCAAAACACGAAAACATGAATCAAAGAAGCAGAAAAGGGGACGGGATACTTAGCTCGCAGGGCCGGTCCCCTGAGCTTCCTATCTTCCCTCACTCTCTTCGCTCTTTTCTTTTCAAGCTCTCAAACCTTTTCCTTTGTTTCTTTTCTTTATTCCTCATTTTCTCATTTTTCTTTACTGCTTTCCATTGTTTGGCTTTAAGATGCAGCCTTTTGGGGTTTCTGAGTTTGTGAGGGTGTTTGGGTAGAGTAAAGGTTGGGTCTTTGAAGAGGTTCGAGTTTTGGAGTCGCCGGAGTTAGGTTTCCGGCGACCCTTTTTGGGATATTCGAGACGCTCCAAGGAGATTCGAAGGGTGAGGGTGGTATGGTTGGATAGATCAGGTGAAGAGGGTTCGAATGGCATTGGTTTGGGGATGGTTCTCATTGTTTGGGTGGTCACCGGTGGAGTTCCGGTGACCGGCTTATTAGGAACAGGGTCTGTTTTAAAGGTTTTCTGGTATTTTGGGGTGAAGAAAAAGGAGAGGAGGGCGAAGGAGATGAAGGGAGTGGCCGGAGATCACCGTGAGAGGTGGTGGCCTCCATGGCCAACGATGTGATAAGATGATGAAGAAGAAGAAGGGCGAGGGAGAGGGCGGCTAGGGTTAGAACGTTCGAGAAAAATGGACGGCCGTTCAGACACAAGCCTTATATAGGCGATGAAGCTAAGGTGATCATGGCCGTCCAATTAATGAAGATCAACGGCCAGGAACCAGCGTTACTAAAACGCCATCGTTTTTGTCATCAATGAGATCAAAATGTCTCGCCCGTTGGATCATTCAAATAGACGGCTCAGATTAACTCTCAATTATTTAAATAACTAATTAATCCGTCATTTTATCTCAGTCATTGGATTAAACAAGACGGACAACTGAGATTGTATCTCTTTTGGGATCAGACGTGCCAAACAATGGGCCAGTTCACTGGGCTAGACAAATGAATTTTAGTGGCCCAGTTTTATTAAAACTATATGTATTTTTTTTGTATTTTCTATATTTAATTATTTTTTATGTATTTTCTTTTATATTTTTTTTCTTTTCTTTTATGGAATATTATAAAACCTAATTTCCTACTTAATTCTAATTATCTAATATTCGTTTTTCAATTTTTCTAATATTTTTTCTCTAATTTCCGCTATTGAGAACTATTTTTGCTAATTTTCTTCTTTAAACTAATTAATTAAAACAAAATAATTGCCTAGCCTAATTTTTTTTGATTTTTTCTAATTTCTACTTACTCAAACACATAAAGTATAGCTAATTTCAAACAAAGCAAGTAATTGCACTCAAAAACATATTTATTTTGATTTTGGAATTATTTGCCCGGTGCAAAAATCACGTGCTCACAGTTGCCCCTCTTTGCTCGGGAACACGAAGAGTTTCAGTGCAAAGACAAGTGAGCAGAAATGATAGATTTTTGCACATTGGCACATTTCGTGAAAGCATTTTGAAAACCTTTTGACCGCACCCTGCTTTAGAGGTTGCCTACATATCCTAGGCTAAACAGGAATCAGGTCAGTGTAGTACGGGAAGGTCTGGCAGTTTTAAAAACTACCAGACTTACTGTTGCATTGACACTGTTGAGACCTGCTGACTTACTCCTTATTACACCGGGGAGAAATGTAAAATGAAGAAGCTATTCTAAGCTATGATCCTACAATTACAGTTGTTTCTAATCTAGCTTTTGCTCTTCTTCCTTTTTTCTTGATTTTCGGTGATGCCGACTCTCTTTTTTGTTGATTTTCTTTGATGCCGACTCTTTTTTTTGTTGATTTTCTTTTCTTGCTTTCCCCCCCTTTTTTTTTGATTTTCAATGGCACTTCTTGTCCTCGAGCTGAAACCTGTTCAAAACAAAACAACAAACTTTTCCTTTTTTTTTCTTTGCCCCAGTGTGGGCTTTTAGCTACATACACCATAACTTGCAGAAATGTATTCCCGTGTTTGAAGGTGGGCGCCTAACAGAAATTAAACGTGCAATACGATGCAGAAATGTATTCCCGTATTCGAAGGTGGGCGCCTAACAGAAATTAAACGTGCAATGCGATGCGGAAAAATATTCCCGTATTCGAAGGTGGGCGCCTAACAGAAATTAAACGTGTAATGCGATGCGCAAAAAAAATATTCCCGTATTCGAAGGTGGGCACCTAACGGAAATTAAACGTGCAATGCGATGCAAAAAAATATTCCCGTATTCGAAGGTGGGCGCCTAACAGAAATTAAACGTGTAATGCGATGCAGAAAAATATTTCCGTATTCGAAGGTGGGCGCCTAACAGAAATTAAACGTGCAATGCGATGCAGAAACGATATTCCCGTATTCGAAGGTGGGCGCCTAACAGAAATTAAACGTGCAATGCGATGCAGAAAAGATATTCCCGTATTCGAAGGTGGGCCCCTAACAGAAATTAAATGTGCAATGCGATGTAGAAAAATATTCCCATATTCGAAGGTGGGCGCCTAACAGAAATTAAACGTGCGATGCGATGCAGAAAAATATTCCCGTATTCGAAGGTGGGCACCTAACAGAAATTAAACGTGCAATGCGATGTAGAAAAATATTCCCGTATTCGAAGGTGGGCACCTACCAGAAATTAAACGTGCAATGCGATGCAGAAAAATATTCCCGTATTCGAAGGTGGGCACCTAACGGAAATTAAACGTGCAATGCGATGCAGAAAAATATTCCCGTATTCGAAGGTGGGCACCTAACAGAAATTAAACGTGCAATGCGATGCAGAAAAATATTCCCGTATTCGAAGGTGGGCACCTAACGGAAATTAAACGTGCAATGCGATGCAGAAAAATATTCCCGTATTCGAAGGTGGGCACCTAACAGAAATTAAACGTGCAATGCAAAAAGTATTCCCGCAACCTGAGGACTGGGGATTGGATTTTAAAAGATGCTACCTTCCTCTTTTTGGTATTTTCTTTTACCAATTATCTCTTGCCTGTGAATTTTTCCACTTATTGGCGAACTTTCTCTTTTTGTGTTTTCTATTTTCCACATTGGTCACATTCACTTCGAAGTAATTAGTGACAATTTGTTCCTGCATGAAACGAAATTTATTAGATATAAACCGCTGGCAACTGGCATCTGCCGTCCCTGCCTCTTATTGCTTTTATCTTTTTGCTTTTTCTCCTGCTGTGTAACTTTTAGCTGCTTTTCTCTTGCAAACTCCCTTTTTTGTATTTTCTCAATTTTTCCATTTTTGTTTTGTTTTCTTTTCCTTTGGCCATATTTGCCAAGCTTCCTTATTTCCTTCCCAACTCTTCCTTCTTTCTGACCCAGTGTTGTTTCAGCTTTCATTATCAGGAGCTGGTAGTTAGCTCTCAAAAGGTAAATAATGAAATGCAGAAAAATGAAAGAAAGGTAAGGGCGTTTTGGAGAGATGATAGAACTTATCTGGGTATTTGTGGCTGATTCCGCTGACCATGCCATGTATTTAAACTCTGACCCAGTTCATTCCAATCATTATTATGTCTCCGAATTGTTTCCAACCCAAACCGGTACTATTTTTTTGTTGCTTTTCTCTTTTCTGGTAACCATCACGATCGCCCTACGGTGCCTCGAAAGGTTTTCACCAATAAGACTCTCTCATTTATTCTCTCAACCTCACAATCGTCTCACAGTGCCGGTTAAGGTTTTCACTGATGAGACTCTCTCATTTTATTTCTCTCAAACTCACAATCGCCTCACAGTGCCGGTTAAGGTTTTCACCGATGAGACTCTCTCATTTTTTTTTCATTTTTCATTTTTCCTTTTTGTATTTTGTTTTCTGTACCACGGGTATTATCCGATGTTTCGCTCATCCTTCATTGCATTCGTTATCATTTCGGAATTGATCAGAAGGTCTTTCTTTGGACTGTAACGTGGCTTTTGGATGGGTTGAGAAAGAAAGGTATAAAGGCTCAAAATCTCACGAGGGTTCAAAAATATTTACATCTCTCGGAATTATTAAACATAACTTCTGCCCCAGTTTCAATATGTGGGGAATTTTTGGATTTTTTCTTTATTGTGACTGAACCTCAGAGAGGCTGCCTACGTACCCTTTCGGGATCAAGTCGGACGTAGTTCATCCAACTTCATTAGTTAGATGGATTTCTTTTTGACTTTTTCCCGATTTCTTTGTCTTTTTCTCTTTTTCTTCATTTTTTTTTCATTCATTTTTTTTTTCATCATTTTTCATCATCATTTTTTTTTATTTTTTTCATTTTGTCAATTTCGATCTTATTGCGCTAAAGCGATTCCGAGAGAGGGATATGAAAGAATATATTCATTAAGGCTCAAGGGGGTTATCAATGGATAAAGTGTTTGGATAGAGAATAAATCGCCTTCGTCATTTCAATTCCAAAATCACAACAAAATACAAAACACATAATTGAAAAGGAATCATACATAGTATCTTTTGACCGCATCTGAATTGATAGCAGTCTCTACGCACTTTCCTTCAACATCTGTTAAATATAATGCCCCATTGGACAACACCCGTGATACCACAAATGGTCCCTGCCAATTTGGCACAAACTTGCCCTTTGCTTCGGCCCAATGCGGTAAGATACGCCTCAATACGAGTTGTCCGACTTCAAACTTTCGAGGTCGTACCTTCTTATTGTATGCTCTGGCCATTCTTCGTTGATACAATTGCCCATGGCAAACTGCGGCCAACCTCTTCTCATCAATCAAACTCAATTGTTCCAGCCGAGCTTTTACCCATTCATCGTTATCTATCTCAGCTTCAGCTATGATCCGTAATGACGGTATTTCTATTTCTGCGGGTATAACAGCCTCCGTTCCATACACCAGTGTATAAGGTGTGGTTCCGATAGAAGTACGCACCGTTGTGCGGTAACCCATGAGAGCAAAGGGTAGCTTTTCATGCCATTGCCTGGATCCTTCCGCCATTTTCCGGAGAATCTTCTTGATATTCTTATTCGCTGCTTCTACTGCCCCATTCGCCTTTGGCCTGTAAGGTGTGGAATTGCGGTGTGTGATCTTAAATCTCTCGCAGACTTCCGCCATGAGATGACTGTTTAGATTGGCTCCATTATCCGTGATGATCACCTTAGGAATTCCAAATCGACATATAATATTCTCATGCACAAAATCCACCACCGCTTTCTTCGTTACTGCCTTGAACGTCTTCGCCTCAACCCACTTGGTGAAATAATCAATTGCAACCAGAATGAACCTATGCCCATTGGAAGCGGCTGGATCTATCGGGCCGATAACATCCATGCCCCACGCGACAAAAGGCCATGGTGCAGACATTGTATGCAACTCATAAGGCGGGGAGTGGATCAAATCTCCATGTACCTGGCATTGGTGGCATTTCTTTACATACCTGATACAATCACGCTCCATAGTGAGCCAATAATATCCAGCTCTCAAAATCTTCTTTGCCAGGACATATCCGCTCATGTGGGGTCCACAGGCTCCGGCATGTACTTCAATCATGATTTCATCTGCTTGTTGTGCATCCACACATCTCAACAACCCCAGATCTGGTGTTCTTTTGTATATAACTCCTCCACTGAGGAAAAATCCGTTAGCTAAGCGCCTGATGGTTCCTTTCTGATCTCCAGTGGCCTGCTACGGGTATTTACCAGCTTTCAGGTATTCCCTGATATCATGATACCACGGTTCTCCATCTGATTCTTCTTCCACAGCAAAGCAATAAGCATTTTGATCACGGACTTGGATCTGGAGCGGATCTATATATGTCTTGTCAGGATGATGCAACATAGAGGACAGTGTGGCCAAAGCATCCGCGATCTCATTGTGCATTCTTGGGATGTGCTTGAACTCTATAGACTGGAATCTTTGGGACAACTCGTGCAAACAATACCGATAAGGTATCAATTTCAAATCTCATATCACCCATTCTCCCTGGATTTGATGTACCAAAAGATCCGAGTCACCCATGACCAAAATATCTTGAATACCCATGTCAATTGCCATCCTTAATCCCAAGATGCACGCCTCATATTCGGCCATGTTGTTGGTACAGAAAAATCGAAGCTGAGCTGTGACGGGATAGTGTTGACCCGTACTTGAAATGAGTACCGCTCCGATACCAACGCCCTTGCTGTTGACGGCTCCGTCAAAGTACATTTTCCATCACGACCCAAACCCTGGTCGTGATGGCGCCCAACACAATGCTAGGCAAGCCCGACCATATCATCCCTTAAACCAGCCAATTATTAATTAAATTAAACTTAAACAGTAAATGATCATATCAAGTGATAAACGAAATGTAAAACATACAAAATACGGTCCCAACCATATCGTGGTGTCACGAGACCGAGCCTCTACAGAATAGCATCCTAATACAACCAAGTCTAGGCAAATAGGAAATCAACAAGATGATAAAGAAGGAGAAAACAAGCTCTGCGGACGCTGGCAGCTACCTCGTAATCTCCGCAAAAGTAGACAAGGATCAGCAGCTACAATGTCTCAACTGCTCTCGGGCACCTGTGGATCTGCACAGAAAGTGCAGGGGAGTGGGGTGAGTATATTTCAACTCAGTGAGTAACAATAATAAATAATAACCGAAGGTAAGAACTCCTGTGCTATCACTTAGCAGTTCTAAGGCAACCCTCACAGGTACGTCATCACTATGGTAGTACTCTGATCTCCAATCTACGTTTATCTCTACAAGATTCCACCCCGAACCAACCCTCACTCGTACCCCTACGGTGTACGGCCATCTCAACATATAAAGACACATACTTATGTCTATAATGTATAAGTATTTAAGTAGATAGTAGGGTATGATTAAGTATAATGCTGCGGCGTGCAGCCCGCTCCAATACATATACCGCTGCGGCGCGCAGCCCGCTCCATTTTAACGTCGACGGCGCTCACTGGGGGTGTATACAGACTTCGGAAGGGCTCCCTAGGCCCAAGCACTATAATACTGCGGCGTGCGGCACGATCCACACAAATATTACTGCGGCGTGCAGTCCGATCCAATATATATATGTATATATCTCTATACTGCTGCGGCATGCAGCCCGATCCTATAATATACACCAGTGCACACTGAGAATGTGTGCACACTCAGACTCCGAAGGGGCTCCTACAGCCCAAGCGCAATAATACTGCGGCGTGCAGTCCGTTCCACATGTATATCACTGTATATTACTGCGACGTGCAGTCCGATCCAATATATATACTGCTGCGGCGTGCAGCCCGATCCAACATAGGTATATATATATATATATATATATATATATAATACCTCATAATGGGTCCTGGACCCTATCCCAGTCAATATGTGCTTGGCCTCTCAGGCCCAATATAATGTATCACAGTGGGTCCTGGACCCTGTCTCACTCAATATAGACTTGGCCTTTCAGGCCCACTCAGCTATAACAGAGAATTCCACCCTAGAAAATCTCTCTCAATGTACATATCTAGTACGACTCATATTATGCTATATAGCTAGAGCTACGGCTGAGTGTATGTTTCCAACATGACATAAGGGTCACCTAGCTCTATAGGTTCCCTAATGCTCTACAGATCGGCACTAGGCCCCAAACATGGCTATTAGCCCAATTGTACAGTTATAGTCTCAGTAATAGTCATACAACAGAGTATTCTATTAGCCGGGAAGGACTAAGTCCGAACCCCCAATCACAATGTCACCACGCCCGTCATAGAACGTGTGTTTCATCTCAATATAGCACTGTGAAGTGCTAGTACGGGGTTTCAAACCCTCAGTGCATTGTTTACTACTACCACTCACCTCGAACCGGTAGAAGCTTCAATCCGCCTTGCGCTTGCCTCGCAAATCAATCTCCTCGGGTGCCAAATCTGCTCAAAATCATAGAGAATGCATCAATATATGCTAACTTCACGAAATTCATTCGAAATAACCCAAATTATATCAAAACCCACAAGTTGTCAAACCCGACTTTTGGTGCGCTTCTCGAAAAATTATAAAAGTTACATATTCGGAATCCTTGTCTCAACACGAGTCTATACATACCAAATTCATAAAAATTGGAGTTCATTTGACCCCTTAAATCACCATTTCTATCCAAGAGGGTTTTCTACCCTTTTCAACAAAATTTCTCAAATTAAACACCAAAACTTGCAATAGATTCGAGTCATACAACCAAAATTGAGTTAAGAGTGCTTACCCCGTTGTTCTCTCAAAATATCTCCCGAAAAATCGCCTTACCCGAGCTCCAAATCGTCAAAAATGACAAATGGGACGAAGTTTGGATTTTATTCTGCTGCCCGGAGACTTGTTCTTCGCGTTCGCGGTCATACCCTCGCGTTCGCGAAGAACAAACTCCCAAAATTTTGTTTTTCACCTCTGCTCGGACACCCTCTATTGAAATGGCCATAACTCTTTACACACAACTCCAAATGACTATTATAACATATTTATGAAAACTAGATTCAAGGAGCTACAACTTTCGTTTTTGAATCACCTCAAAATTCCTTGTAGATAAAAAGATATGAGCTTCCGAAGTAGGACCTGCGCGACAGAAATTCCTTCTTCGCGAACGCGAAGCACTGTCGCGAACGCGAAGAACACAAGTCCCAGATGACAAATCCTTCATCGCGAACGCGAAGCACTGTCGCGAACGCGATGCACAAAAGTCTCAGAATCCAATTTCTTCTTCGCGAACGCGATGGGACATCGCGAACGCGAAGGACAACACCAGATACCAGCAACAACACTTCAAAAACTTCCAAAAATGACCCGTTAGGCATCCGAAACACACCCGAGGCCCCCGGGAGCTCAACCAAAAGCACCAACATGACTTAAAACATTATCAAAACTTGTTCCAATCATCAAAACAAGTCCTTAAACACGGAAATCATCAAATCAAAGCGAATTCAAGCCTAAGTTTCATCTAAAACTTCCGAAACCAACATCCAATCAAAAACCCGACCAAACGATGTCCGAATGACTTGAAAATTTGCAGACATATCCAAAATCACCTAACGAAGCTACTGCAACTGTCGGAATTCCATTCCGACTCTCGGATCAAAATCTCACCTACCGTTCGGATTTCGCCAAAATTCAACCTTAGCCAATTCAAGCCTATTTCTACACCGGACCTCCAAATTCAATTCCGATCGCTCTCCTAGCTCACAAATGACCTCCCGGAGCTGACCGAATCATCAGAATTCGATTCCGAGCTCTCTAACTAAATAGTCAACTCCAGGTTGACTTTCCTTATTCAAGTTTCATTCAAAAAGGCTATATGCCTCATTTTCAATCCAATTCACTCCTAACTCCCCCGATAGACTCTAACATTGATATAAAAGCAGGAAATATGTAATTACAACATAATGGGGTGGAAATTCCCGTGACGACGGGCCGGGTCGTCACATTCTCCCCCTCTTAAGCAAACGCTCGTCCTCGAGCGGGTCAAGAAACATACCTGAAGTCTCAAATAGCTGAGGGTATCTGCTCCGCATCTCCCGCTCAACCTCCCAAGTAGCCTCCTCTACGGGTCGACCTCTCCACTGAACCTTAACTGATGCAACCTCCTTCGACCTCAACTTTCTTACTGGGCGACCCAAAATAGCAATAGGCTCCACGTCATAGGATAGATCACCATCAAGTTGAATGGTACTGAAGTCTAGTACATGGGACGGATCTCCGATGTACTTCCGGAGCATAGACACATGGAATACTGGATGTACGCTGGACAAGCTGGGTGGAAAGGCTAACTCATATGCCACCTCTCCAACTCTCCTGAGTATCTCAAAAGGACCAATGTACCTGTGACTCAACTTCCCTTTCCTCCCGAACCTCATGACACCCTTCATGGGTGAAACCTTCAGCAACACCCTATCACCAACCATGAAAGACAACTCTCGAACCCTACGGTCCGCATAACTCTTCTGGCAAGACTGTGCTGTGCGAAGCCTCTCCTGGATCAACTTTGCTCTATCCAGAGCATCCTGGACTAACTCAGTCCCTATCAATCTAACCTCACCAGGCTCAAACCATCCCACGGGAGATCTACACCGTCCGCCATACAATGCCTCGTACGGGGCCATCTGAATACTCGACTGGTAGCTGTTGTTGTAGGAAAACTCAGCAAGTGGTAAGAATTCATCCCACGAACCACCAAAGTCAATCACACATGCTCGCAACATATCCTCCGGGATCTGAATAGTACGCTCAGACTGCCCGTCTGTCTGGGGGTGAAATGCTGTACTCAACTCAACCCTCGTACCCATCTCTCGCTGAAATGCTCTCCAAAATTGAGAAGTGAACCGAGTGCCTCTGTCAGATATAATAGACACCTGGGACCCCATGCAACCTGACAATCTCCCGAATAAAGATCGCCGCCAACCGCTCCGATGAGTAAGTAGTACTAACTGGGATGAAATGTGCGGACTTAGTCAGCCGATCAACAATCACCCATACAGAATCAAACTTCCTCGCTGTCCGAGGAAGCCCAATAACAAAATCCATGGTGATCCTCTCCCATTTCCACTCGGGAATAACCATACGCTGAAGAACACCGCCCGGTCTCTGATGCTCATATTTGACCTGCCGGCAATTGAGGCACTTAGCTACATGCCTAACAATATCCATCTTCATTCTCCTCCACCAGTAGTGCTGTCTCAAGTCTTGGTACATCTTTGCGGCACCTGGGTGAATAGAGTACCGCGAACCGTGTGCCTCCTCAAGTATCAACTCCCGCAAACCATCAACATTGGGCACGCATATACGGCCCTGCATCCTCAAAACACCATCACTGTCGATAGTCACATCTCTAACATCATTATGCTGCACTTTGTCCTTAAGGACAAGCAAATGTGGGTCATCATACTGTCGCTTCCTGATGCAATCATATAAGGAAGATCGAGAAACAACACAAGCCAACACCCGACTCGGCTCCGAAATATCTAATCTCACTAGCCGATTGGCTAGAGCCCGAACATCATAAGCAAATGGCCTCTCCCCAACTGGGATGAAAGCTAAGCTGCCCATGCTAACTGCCTTCCGACTCAAGGCATCGGCCACCACATTGGCCTTCCCCGGATGATACAAAATAGTGATATCATAGTCCTTAAGCAACTCCAACCACCTCCGCCGTCTCAAATTAAGGTCTTTCTGTCTGAATAAGTGCTGAAGGCTGCGATGATCCGTGAACACCTCACAGGAGACACCATACAGGTAATGCCTCCAAATCTTCAAAGCATGAACTATGGCTGCTAGCTCCAAATCATGTACATGGTAATTCTTCTCATTGGGCTTCAACTGGCGAGAAGCATAAGCAATGACCCTACCCTCCTGCATAAATACATAACCAATGCTAACTCCCGAGGAATCACAATACACAATATAAGGATCTAAAGCTGTCGGCAGTATCAAGACTGGTGCCATGGTCAATGCTGTCTTGAGCTTCCGAAAGCTCTCCTCACACTCCTCGGACTACACAAGAAAGGAACACCCTTCCGAGTCAATCTAGTCAAGGGTGAAGCAATAGAAGAGAACCCCTGAACGAATCGGCGATAATACCCTGCCAATCCCAGAAAGCTACGGATCTCAGTAACTGAGGTCGGTCTGGGCCAACTCTGCACTGCCTCGACCTTCCTCGGATCTACCCGAATACCATCACAGGACACCACGTGCCCTAAGAATGCCACGGACTCAAGCCAGAACTCACATTTGGAGAACTTGGCATACAGCTTCTCCTCTCTCAATCTCCGCAATACAATACTCAAGTGCCGAGCATGCTCCTCCCGGCTACGAGAGTAGACTAGTATGTCATCAATGAATACGATCACAAATGAATCAAGATACGGCCTGAATACACTGTTCATCAGATGCATAAATGCTGCTGGGGCGTTGGTCAGCCCAAAAGACATCACAAGGAACTCATAGTGACCATATCCGGTCCGGAATGCAGTCTTCATAATGTCAGACTCTCTAATCTTCAGCTGATGGTAGCCTGAACGAAGATCAATCTTCGAGAACACCCTAGCTCCCCGGAGCTGATCAAATAAATCATCAATACGAGGAAGAGGATACTTATTCTTCACTGGTTACTTTGTTTAGCTGCCTATAGTCAATACACATCCTCATAGATCCGTCCTTCTTCTTAACAAACAGGACCGGTGCACCCCACGGCGACACACTCGGCCGAATGAACCCCTTATCTAGGAGTTCCCGGAGCTGCTCCTTCAATTCCTTCAACTCAGCTGGTGCCATCCAATACGGAGGAATAGAAATAGGCTGAGTGTCCGGCACCAAATCGATACCAAAATCAATATCCCTGTCCGGCGGCATGCCCGGCAGGTCTGAGGGAAACACATCAGGAAAGTCTCGCACAATGGGAACAGAATCAATACTGGGAGTCCGGGCCTCGACCTCCCGCACAAATGCTAAATAAGAGAGACATCCCTTCCCAACCATTCGTTGGGCCTTGAGGAAAGATATTACCTCGCTAGGTACATACTCAGTCGTGCCTCGCCACTCGATCCTCTGAATGCCCGGCATAGCCAAAGTGATCGTCTTAGCATGACAGTCCAGAATAGCATGACATGGAGATAGCCAGTCCATGCCCAATATAACATCAAAATCAATCATGCTGAGGAGCAACAGGTCTACTCGGGTCTCCAGGCCTCCAATAGTGACCAAACGGGACCGGTATACGTGGTCCACAACAATAGTATCCCCTACCGTGGTAGATACATGCACTGGCAGCTCAAGACTCCCTCGGGTCGTGCCCAAATGAGGAGCAAAATATGTAGACACATAAGAATAAGTAGAACCGGGATCAAACAATGCTGAGGCATCTCTGTGGCAGACTGAAATAATACCTGTAATGACATCATCAGAAGCAACAGCCTCAGATCGGCCCTGAAAAGCATAGCATCTAGCCTGTCCGCCTGATCGGCCTCCCCCTCGAGAGCGACCCCTAGCTGTCTGACCCTCACCCCTAGCCGGCGGGGCGGGTGCTGAAGTAGAAGGACCAGATGACGAGGGCTGCCCCCTCTGCTGATAAGATCCGGAAACAAGACGGGGACACTCCCTACGGTGGTGCCCAAACTCTCCGCACTCGTAGCAACTCCCCGGTCCTGGGTACTGAGACTGAAAGGACCTCTGGCGCTGGAGTGACCAGCCGATGAACTAGGCCGAGATGAACCCCGAGCGGATGGGGCCTGCGAAGAACTCCGAGCTGGCATGGCACCGAGAGATGGCTGGCTCGGTGCGAACCCCGATAACCCCTGTCTAGGTGACCATCCGCGACGATCCGAGCGTCCCGACCGCGAAGACCCGAAAGAGCGACCTCGGCTCCGCCGACCTCGGCCTTCGGTCCGAGTGCCACCGGAACTAGCCGCTCCTCGAGGCCTCTCGGCCTCCCTCTCATCCCGCTCCCTCTGCGACGATCCGTCTCAATGTCGCGAGCAATATCCACAGCATCCTCAAATGTACGACTCAAAACCCTCTCCCGAGTCATCGGAATACGAATGGGATAAATGAGGCCGTCCACGAAGCGCCCAATCCTCTCTCTGTCGGAATGAACCAACCACGGTGCATATCCGGACAACTCTGTAAACCTGATCTCATACTCTGACACTGACATGTCCCCCGACGGAGACCCTCAAACTGCCTACGCATCTCCTCTCTCTGAGATCGAGGCACCCATTTCTCCAAAAACATAGTAGAGAACTCCGGCCATGATAGTGGTGCTGCTCCGGCTGGCCTGCGGCGCTCATAAGCCTCCCACCAAGCGAAGGCTGGTCCCTGAAACTGAAAGGTAGTGAAAGATACCCCACTGGACTCCAATATCCCTGCCGTACGAAGCATCCGACGGCACTTATCCGGAAAACCTTGGGCGTCCTCGCCCGGAGCACCAGTGAACACTGGAGGAGATAACCTGGTGAACCTCTCGAGACGACGCTGCTCATCGTCTGTCATAGCTGGGACCCTGTCCCCCTGAATCTGATCTGCTGGCTGAACCGGTACCACAGGCTGAACTGGAGGAGCCTCTAGTGTCTGTAAGCCCTGCACTGCTGGCTCTGGAGTGCGTACCGCGGGGGTCCGATGACCACCCCCGATCCCCGATGCAGCTGCTGCAGTAGTAACTGAAACCGCCTGTGCTAGGCCAGTGCAGACTACTAGTATCTGAGCCAGGGTCTCCTGTAGACCCGGAATAACAATGGGCACAGCTGGTGCCTGATCTGGTGCTGCTGGCACCTCTGCAACTGGGGGCTGTGGGTCAGCTGGCACTGCCTCAGCTGCCCTAACTCCGCCACGACCACGACCGCGTCCACGACCTCTAGTAGGTGGTAGTGGTGGTCGTCCTCCACGTCCGGATGATCGAGTTCTCGCCATCCGCGAGAGAATAGAATGTCAAAGTTCAGTTCAAGTCAAAAGTAATCGCACGACAAGAATTCCAAGAATTGAAACTTTTCCTAAAAAGGTTTGCAGGCCTCCCGAGGATAAGTACAGGCGTCCCCGCACCGATCCACGAGACTCTACCAACCGGCTCATGACTCGCGAGACCTGTTAACCTAGGCTCTGATACCAACTTGTCACGACCCAAACCCCGGTCGTGATGGCGCCCAACACAATGCTAGGCAAGCCCGACCATATCATCCCTTAAACCAGCCAATTATTAATTAAATTAAACTTAAACAGTAAATGATCATATCAAGTGATAAACGAAATGTAAAACATACAAAATACGGTCCCAACCATATCGTGGTGTCACGAGACTGAGCCTCTACAGAATAGCATCCTAATACAACCAAGTCTAGTGAAATAGGAAATCAACAAGATGATAAAGAAGGAGAAAACAAGCTCGGCGGACGCTGGCAGCTACCTCGTAATCTCCGCAAAAGTAGACAAGGATCAGCAGCTAAAATGTCTCAACTGCTCTCGGGTACCTGTGGATCTGCACAGAAAGTGCAGGGGAGTGGGGTGAGTATATTACAACTCAGTGAGTAACAATAATAAATAATAACTGAAGGTAAGAACTCCTGTGCTATCACTTAGCAGTTCTAAGGCAACCCTCGCAGGTACGTCATCACTATAGTAGTACTCTAACCTCCAATCTACGTTTATCTCTACAAGATTCTACACTGAACCAACCCTCACTCGTACCCCTACGGTGTACGGCCATCTCAACATATAAAGACACATACTTATGTCTATAATCTTAAGTATTTAAGTAGATAGTAGGGTATGATTAAGTATAATGCTGCGGCGTGCAGCCCGCTCCAATACATATACCGTTGCGGCGCGCGGCCCGCTCCATTTAACGTCGACGGCGCTCACTGGGGGTGTATACGGACTTCGGAGGGGCTCCCTAGGCCCAAGCACTATAATACTGCGGCGTGCGGCACGATCCACACAAATATTACTCGCGGCGTGCGGTCCGATCCATTATATATATGTATATATCTCTATATCGCTGCGGCGTGCGGGCCGATCCCATCATATACACCGGTGCTCACCGAGAATGTGTGCGGACTCGGACTCCGAAGGGGCTCCTACAGCCCAAGCGCAATAATACTGCGGCGTGCAGTCCGTCCCACATGTATATTACATGTATATTACATGTATATTACTGCGGCGTGCAGTCCGATCCAATATATATACTGCTGCGGCGTGCAGCCCGATCCAACATAGGTATATATATATATATAATACCTCATAATGGGTCCTGGACCCTATCCCAGTCAATATGTGCTTGGCCTCTCAGGAACAATATAATGTATCACAGTGGGTCCTGGACCCTGTCTCAGTCAATATAGACTTGGCCTTTCAGGCCCACTCAGCTATAACAGGGAATTCCACCCTAGAAAATCTCTCTCAATGTACATATCTAGTACGGCTCATATTATGCTATATAGCTAGAGCTACGGCTGAGTGTATGTTTCCAACATGATATAAGGGTCACCTAGCTCTATAGGTTCCCTAATGCTTTACAGATCGGCACAAGGCCCCAAACATGGCTATTAGCCCAATTGTACAGTTATAATCCTAGTAACAATCATACAACACAGTATTCTATTAGCCGGGAAGGACTAAGTCCGAACCCCCAATCACAATGTCACCACGCCCGTCATAGAACGCGTGTCTCAACTCAATATAGCACCGTGAAGTGCTAGTACGGGGTTTCAAACCCTCAGTGCATTGTTTACTACTACCACTCACCTCGAACCGGTAGAAGCTTCAATCCGCCTTGCGCTTGCCTCGCAAATCAATCTCCTCGGGTGCCAAATCTGCTCAAAATCATAGAGAATGCATCAATATATGCTAACTTCACGAAATTCATTCGAAATAACCCAAATTATATCAAAACCCACAAGTTGTCAAAACCCGACTTTTGGTGCGCTTCTCGAAAAATTATAAAAGTTACATATTCGGAATCCTTGTCTCAACACGAGTCTATACATACCAAATTCATAAAAATTGGAGTTCATTTGACCCCTTAAATCACCATTTCTATCCAAGAGGGTTTTCTACCCTTTTCAACAAAATTTCTCAAATTAAACACCAAAACTTGCAATAGATTCGAGTCATACAACCAAAATTGAGTTAAGAGTGCTTACCCCGTTGTTCTCTCAAAATATCTCCCGAAAAATCGCCTTACCCGAGCTCCAAATCGTCAAAAATGACAAATGGGACGAAGTTTGGATTTTATTCTGCTGCCCGGAGACTTGTTCTTCGCGTTCGCGGTCATACCCTCGCGTTCGCGAAGAACAAACTCCCAAAATTTTGTTTTTCACCTCTGCTCGGACACCCTCTATTGAAATGGCCATAACTCTTTACACACAACTCCAAATGACTATTATAATATATGTCTGAAACCTAGATTCAAAGAGCTACAACTTCCGTTTTTGCAGCACCTCAAAATTCCTTGTAGATAAAAAGATATGAGCTTCCGACGTAGGACCTGCGCGACAGAAATTCCTTCTTCGCGAACGCGAAGCACTGTCGCGAACGCGAAGAACACAAGTCCCAGATGACAAATCCTTCATCGCGAACGCGAAGCACTGTCGCGAACGCGGTGCACAAAAGTCTCAGAATCCAATTTCTTCTTCGCGAATGCGATGGGACACCGCGAACGCGAAGGACAACACCAGATACCAGCAACAGCACTTCAAAAACTTCCAAAAATGACCCGTTAGGCATCCGAAACACACCCGAGGCCCCCGGGACCTCAACCAAAAGCACCAACATGACTTAAAACATTATCAAAACTTGTTCCAATCATCAAAACAAGTCCTTAAACACGGAAATCATCAAATCAAAGCGAATTCAAGCCTAAGTTTCATCTAAAACTTCCGAAACCAACATCCAATCAAAAACCCGACCAAACGATGTCCGAATGACTTGAAAATTTGCAGACATATCCAAAATCACCTAACGAAGCTACTGCAACTGTCGGAGTTCCATTCCGACTCCCGGATCAAAATCTCACCTACCGTTCGGATTTCGCCAAAATTCAACCTTAGCCAATTCAAGCCTATTTCTACACCGGACCTCCAAATTCAATTCCGATCGCTCTCCTAGCTCACAAATGACCTCCCGGAGCTGACCGAATCATCATAATTCGATTCCGAGCTCTCTAACTAAATAGTCAACTCCAGATTGACTTTCCTTATTCAAGTTTCATTCAAAAAGGCTATATGCCTCATTTTCAATCCAATTCACTCCTAACTCCCCCGATAGACTCTAACACCGATATAAAAGCAGGAAATATGTAATTACAACATAACGGGGTGGAAATTCCCGTGACGACGGGCCAGGTCGTCACAATTTTCCATCCTGGTCTCTCATCTTGCTCTATTTCCTCGACAATCATCGCCTCCTCATCCGGAAAGTACGTCTTCAATGGTTCATACTCATCATCCACCGGATTCTCAGCTAAGTGGTCTGCAATAGCTTGTGCCTTTATCGCCGTACGAGTCACATATGTAATGTCAAATTCTGTGAGCAGAATCTGCCATTTAGCAAGTCTTCTCGTAGGCATAGGCTTCTGAAATATGTACTTCAGAGGATCCAGTCGTGATATCAAGTATGTGGTATATGCTGACAAATAATGCTTCAATTTTTGAGCTACCCAGATTAACGCACAACAAGTTCTTTCAAGTTGAGTATATTTCACCTCGTAGGATGTAAACTTCTTACTGAGGTAATATATGGCTTGTTCTTTCTTGCCTGTCTCATCATGCTGACCCAATACACAACCAAAGGAGTTATCAAGCACTGTCAGATACAAAATCAAAGGTCGCCCTGGTTCTGGAGGAACTAACACTGGAGGATTGGCCAAATATTCCTTGATCTTGTCAAAGGCTTCCTGACACTCGTCGGTCCATTTCACTGCTGCATCTTTCTTCAACAACTTGAAGATCGGCTCACACGTTGATGTCAATTGAGCGATGAATCGACTAATGTAATTCAACTTTCCTAGTAAACTCATTACCTCCTTCTTGTTCTTCGGCGGAGGTAGACTTTGGATAGCCTTGATCTTTGATGGATCTAATTCAATACCTCGCCGACTCACTATAAACCCCAGTAATTTCCCTGAAGGTACTCCAAAGGCGCACTTCGCAGAAGTGAGCTTTAAATTGTACCTCCGGAGTCTTTGGAAAAACTTTCTAAAATCTCTCACATGATCTGGTTGCTTTTTGGACTTTATGATGACATCGTCCACATACACTTCAATTTCTTGATGCATCATATCGTGGAACATTGTGGTCATTGCCCTCATATAAGTTGCCCCGGCATTCTTCAATCCAAACGGCATTACTCTGTAACAATACGTTCCCCAAGGTGTAATGAAGGCAGTTTTCTCAGCGTCTTCTTCGTCCATCAGGATCTGGTGATAACCGGCATAACAATCCACAAATGAACCGATTTCATGCTTGGCGCAATTGTCGATCAATATGTGAATGTTTGGCAATGGGAAGTCATCCTTCGGACTGGCTTTGTTGAGGTCTCTATAATCTACACACACTCTGTTTTTTCCATCTTTCTTTGGGACCGACACAACATTTGCCAACCAGGTGGGGTATTTGGTGACTCGTATGACCTTTGCCTCAAACTGCTTATTCACCTCTTCTTTTATCTTTACACTAATATCCGTTTTGAATTTCCGTAACTTTTGCTTTACCGGCCGACATTCAGAATAGATAGGCAACTTGTGTACCACCAAATCAGTGCTAAGTCCGGGCATGTCATCATAGGACCAGGCAAAAATGTCCTTAAACTCATGTAACAACCTTATCAATTCATCCCCGAGGGGTGCCTCCAAATGTACACTAATCTTTGTTTCTCGGACATCATCTTCGCTCCCCAAATTTACAGATTCCGTATCACTCAGATTCGGTTTGGGTTTTTCCTCATATTGTTTCATGTCCTTACTTATTTCCTCCAGGGCTTCCTCATCCTCACATTCTATCTCACTATCTTCCTCAATTTCTTGTATGGTAATGTGATTGTCAGAACTGGGTCTAGAATCCTTCACGCATGACATGGCATCGGAATCAACACATACAGAAGCGTACAAAAGAAAAAATAAAGAAAAATAAGGCAAAAAGAAAAGGAAAACTGCATTTCATTGATAAAAGAATGAACAAAGTTCGGGATACATTTTGATTTTCTTTTCATGAGGGGGATGGGAAAACTACAAAAATAACAATTATTTTTTGGGAAAGCAATGATGAACTTTCGGAGCTAACTACCAAGACTCCTTCCTGATAGGGAAAGGAGTGGCTTCCCAATTGTTCAACATGATTCCAGGTCCCACAAACTGCACATCCATTTTGCTTGTGCCTTCCCCCACTTCAACCATGTTCACGTCCCCAAATATCTTTTCAAAACTCAGCATTTCTTCATCAGGTCGGGTCTCGATGTACTTTGTCACAGCAGATGTCCGATATTTTGTACCAGGCTTAATGAAGGTGTCGGATAGTTTGGGTATAGGCTTAGGCAAGGTCCAGTTCTTTTTGGCTTTGGAGGCTCTCTGGATGTCGGCAAAGGTGGGTTTGAATCCTAAGCCGAAAGTACCTTTGTTTTCTGGAAGCTGAACCGGCTGAATAACCCCCTGCAATGCTTTGCCTAATCCCTTCCCTGGTGCAAATCCATTTCTAAGCATTTCCTTGGCCACCATCACAGTAGTTGGTGCCACCATAGGGATCGACAACTTCTCTCCTTCGGGAATTCTGTTCACCGCAATGGCATCTGTCACTTGGTAGACCCAAGGATCCCTATCTCCGTCAGCGTCATCAAACGGCGTCACCACATTGCTAGCATTTTCTTCCCCATGTACCACAATTTCCTGTTGCTCCCACTCGAATTTGACCATCTGGTGTAAAGACGACAGTACTGCCTTGGCCGCGTGGATCCAGGGTCGGCCTAGCAACAAATTATATGACACAGCAATGTCGAGCACCTGGAATTCCATAGTAAAATCCACATGACCAATGGTCACTTCCAAGACAATGTCTCCCAATGTGTTTTTACCTCCACCATCAAATCCTCTCACATTTATACTGTTCTTCCGGATTCTGTCTGGACTGACGTTTAGCTTTCCCAAAGTCGACAGCGGGCAAATGTTAGCGCTTGATCCATTGTCTATCATTACTCTGGTCACTACCGACTCTTCACTTTTTACCGTAAGGTAAAGCGCCTTATTATGCTCGGTTCCCTCAACAGGGAATTCCTTATCTGAGAATGTGATCCTATTAGACTCGAAGATCTTGTTGGTAATCTTTTCCAGGTGGCAAACTGAGTTCTTTTCCGGAACATGAGCCTCGTTCAGTATCTTCATCAGAGCCTTCCTGTGTTCTTCTGAGTGTATTAACAAAGATAGCAAAGAGATATGCGCAGGGGTCTTCCTCAGCTGCTCAACTATAGAATAATCGTGTGACTTTATCTTTTTGAGGAATTCCTCCGCCTCTTCCGCTGACACTGGCTTCTTTAACTGGATCTCTTTCACTATTTTCATTCTTCTCAATTCTTCTGGGGCAAAGCACCTCCCCGACCGAGTGAGACCGCGGATTTCATTAATTTCCCCAGACACCTCTTTTCCTTTATAAACCACTGCTACCTTGTTGTAATTCCAAGGTACGGTCTTTGTGCTCACCACCGGTATCTGCACCACCGGCTTTATAATTACTGGCTCTGTACTCACGCCTTTCATAGTCAATATCGGCTTTACGCCTGGTACTACAACTTTCAAACCCTCCACCACTACCGGCTTTTTTGCTGGTTCTTCAACAATCACTTTTTCTTTCACGGCTTCCTTTTCTGTTCTGCCACTTGCCTTTATCATCATCACAGACTGAGACGGCTTCCGACTGCTCTCACCCTGCACTAATTCTATCATGTGTGTTTCATGGTGAGTTGGCAGTGGATTTTGGGTGATGTTTGGAGCTTCTGGAGCTTGAACTTCAATTCTCCGATTGTCAATAAGATCCTGGATGGCATTCTTCAATTGCCAACATTTTTCAGTATCATGGCCTGGTGTTCCCGAACAATACTCACACCTGACAGATGGATCAAAGTTTTTCGCGGGTGGGTTTGGAACTTTAGGTGCAACCGGGCTCAGCATCCCCAACTCTTTCAATCTGTGATAAAGGCTGGTATATGATTCCCCCAACGGGGTGAATGTTTTCCTTGCCTTATTTCTCCATTCTGAGTCAGGCCTGGGTCTGTTTGGGTTTCTGTAGGGTTTAGAAGTGGGGTATGTGTTTTGGGTGTGGTAAACATTGTGTGGGGCTTGGGCTCTCCACACATGTGGTGGTGGTGGTGAGTAGGTTTGGGCTTGTGGGTGGTGGTAGTGTGGGACTGTTGGTGGGTAGAATGGTGGCGGCGGGTTATATGTGGTTGGTGTGTTGTATGGGTTTGGTGGGTAAGATGGTGGTGGTGGGTTATACGGGGTTGATGGGTTTGATGGGTATTGGTGGTAGGGTCTTGGTGGATGGTGATGCGGGTTACGGTTCCATGGCCTGCTTTCTACAGTTGCTACCTCTTCCTTTTTCTTCTTTCCCACTGCTCCTCCGTTTCCAGTCTGTATTGCTCGATTTGTGGCCTTAATGGCCGAAAAACTCATGATTTTATTTGTTTTCAAACCTTCTTCCACAAAACTTCCCATCTTCACGACTTCATTGAAACTTTTCCCAATCGCTGACACTAAATGACCGTAATATGTAGGCTTCAAAGCCTGTAGGAAACAATCCACCATCTCTCCTTCCTTCATTGGTGGATCTACTCTTGCAGCCTGCTCCCTCCATCTGAAACCGAACTCCCTGAAGCTTTCCCCTGGCTTTTTCTCCATCTTTGTAAGGGATAGTCTATCAGGTATGATTTCTAGATTGTATTGAAAGTGATTTGCAAAGGCTTGCGCAAGATCATCCCAGACGAACCACCTTGTATGATCTTGTCGGGTATACCACTCTAAAGCTGAACCACTTAGACTTTGGCTGAAATACGCCATCAATAGCTCATCCTTGCCTCCTGTACCTCTCATTTTGCTACAGTATCCCCTGAGGTGGGCCACCGGATCTCCATGTCCGCTATACATATCAAATTTTGGCAACTTAAATCCAATGGGAAGTTGCACTTCAGAGAATAGACATAAATCCTTGTAGGCCACACTCAATTGCCCTCCAAATCCTTGCATATTACGAAAGGCATTTTCCTGACTTTTCATCTTTTTGGACATCTCTTCTTGCCCTGCATTCTTGGCAATTCTCTCTTCACTCGTTTCTATCAGCGGAGCATGAGACTCATGTTGTCGGAAAGTTGGTTCGGGGGGGGGGGTAGTAATGAGGATCCTGTATGTGGAACATCGATTCACTAGATGATTTGTGCATAGCAGCGGGCGTAGGTGCCATATACACTGGAGCAACTTGGGGTAGGTGAGGTGGTGCTTGTTTTGCTGGAGGTGGTGGAACTTGGGAAGTGGAGACATAATAGTGATGGTAATCAGGGTACGTGGAGGATGAATTCAATGTAGGTGGTTCAGGATTGAGGTTGGCTGGGAGGATGTATGTGGGATTGGTAGGGTAAGCTGGCAGGGGTTGACCTCTAGACCAGGCCTGGTACATTTCGGCCATCTGCTGCTTCAATTTTTACATTTCCTCCTTCATTCCTGCTACGTCTACAATCTCCTCTTCATGAGCAGGATCTACGATAGTTGCCTCAATTTCTTGGGACACAACTTTCGTCATCTTCTTGTATCTTGTGTTGTATGGGTGGGTAGCCAGAATGCCAGTTGCCAAGAAAATCTGGACTCACAAGCATCAACACCCATTAGTTGTTAGCGCATGAATAAAATGCAACGACTTTAAAAACAAACACATTTTCTCGAGTCGTCATGCATCATCCCGGCTGCTGCTCTTTGGATCCAATCGATTCTTTTTTTTTCTTTTCTTTCTTTCTTCTTTTTTTTTTCTTCTCTTTTTTTTCTTTTCTTTCTCTCTCTTTTTTTGTTGTCATTTTCATAATTACGTTCCTATTTATTTGCCTATCGAATTTAGAAGAAACGACATAAGGCAAAAGAATTGATAACAACACTTGATTTCCATTGATAATTCAAATCATTGATTACAAGGTGATGTTGTAAAAGAAAAAATATAAAAAGATGATGCATGCTCCTATGAATACATTCATGCTCCTAGTGCCCGCGAGACATCGTTCGGTCTTGCCGCGGGCCTATATGCTAATCCCCTTTGGAGCCTATCTAGGTCAGACATGACTTGTTGCACGAAGAACTTCACTGCTGATAAAAAGGTTCCTCGAGACATATCTTCACACAGTTGACTCTTTCGGGTGATGTATTGGGCACTGCGAACAATCTTCTCTCGAATGACCCCCTTTTCTTGCAACAATCGGCTTATTTGTTCAGTGCGAGCATCCAAGGTATGTTGGTTATCGTTCTGCACTTGCTGCAGCTCCAATTCTAATCTAGCCATAGTTGTGTAACAATGCTTTCTCTCTTCTTCAAGATCCTTGATAATCTTGTTACTTTTAACCGTGGCTGAAATTATTTTCTTTCTAAGCTGAGCTACCTCAAATTCGTGCTTATCTTGTAATTTCCGAACCAATTTGGCTCTTTCCTCATCATCCCTGTCTATTTGTTTCCAAGCCCTCACTAATTCCTTTTCAGCCTTGTCCAAGTCAAAGCTGTAGTCATTTACTTTGCGCCGGAGAATCTCAATTAATTTCTCATCCCGGGCTAAGCAGACCGGGGTATCGGATGCAATTTTCATTTGAGCAATTTGAGCCTTCAATATTTCATTTTCTTTCTTCAGCTGTTTCTTCTCCCCTTCATCAGATGCTGCATGTAAACCACTTTCAAATTGGAGATTTCTCAATTTATCTTCCAACAAGCTGATTTTGGCCTTGTATTCTTTTTCTTTGGCCGCCCAGTTCTGATTCTCCTTGGATTGCTCTATCAAATCTTGCAAGTGAGGTCTTTTCGAAAGACGTTCGTGCTCAACACCTCGTCGGTACCATGTGGAGTATCCAGACGACATTTCTCCCCTAGCTCTATTCGGCACACAAGTATCCATTTTCAGGTTTTGGCACTTATTCCAGATTTGTCGGATCTTTGCTTCTGGGAATTGCCCATCCGGCCCAATTTCTATAGCTTACGAACTGAGGTCCCCGTCTCTCGGAATAATTTGACATCTACCCAACTATCGTAGGGCCCTGTATGGGGCATAAGGTTGGATGCTTTTCAAGCCCATGATAAAAAATGGTGATCCTTCCGTCGGCATATACATTACCTCGTCAAGAGGTAGCCAATAATACGTCCAATCGATCTGGCCATCAATTAATGATTGAAGATACAAAATCCAATCTTTGACTCCCTCCGGCAATTTTACTTCTTTGGTTCTCGTACAGAATTCTTCCAAACATGTTCGTTTAGCTGAACCATAACTTGAGAACGAAGGATGATGGCATAGATGTTCAATTAACCAATTTTGCAAAATCAAATTACACCCTTCAAAGAAGTTAGCTCCCACTTTGCACGCAATCAGAGCACGGTAGATGTCAGCTACAATCATTGGGGATAGAGTACAATTGTCTTGTGTTATCAGTGTGCTAGCTACCCCGACAACCTTTATGCTGATATGCCCATCTTTTCTCGGAAATATGACAATTTCGAGAAATGCCACTAAGAATGCAAACCTCCGGTGCTCCTCCCATTTTGCTCGGCTGGACTTGCTGCATAGCTTGTTCGTGGGGTCATTGAAACCCCCAATGTGTCCATATCTACTATAGATGAAGTTTAAGGAGAAAAATCCGTTGGCTAGATCTTCGTTGTGAACATTCTTGGCAATTTTCAAAGAGTCTAGAAAACGATGCACTGTTACCGTCCTTGGAGATACCGGGTATTTCCCTTTTAACGGAACCTCAGTCTTCCCGATATAGAAAGCAATTTCCTCTAGAGTAGGGGTGAGTTCAAAATCTGGGAAATGCAATACATTGTGTGCCGGATTCCAAAATGTGACCAACGCTCTAATCACGTCGCCTCGGGGGATTATGTCTAATAACCCCGTAAGATCTTTCAAGTAACCTTTGACCCAGTCCTGACCATCTGATCCCATGTCTTGCCACCACAGTTTCGGCTCCAAAGGGATTTTATTTAAGGAGAAATGTTCATTCATCATTGTGCTCGTCCTGCACATTTATTAAGGTGATTTTATTTAGAAAAAAGAAAAAAAAAATCTTTTTTCAATGCAAATTTTCATTTTTGAAAGAAATATGGTTTTCGAAGTGGCCATTTTTGTTAAAACGGCCTTCCGGCGTCCTTTCGGAACATTCGACCGTTTTCAAAAATAGCAATCACCTCGATTATTTGAAAAGGAAAATCTTTTTGGTCTTTTTGAAAAAGTGTGGTTGGACCCGTTTAAGGGTTGCCTACGTATCCCACCTAATGGCGAGAATCAAACCTGCATAGTTCGGTCAGATTATTTGACCAATTATTTCAACAAAAATTGTTCCACTTTTTTTTTCCAGATTTTCGAATTTTCGGATACCTATTTCCTATAAATATTATTTTCCTCTATTTTTTTTGTTTTTCTTTTTTCTTTTTCAACAATTTTTATCCTCGGGATTTCCACCGGTCCGCATAACGATCAAGGACAGTAAAAATGCAACACATAACATGCTCGGTCTTTTCCAATACCGGGTCACCTGTCCTAGACAGACCCAACCCCTGTGTTGAGTCCCCTAAGTCAGATATGATGCAAATAATCATCCTAGACCTATGTTCAAAATCTTACAGTTTCATGGGATGCTAGACCGTGTACCCGAGCGGACAACTCGAATCGAGGAGGGGGCTACGTACCGGTGACTCGCGGAGTCAATCGGCTTTGTAACTTATCCGACCTCTATTTTCTTAATTTAGGGTGACTTTAACAGAAAGGGGAGTCTCAACCAGTAAGCACATCCTCGGGGGTGAAGAGAGAAAGGTTTTCGGCACAATTTTTATATACAATCCACATAATATCAAAACGATAAAGCACATAGCATGTTGTTCAAATCATATAATGAAGTCAAACAATATCGCGAACGGCAATTCTAAAGAGCTCGAGTTCTTAAACCCTGAAACCGAAGTTCGGGGTTGGGTTCCCCAGCAGAGTCGCCAGAGCTGTCACACCTCCCTTTTTACTACCCCACTTTGGGAATAAGCATATAAATACGCTCGTAGGGTATACTCCGATGCTCAGATATCCGAAACGGATAAAATAACGTAGGGGAAGAAGTTTTTCCAATTAAAGGACAAACGGTTCGGGATTTTATTGAGATTAATCAGAGTCGCCACTTGGGAAAGATAATGGTATCCCAAGTCACCGGTTAATCCCGAATTCGAGGAATTTGACTCTTAAAAAATGTCTGTGAAGCAAAGATCCGGGTAAGGAACTCTGTTAACCCGGGAGAAGATGTTAGGCATTCCCGGGTTCCGTGGTTTTAGCACGGTCGCTCAATTGTCGTTCCCGACTCTTGTTTGACTCAACATAGATTTTAACAACATATAATGCTTTTTACTTAAATATTATTTTTATGGAATTTGTGGCATCGCGAAAACACGCCTCGAGTCACACCGCAACCAGTACGCCTATGACTTTCGGTGTATTTCAGCTTTGCCGGGATTTGGATTTTAGTCGCACCAAGTGCACACTCGTTCATAGGAAAGTACGTTAAATCGTGCCCTAAATAATGTCTATCGGGTTTTAAATCTTTTGGGAGAAGCTATGGAATTCGCTATTAGCTTTCCCGAGTCTACTTTATTATCTTATTACTAAATGGGGGCCCCGCTTGTTTAACGTTGGGCGAGGCTCGTCCCAATTATATTTTAAAGGTTCAATGCTAATTTTTGACTATATTTTCTATATGGTTTTTTCCTTAGTCGTATCTCTATTTCAAATTTAGGCCCAGGCCACAACTTTTATTTTTGGGCCTGAACTTCTGTACTTACTTAAACGAATACTAAATCTGCCCAGGCTTCAAAGGCCCAGGCAGTCTTCAGACTTATATTAGGCAACCCAGTCGTGTTAGCGCCATGGTTCAGGCCCACATTATATGTTAGGCCCAAACCAGATGAACATAATAAGAGCCAAAAATAGAAACGTAAATTCACAGTACGATGAACACATAATCAAGAGGTAAAATCAAGTATTTTTATTAATCAGAAAGAGAAAAGTCGATACACAAAGTACTAACTTTAAATCAAATATCTATGTACATGGAGTTGGATCGACAGACTATTTCCAGCTTTTACACTAACATTTGAGGTTCATACTAAATCTGAGTAAACGGCTTGATTATAAGTGAAATATAAAGAACAATTGAGTTAACCTACAGATTATCTAAGGTATGTATAGAGTTGCAGTCATACTACTGTTTTCATCATGAACTAAACCTCTCATCAAATATCATTGATCCTGTTGTTTCCATATTTAACTGCTTCCACTTTAACTTACTTAAATCCAAACTTAGATCCTCAAAATTAACTAACTATATGAGCAATGTCTTCATAGACCAGTTTTAATTAAATTAATCCAGTAGCTAAATTCGAATGGCTTCATGACTCAAGTATTATTGAACTACTGATTTTATTATGATTTAGATCCAGCTGTTGTCTATATACAGATTCACGCTAGTATGATTTACTATGTGATTTCATTTTTACGCATAAGCCTACCGTGAATGAATAGCTACCAATTTTAGAAAAACAGTGACATGCCAACTTATATTTTAATGTTTTTACCTATTTAAACTAAGTGATTTACGCTTATGGCTATGCTACTACTATACTACTACTATTACATTGTTTGTTTGGTTTTTCTCTGCTACTACATAAACACTATAATTCTAAGCTAATAACGATATCGAACTACTTGATACATGGCAGTATATATAGAAATTAGATTGAAATCTTCATTGTTATTGCATCCAAATCACAGTACATCTTTAGTTTGTAGAGAAGTGTACCTGAATCAAAGTAGAGAAAACCAATGAGTTGTAGGGGATAGAAGAAAGCAACCAGCAATAGATCCAAACAAGCAATGCAAGAGTGAATTGGATGCCAAATGAATCGAACTACACAACAATCAGCAAGCAGGAAAACCAGCAGAATTCAAATAGAAATCCAGACCAAATTCGAGCAAAGAACTTCAAAACCAGAAGAAATCAACAAGTTTTTACTCGAAAAATCCCAGAAATCCTACTGTTCTCTTGCTATATTTTAACTCTGAAACTTTATATTCAAAAGCCAGCCCCTAATACACTCTTTTTGGGAGTATATATAGGCATGGGAATGGGCTGAAGACTTGGAGAGAAAGTATGGGAATAATCCCACTTCTCCCCCTCTTAAAATCACCCAAGTTACACTTAGGCCCCAATTCTGTTAACAAAAAACCCTTCCAGCATGTGCTGGAAGGTTCCAAAGATTCCTTTTGGGGTTTTTACCAATGTAGCCTTAAGGGTTGGGGATTTTTACTAATTTCCCTTTTTAGGGAGACCATTATACCCTTAAATCTCTGCAAAATTGCAGAAATCAGGGGTACAAAGGACTCCCTTACCCTCTTAGGTTCTAAATTATTTACCATTTTACCTATTTGATTTCCAATTGTGCCCCTAAGGACACTGCTGATTTACCCGACCTGCCCAGGTCAGGTTTCAACCTTTTGGGACTTTATTTAACTAATAGCCAGCCCTTGCATTGGTATTTAAGGGCTGGCCAGTTCTACTTTAGAGAACTATTTCAATTTTAGCCTCTTCTAACTTAGTTCCAATTAATTAAGACCAATTTACTTCAATTTTAAACTAATTGCAGGACTAGCCTGCTTTATTATTGGAATTAACTATTTAAAAGCTAGCCAGTCTCAAGTTGAGACTTAACTTGGGTATTAAACCCAATTGCTGAACATAGGCTGGGCCCAAGCCTTTGCAGGCTTGGCCACCTTAGTGTTCAGGGCCCAAAAGAGAGCCTGGGCAAGTCTGCATTTGCAGACTTAGCCATTTTGCACAACCAGCCCCTTTTCAGGTGGACTGGTGTGTTAGGGCCTTATAGAGTTGGTCAACTTTTGCAAGGTTGACCACTCTTAGGCCAATTGTTGCTTTAATATCCTATTTTTGTGATTTTAAGGTTAATTTAGACTAAATTACAGGACTACCCTACTTAATCAAAGCTTTCCGATTATTTAACTAATGGCCAGTCTCAAGTTGAGACTTAGCCTGGGCAATTGAAGCCCAATTACTGAACATAGGTATGGGCTAAGGTCTTTGCAGACTTAGCCACCCAAAGTTCAGGGCTCAAACAGAGCCTAGGCAAGTCTGCCTTTGCAGACTTAGCTAGCTATTACACAATTAGCTTACTTAAGCCAGTGTGTGACAGACCTATAAAGTAGGTCAATTGCAAAATTGACCACTCTTGGTCACTTATTTAACTTGTAGCCTATTTTTGTGACTTTTCAGTTAATAACCTATTTTAAAACTAGCCATTTTTCATGGACCTAATGCTAGCAGCTATAACCAATCCTTCTAAAGTTCAAATAATTAATCAGACATTCATAAGAAGCAGAAACTAGCAAAACTTAAGCATTCTTAACATGCATTGCATATAGAAACACATATGATCCAAGAAACATGCATTAATCAACTCAAACTCAGAGAAAACAATAGATATGGTTGAATTTTAGTCAACTAACTCATTTCATCAGATTGTATGTGATACAGTGTGAATTCATGTCAATTCAGACCTAGTTATTACCAATTTCAGTCATATGATAGTTTGAAAAAACTTCAAAACCTTTAAAGTTCATGGCACAGTTACACACATAAGCACAGACTCTCATAAACAGTCAACATGGCTCAGACTAACATAGGCATGGCAATTAGAATTCATTTTCAAGCACTAACCCTAGAATCATGCTAAACAAATAGAACAGGGAAAGCATGAGACTAACAACTAATCCTAGTCTTGAGACTAAACATGAGAATAATCAGAGGAGAAGAACCATTCAAACTAAAAGAAGTTATCTAATATCAACAATAAGAAAAGGCCTAATACTAACAGAGGACGAAGGAGACAACTAAACTAAACATGTGAAAAATCATGAAGAGAAACCGAAGTCGTGATGTTGAAGATTAATAGATCATAATAAAAGGAAAACAAAACAAGATAAAAGATAGGACTTTGGACTTAGTAGGAAATGAGCATGGTTTGCAGCAAACAGAACAGGAGAACAAAAAGACAAATGGAAAAAGAACAATCAAAAACAAGAAAAATAGTATGAACAGGATGGACCCTAATACTAAACACGTTTTCTTTCGAATCAGAGAAATAAAGCAGAAAATAGCATGAAGATGAAATGAACATAAACCCTAAGACTAACGGACGAAACACAAAATATCAAGAATAAATAGAGCATGCAAAACACGAAAACATGAATCAAAGAAGCAGAAAAGGGGACGGGATACTTAGCTCGCAGGGCCGGTCCCCTGAGCTTCCTATCTTCCCTCACTCTCTTCGCTCTTTTCTTTTCAAGCTCTCAAACCTTTTCCTTTGTTTCTTTTCTTTATTCCTGATTTTCTCATTTTTCTTTACTGCTTTCCATTGTTTGGCTTCAAGATGCAGCCTTTTGGGGTTTCTGAGTTTGTGAGGGTGTTTGGGTAGAGTAAAGGTTGGGTCTTTGAAGAGGTTCGAGCTTTGGAGTCGCCGGAGTTAGGTTTTCGGCGACCCTTTTTGGGATATTTGAGACGCTCCAAGGAGATTCGAAGGGTGAGGGTGATATGGTTGGATAGATCAGGTGAAGAGGTTTCGAATGGCATTGGTTTGGGGATGGTCCTCATTGTTTGGGTGGTCACCGGTGGAGTTCCGGTGACCGGCTTATTAGGAATAGGGTCTGTTTTAAAGGTTTTCTGGTATTTTGGGGTGAAGAAAAAGGAGAGGAGGGCGAAGGAGATAAAGGGAGTGGCCGGAGATCACCGTGAGAGGTGGTGGCCTCCATGGCCGACGATGTGATAAGATGATGAAGAAGAAGAAGGGAGAGGGAGAGGGCGGCTAGGGTTAGAACGTTCGAGAAAAATGGACGGCCGTTCAGACACAAGCCTTATATAGGCGATGAAGCTAAGGTGATCCTGGCCGTCCAATTAATGAAGATCAACGGCCAGGAACCATCGTTACTAAAACGCAATCGTTTTTGTCATCAATGAGATCAAAATGTCTCGCCCGTTGGATCATTCAAATAGACGGCTCAGATTAACTCTCAATTATTTAAATAACTAATTAATCTGTCCTTTTATCTCAGCCATTGGATTAAACAAGACGGACGACTGAGATTGTATCTCTTTTGGGATCAGACGGGCCAAACAATGGGCCAGTTCACTGGGCTAGACAAATGAATTTTACTGGCCCAGTTTTATTAAAACTATATGTATTTTTTTTGTATTTTCTACTATTTAATTTAATTTTTATGTATTTTCTTTTATATTTTTTTTCTTTTCTTTTATGGAATATTATAAAACCTAATTTCCTACTTTATTCTAATTACCTAATATTGTTTTGCAATTTTTCTAATATTTTTTCTCTAATTTCCGCTATTGAGAACTATTTTTGCTAATTTTCTTCTTTAAACTAATTAATTAAAACAAAATAATTGCCTAGCCTAATTGTTTTTTATTTTTTCTAATTTCTACTTACTCAAACACATAAAGTATAGCTAATTTCAAACAAAGCAAGTAATTGCACTCAAAAACATATTTATTTTGATTTTGGAATTATTTGCCTGGTGCAAAAATCACGTGCTCACAATCAAAATGATCGTAATAAAGGAGGCAAGTGATCTAGAAGATCACATGACATAACACTCCATAATATCTCATGAGAGATTCAGGTACCTAAATATATGAATGAAGAGATCTCTATGTTATGTCATTATGAAAATATATTGAAACTGATACAAAATCTTTGTCGACTTCAACCTTCAAAACGCTAGTGTACAAGATTGGGATGCAAAGGCTCAAGGATGTGAATTGATGCTCTCATCAGGGGGAGTTAATGCGCGTTGTACTCTTTTTTCCTTACAAGGTTTTGTCCCACTGGGTTTTCCTTGCAAGGTTTTTAACGAGGCAACCAATAGGCGCATTTCTAAACATGTGTACTATTTTTCCTTTTCTAGAATTTTTTCCCATTGGGTTTTATTTTGTTTAAGGTTTTAATAGGCACATTACTTATTGAGTAGACATTCAGGAGGGGGGGGGGGTGTTATAACTAGAATTCTATTTGGAGTGAATGTCTATCTTGTAGAGAGTTTTACTTTGTGACTAAGTTATTTTAAATAGAGGGGTCTTACCCCATTGTAAATCATTCCAAAATTCAATAAGAATTCACTCACTCTTTCTCTGTAATATTGCTCTTATTATTTTTTTATTTTATAACACTGTCCAAATCATTTTCCAGGACTTTTTGAATTGATATCATTATTATGGGTAATATTATAAAATATATACTTTTTATACGGTCAGGACCGGGTTCATCTATTGCGTGATAGATCGAGACTGAGGCGCCATGCATTGAAGATTGACCTCAGGTTCCATCTAACATGAGTACAAAGTCAAAACATACATCGTCAAAAATCATCGAGCCAATAGCAGCTTCTAGAATCGACCCCGATTCTGATTAAGCTTAGGAAACTTTATTGAACCAAGTAATTGAAAGCCGAAGTAGGCAATCGGTCGGATACCACAACGTGAATCTCATCACGTATGAATGAAACACCGATTAATTAGCAAATCATGAGGTTCCTTGCCTTTTATAGGATTGTAGATAAAGTAGGACTTCCCTAGTATATAAAGGGGGTCTAATTATTTGTAATACACATTGTAACACACAACAAAAAGCAATGTACTGTTATTTCTAGTTCTTGTTATATTAATATTCTGTTCTTGATTGAGGCATTTCTTGACTCGAGTGTGACCAAATGTCAAGGCAAACACAATTCAACTTGTGTGGTTTGCGTTCACTTTTCTGTCGTTGATTTCAATATTAAACTGTTATATTACTTTGTATCAAGTTAAATCACGTATCCTTAAAACTGCGTATAAATTCAATTGTTATCCATTTTTTATGGTAAACAGTTTGGTGCCCACCGCATGGTTAAGGTTAATAGTGGTTATTTTATAAGAATTTCCATATCACACACTATTTTTCACTTGTTCTTTGAAGTGTCTTTAATTTGCCGCTCAAGGTTAAAATGCCAAACTCACAATTAGCACCTCTATATACTGACGGTGAATCTGATCACCACGGTGAAAACAATAACATAGTGCCCGGTAATGAGGTACCACCGGTTGATCCCATCGAAATTCCAATTGCGGACCCGTTGGACGCTAACTCACATGTTACTATTGCACAAGCTTTCCTACTGACCCAGAGAATAGCATCTCTGGTAGAGCCCGCACAGAATACTCAAAACAATGAAGGAGACGAGGCCAATCTATGGATGATCTTCAGAATATTACAGGCTCAACATGCGGTAATAGCTTAGTTACAAAACCAGAGCCATGCACAAAGCTGGATCGAGCCGTACCTATCTCCTAAGATCACTCACAGGGAGGAACGGGTCACAGAAAGGTCAAATGGGAACGAGTCGGGTATAACCCCGGGTTCACAAAAATGCTCGAGGAACTGAGAAAACGAATAAAATCAGGGAAAAGAAAATCAAAGCAAATGACAAAAAGGTGGAAACCTTTAATTGTAGGTTCGACCAGATCCCGGAGCGCCTCCAATATTGAAAGGCTTGGACTCCAAGAAGTTTGTATAGAAGTTCCAAAGCCGATCCTACGAAAATTCGCATGCCTGAGATTCTTATGTAGAATGGAACGACTGACCCAAAGAAGCATATCACTTCATACGCATGCACCATCAAAGGAAACGACTTGGAGGATGATGGGATCAAGTCTATCTTATTGAAGAAATTTGGAGAGGCCTTATCAAAAGGAGTCATGATATGGTATCACAATTTATCCCCTAATTCTATCGACTCTTTTTCTATGCTTGCAGACTCCTTTGGGAAGGCACATGCTAGAGACAAGGTCGAAAATAGGAAATTGGACCAATTCAAAGTTAGGCAAAAGGATAATGAAATGCTCAGAGAGTTCGTATCTTGATTCCAAATGGAATGGATAGACTTGCCGCAGGTCATTGTGTGCATTAAAACGATCAGATAGGATTAAAATGATCTACAGGGAGAAACCAACCGAAAAAGAAATGTTTGTAGTCGAAGAAGTAATACCGAAACCAACACTGACGACATCGTAGGAACCAAGTTTGAACAGAAAGCATGAGACTAAATAGCAATTATCGATAATAGCCATGACTCAATCAGATAGACAATGGACCGATAAAAACGGAGATTATGAGGTTCCCAGATCATTTATGGTACCTGATGATTCTGATGCTACAAAATATACGGTTGAAGAGCTGGCGCAAGTCACACTGCTCGTGCGTCTACCCGATCAAAAGGTATACCTGGGCATGGGGTTAACCTTCAAGCTTAGGAAAAAACCCATTCATTTTATTATACAACATAGATTGCTTTGCTTGGTCCCATCTCGACATTACAGGGATCCCACTGGAGATAACCACTCATAAACTGAGCCTAGACACAAAATTTTGTCAGGTCAAGCAGAAAAGGAGACCTCAGTCTGAGATCAAACATGCTTTTATCAAGGACGATGTAACCAAATTCCTAAAAATTGGGTCCATTTAAGAAGTCAAATACCAAGAATGGTTAGCAAACATAGTAGTAGTCCCTAAAAAAGAAAATAAACTAGGAATGTGTGTAGATTATAAAGATTTAAATAATGCATGTCCCATGGACTTTTTTCCATTGCCTAACATCGATCACATGATCGATGCCATGGTTGGCCATGAGATCCTCAGTTTTCTCTATGCCTACTCCAGTTATAACCAAATATTAATGAACCCGGATGATCAGGAAAAGGCCTTGTTCATCACTATATATGGCATATACTGCTATAACGTAATGCCGTTTGGATTAAAAAATGCTGGTGCAACTTACCAACGCCTAGTAAACCCAATATTTGAAGAACAAATAAGGAAATAAATAAGAAGCTTACATGGATGATATGTTGTTTAAGTCCTTACGAGTAGAGGACCATTTAAAGCATTTGCATTAGACCTTCAATATATTGAAGAAACACAACATGAAGTTGAATTCATAAAAATATGCGTTTGGAGGCAAGTTAGGTAAATTTCTCCGGTTCATGGTATCCAATCGAGGAATCAAGATCAACCTGGACAAGATCAAAGCTATCGAGTATATCATTGTAGTAGACAACGAATGTAGTGCAAAGGCTAGTCAGGCACATTACTACCCCGGTGTGATTCATCTCGAGGTCCTCCGATAAGACTTATCAATTTTCTCATTACTAAAGAAGAAAAACAACTTTACATGGACTTCGGAATGTCAACAGGCCTTGGAAAACTGAAGCATTATCTATAGAGCCCACCACTCCCCTACGCACCAAAAGTAGACGAACAATTATACCTATACTTAGCAGTATCGGAGATAGCAGTACGTGAAAAGTCCTAGTTTTGGAAGAACAAGTTATGCCATTCACTATTTATTACATTAGCAAGACCTTATGTGAGGCCGAAACTAGATATCCTCACTTAGATAAATTGGCGCTCGCTTGGCGAAGTGCCTCTGGGAAATTGAAATCATATTTTTAATTCCATCCTATATGTGTTGTGACAACTTACCCATTGCAAAATATAATGCATAAACCCAAACTCTTGGGATGATGGGCCAAATGGGCCGTAAAAATCAATGGGTATGATATTGAGTATTGACTCTGTACAACCATTAAGTCTTAAATTTTGGCAGATTTTGTAGTCGACTTTACGCCAGACCTAATACCGGAGGTTAAAAGAGAGTTGTTGCTAAACTAAAGGACATCTTTAGAAATCTGGACCCTCTTTACGGATGTCACCTCGAACATAAAGGGGTTCGGGCTTGGCATCGTATTGAAAACACCCACATGCAGTGTAGTTAGACAATTCATTAGAATTGTAAAATTGACTAACAACGAGGCCGAATATGAGGACTTGATTGCAGGTCTTGAAATGGCCAAAGGCTTGGGGGCGAAGATGATCGAAGCTAAATGCGACTCCATCCTTGTGGTGAACAAAGTTAGTGGAACATTAGAAGTCAGAGAAGAAGGAATGCAATGGTACCTGGATAAGTTGTAGGTAACATTACACATACCTCAAAATCAAAATAGCGAGGCCGATGCCCGTGTATACTTAGGGTTGTCGATCGAAGACAACGAGCTCAACTCAGGGGTAGTCATACAGCTCATGAGATCGGTAGTAGAAGAAGGTAATGCCAAAATAAAGTGCACAAGGTGAACTTAGGATTGGAGAAATAAATACGTAGAGTATTTGAAGACCAAGAAAATGCCATCCGATCCAAAAGAATCGAGGGCCCCGCGCACAAAGGCAACTCGATTCAACTTGTCTGGGGATGGAATCTTGTTTAGAAGATTTTTTGATGCCCCACTATAAATATGTTTTGGACCGGGAGATACCGAGTACATTCTAAGGGAAGTTCCTGAAGGCACCTACGGAAATCATTTGGGCACTGAATCATTGGTTGGAAAGGTAATTAGAGGCGGCTATTACTAGATCGACATGTGTTTATCATAAAAATGGTTCAACAATAAAATTTGTAAATGGGATTCTAAATATATGTGATCTATTCAGAGCTAGTTTGTAAGGGTACTTAGTGCTAAAATGTGAGGTAAAATGATAGAGATTGAGTTAACCAAAAAAACTATCGAACCAATAAGGTGATATTTCCAGGGTGCAAAGCCTGCGAGTAGATACCTCAGAGTTGATCCTCGAGCCTATCTCGGGCTTTTCGAGGGTTGTCGGGAAAGGGATCAACATATAATAATATGGATATGCAAGGCTCTATGTCATTGGGAAAGGGGGATAACAGGTAAAAATGTAGCTCAGTCGGGCTCTATGCCATCAATATTGAGCAAAATAATGAAGATCAAACGGAGAAACAATAAAGTGCTAAGGCGATCTTAGAGTATGCTTATTTGACAAACCAAGAGAATAACTAACAATCGATATGATTGTCACACCTCCTTTTGGCGCGCACCCGTGAGGGCGCGATGGAGTTTTTCCAATTAAAGGACAATCGAAACGGGATTTATTTAATTAATTCAGAGTCGCCACTTGGGAGATTTATGGTGTCCCAAGTCACCGATTAAATCCCGAATCAAGGAAAAAAATGACTCTGTTTAACAGTCCGCGAACCAGAAATCGGGATAAGGAATTCTGTTAACCCGGGAGAAGGTGTTAGGCATTCCCGAATACCGTGGTTCTAGCACGGTCGCTCAACTGTCATATTTGGCTAAAATACTTGATTTTAATACATATTATCCTATTTGTGCCTTTTTAGAATTATTTACTGCTTTCTGTCAATTATTACTACTCAAAAAAAGAACGTTGTTTAAGAACACGTTTTCGGATCACGTCACATGAAATGCACCCGGATCCTTGACACATTCTTATTCAATATTTTTGGATTTGGATTCGGGTCGCATGGAATGCACACCCGTATTTAAGGGATGTAAAATTATTAAATATGCGCTTAAAGCAACTACGCGTTTATTATCTTTGCGAGGGCTATAAAAAATTCAACTAATGGCACACCTCGACTTTTAAGGACTTAAAATGTCACGCGAACATAATAGGAAATTACAACAAATGTATTACTGTTTTCTTCTAAATGTGCCCTCAAATGATCTGTCCTATAGAAAACTTATCCAAACTTCAAACAGAAGAACATATCTTAAGCAAATCAACCGTATTATATTACTGTTTTTAAGCTACTTTGAAATTATTGTATAAATACAGAATAATGGTAAAAAAAAATAAAATAAACTGGTCAACGAAGCCAAAATTAACCCAAAAAACAACAATCTTAATAACTTTTCTATGGACTCCAACGTGAACAAAGAAATTATGGATTTTGGAAATTTTAATACTCAACATGCATTACACAGCAGGGTACTAAAGAAGTGAACTAAACAAAACAATAAACTATGTTGGAGATCACACTGTCATACTACACTACAAAATGGGAACGGATATTCTGGAATACCAAGTAAACAAAAACATCAACTAATTGAAAAGAGATGGATAATTTTCGAAGGTAAACAAACAGTGATTTCACAAACCATTCCAATTTTAATGTTATTACAAGATTCATGCCCTGAAAAGTGCAAACCCAAAACTAATCCAAATATAACGAATCAACTCACAACATTCGTAGCTAAAAAAAATTTACTGTCCTGTTAATTTCAAAGGAATTCATGAAAGAAGTACATATCTCCCAAGAACACAAACGAATTCAGTAAAGAAAAATGGAAATAATCAATAATAGATGGAACTGAACCAACAGTGAGGCTCAAACCTGAGACGACCTCGATCGAACTCTATCAAATTATCAGTTTCCAACAAAACAAAAGGCAGCAGGAATTTCTTAAGAAATACTACTGTTATATCAAGACAACATGCGAGACTGAATACTATTATACTTCATCGCTAGCTTTAGGAATTCTAAGTAAATAATTGACATTGAGGTTTTAAAGAAAGCAGTAGATTAAGTAATTTACTGATGAAATCTTTAAGTAAATACAACTCTTATACTTGTATCTCATCTCTAATGGAATCGAGGAATACCTGGAATCAAAAAAACAAAGTAAAGATGAGGATCAACAGAGGCAGACCAGCAAAGCAGTTCAGCAGTAACACAGCAGTCCACACAACAGGTTGACAGTCGGCATCAACGAATAAAGCCAAGTTTAAGATCAAACCATATCCAAATGGCCAAGAAGAAAGAAGCTTAACCAAATACTAGATCTACTAGCTTTTAAACTAGGTAATTAGTAACATTTTCAATCATATAATACTCAGAAACAACAAACAGCAGTAACAGCAACCATCGGCAGATTGCGCAGTGAATCAAGAACCCCGAAAATGTCAATGAAAAGCAGGGGTCTTTCTTTTTCTTTTTTTTAAAAAAAAACACTGGACTCTAACTCCCTTTTATTTGTCTATCCCCTCTTTCAGAATGCCTATTGCTTAAAACCTATTCCCCCCTCTGTTCTCCTCTTCTATCTCTTAAGCACTCAAAACTCCCTTTCAGATTTCCCCCTCAAACTTTCTGTATACCCCCTTATCGCTCTCTGTTTTTCAGAATTTCCCCCAATCGATTCTGTATGCCCCCTTATCGCTCTCTGTTTTTCAGAATTGGCCCCAATCTATTCTGTATGCCCCCTTTTCATTGTATTCCCTTCCCCTTTTAAAGCCTTCAACTGAATCTTAAATTAATCCAATTTTTTAACCTTTCCTAGCCTGTCTTCTCCCCCATGTGCACCCCTTAACCCCTTTTTGTTTCTGGTTTCTCTTTCCAGCTCTTAGGAGCATTGTTGCTAATTGAGACACTAATTTCCCCCATCCCCCTAAAGACCACTAATGTCCCTTTTTATTAAACAAAATGGGTATGGGGCAACCTGAATATTAAATTCAGACGTGCTTTGACAATCACATGGCTTCCCACTTAATTACAAACTTTTAAATTCAGTAATTAAAGGATGCCAAATATGACAATGAATTCATGAAATTTAACCTGACCAAACCAATTGATCTCAAGTTATCCAATACTATACAATGATTTAATCTTTAAACTAACAGACTAAACGAAAATAATACTTGAGATGCACTGGGCTCTTGCAAACAGACTGAACTTACTCCAAATCAAAACAAAAAAAAAATGAAGAAAGTGAAGAAGAAGCAACGAAATATAAATAAAACTAACAAATAAAAATGAAAGAAAGAGAATTGAAAACAAATACCCGGAAAATCATGGCGGATCAAAACACGAACTGCCTTTCTCCTCTCTTTTATTTATGGGCTGAAACGGAATTTAACCTTGTGTTTTCAACATGAGAACACATGACTAAATTCTAATTCAAACCAAAATGCACCTCAGGGGCCTTAAACGTTCGAATTAAAATCAGGGGGCCTTCTGTTATTTAGCAATCGGCGATTTCAGGCGGGTGGAGGACGGTGGCGTGAGGCGGAGGGTCTGTTGATCTCTGAGGAAGACGAGGGGGTGTGAACGTGTTGAGCTTGGGGGGGCTGGGCTGTGAGATTGATATTATATACGGGGTATGAGATGAGATCCTGGCCGTTGGATTGATTAAGTTTGATGGCCAGGATTTCTTGGTGGATATCAAACGACGTCGTCTCACTAAATGAGACTGGGTCGGTCTCAAAGGTGATCGGGTCGCTGGTAAAACGGGTTGGGGCGACGGGGTCTCAGCCGTTGGATCAGGAATGGATTTACGATTGAGATCTATTGATGCTAAACGATGTAGCTTCAACGCCGTGCTATGTCGTTTCATTGGTCTTAGAGACCCATTGAATTAGACCGGGTAAGATAGCATTTTGGGCTTGGATTCTTTGCAAACATAACCATTTTTCTTCACTAACCACACATAAATTAAAGCCTCTCTAAACAGATAAAAATGAAAATTACACACCTATTAATTGATACTCAAACCATTAACACAAATTACACATTTAACAAAAATCGCATAATGGCAGGGAACAAAATGCGCATTTTTTTTTTGTAATTTTCTTTTTAGCCATTTTACGATTAATTAATTCCTATGAATGCAAAATTAATTCCTAAATGCTTATAACACATATTATTTTTTTATTTTATTTTTTTTTATTTTTTGATTAATGTAACTAATAAAAACACATAGACCAAGCGCCGACGCTAAAGAAAAACCACACAAAAATCCATAAGATCGAATACAAACACAAGACTATTTTATTTTACATTTTTGGGAGTAATTCTCATGTAGGGCAAAAATCACGTGCTCACAATGATTTAGACCAGAGAGAGATTAGACAAAGAGGGAGGGAAAATATTATTGCTCTTTCTTGTGAGATAGTTCGAGATATTTTACAAGACATTGGTGGACCTTCTTTTATAGAAAAAGGACACCCCAATTTAGTACGGAATACATAGTGCGACAAAAGAATAGATGTGATAGCCCATTTTTCTTATGTCATAGGAAGACTGGTGTCGAGCCACTTGGACAAGTCTTATGCATCCGGGTTATATATCTCAAGGCTTAACTTTGCCTATCGGGGCCTTGGTTGATGCTCGATTTGGGCAAGCGTTGGCGGACTTCGAGGGAAACGATCGAACCAAGATCCCTTGCCTTCGGGATTTGTTCTTCAAAGCATTATCTTGAGGGAAAAATGATCTCCTAATTTCCCGGCACACAGATAGTCTCCGTATTTCTTAGAAGTAAGTGATAAGAAATGTTTTTGACAATCCTCCTTGTGGGCTCTCGGAATGACATTATGCTGATGACGCAACCTCTCTTCATAGAAGTCAAGGCATTTTTCCTTCCCGGTTCTTCAGGACTATTAGAAGTATCATGACTGCTCACTCTTCAGGGCCGCATCGTTATTGTCATTCCATGTCGCCATTTTGTTGCTATAATTTAGCTTTCATGAATGCATTATAGACGACTATTTTGATGTTTTTCGAGGGCGGTAATGGCACCATCGGTTACTTTGATTTCATTCTATATATATGGGGATTCTTTGTGATCAGTTCTTCATTCAAACTCTCTTTGATATATGCTCTTCTTGCCTTCCCTGCCATTTTTCCAGCCTTTGTCGCTCTGTAATGTTTGAGGCCTATGGCCTTAAGATCTTATGTCAGATACGCCATGGGCCAGCTCTTGATCTTTCTCTGGCGGGACGGGCTTATTCTGATATGATGTTGTTGTTGTTGTTGTTCTTGTTATTTTTGTTGATGTCGTTGTTGTTACTATCCCTATTGGCTTGGTATGGCGATGTAGGATGTCGATGTCCTCTAACATGATGAAAGATTTGCATTATCCACCGTTTCTCAAGAGGGGGATCAGATTATACACTGCTACTCACCCTCCTTCCCCGGCCTGGCGTATTACACCCCCTTTGGATTCTGGACGGCGTGGTGATGATCTCAACTAGGCCGTTGCCTCTCGGGCTATGGTGACATCTCAAGAAGTGGCTTCGGGGTAAGCATGCTGGTGGAGTCTATGCTAGCTAAATATTTTACCCAGCCACTTCTCGCCTTTTTCTGGTATCCCCTCAATATTTGCTCACATCTCGGCTTCTTTTTGAAGATTCCATAATAGGAAGATTGGGATGAGATCCCTGTGAGGCCCGAGCTTGGAAGATCTTGTCTTTTAGGTTATACGACTGGAGGGATTATTTGGGAAGCGCTATACATACATATGATGCTCTCTTGGACTTGCATACTACCTGTATCTTATCCCCTTTTCCGTTTTGTAAATATCTTGTGCGGGCTTCTGTAATTATGTAAGATGCAATTGTATAGAAGGACTTTTATAAATATAAATATGTTTTTTTCTGTCTTCTGCTTTCAAATCTTGCCTTTGTTTGATATGTTTTTATGCCTTCGAGTGTCTTTGTTTGCTGTCAATTGCTGGCATCTGCTTCGGATGGAAGCGTTTTCCCGGATCCCGTCTTGGTCGGTGTGGCTTCTCTCATTCAGATAATCAAGCTCCCGACCACACTTAAGCTGACCAGATACATTTAGGCTGCCGGTCCCTCGAATTACATGGAGATAATTGACGGTATCTTGGGTCCCATGGGAAGGGCATTGAGAAAAGATTATATCCTTAGGTACATAAGGGTCCCTTCCGGACCATAGACAGCCCTCTAGAGCGTATATTTTTGGATCTTTACATAAGGGAGTCGCCTATGCTCGGGCATTACTTAGAGTTTGCTTGGAGCTTTCGACCGATGGGAGATGGCCTCGTGGGGGACCCTTTGTTTCTTGCATGGGATAAGCAACTTTGTATCGCTGGATCTTCACCTCGAAGGTACGGGTAGTCCCTTTGGGCTTTTTGGCGGTCTTTTAGAAGGAGGCTTGCTGATTTCCTTCGGTAGGGCCCTTATGTGTTGGTCTCGTGTTGGCAAGGGCATCACTTAGTCTTTTGGGACTTCGTCATGACGGGGCCGCATGGCTTACTTATAGCTCCGGTGCTGGAGTTGGTGCCTAGGGCTAATGCCTCTAGGCTATCTTGTGAACTTATCGTTGTTTTTAAATAAATTGAGGATGCATGCGGCTGCTTTAGGTGGAAGTCAAAGTTCGTCGCCAATAGTCGTTCACTTGGGGAAGGTGCATGTCGGACTTCGGGTGAGTTATCCCTTCCAGTGTTGGCCACTGACGTTACTCCTCTGAAACCCTCTGCCACTTATTTCGAGGGATATGGAGATGTCCCTCAGGGGTATGTCTCGTAATTTTTTTCTTGTACTTGAAACGTCCTTTTGTAGGCTTGTGATGGCCTTAGATCCGGGCTGGTATGTTTAGGATGCAAGCCTCGAATAATTTCGGTCCTAATTTGTGAAAATTCTATCTAGTGGAGCAGGTGTCTTGCAGTGCACACTTTGTCGCTTTTCGCTATTAGGGCTAGTTTTCCCCTTCTTTTTGCTATACTAGTTGTAGTAAAAAACGGAGGTTTCAGAGTACCTTAAGGGCGATGCTGTTCGTGCCTGGAATTACTAGCGGGGACCTAAGGGCTCAAGTGCAGGTTCAAGCTTTAGAGGAGAAGAGTGCCTTGGCTAGGATCCCTACCTTCGAGGGTCAACTCAACTTCACCAACGATAATGCCAAGGTTCAGACAGATGTTATCGAGGGATTTTGAATATGATCTTTCAAAGGTCACGGTTGAGATAATTGATGCTCAGGCAGAAGTGGCATTAAACCGAACTAGGCTAGGTCACGAGATGGAGATTTGCATAACAAAAGCTGCTGACGCTCACTTTAAGTTGAGGTGAGCCCTTGATCATGATAAGAGGATCGAGGAATATATTCGCTGCCGATCCCAAAGAGAGGTATTAAAGGAAGCTGGAGCAAGGGGCTTCATTCTCTCGGAGGAATTGGCCTAAGTAAGGACGGATCAGGGCGACATTGGTCACTCCTTGTGGATGTTGCAGAAGGCGATTTTAACGAGCTGTAGCCCTTTGGCGCAAAAATAGCGGTTCTATAATTTTGTGACCTTGTTTCCAGCGTGCAGGGCATGCGTGTAGGTAGAGAATGTTTGTTTGCATGTAATATTAGAATAATTTTAAAGCTTTATTCCTTTTTTGTACCTTTTTTCTATCGTTGCTCTAGATCATGTAGGCCGATTTTGGAACTAGTCCACGAGGTTCGATTGGCCTGCCAACTCTTACCCGCCTTCACGGGCGGAGGGTGATGACCCTTTATGCTCTAAGGGCAAAGAAATTTTGCGAGTGCTCGGCCTGGGGATTTGTCTTGACCATCAATAGCGTTGTTCGGGCCATCCCTTTAGGCGTATTTGAGGTTGAATTGTCCATGGATTCAGTCTACGGGTATCTTGAGATACATAAGGCAAAAAGGTTTTTTGCTGTGGAGAAGTCGAAATAGTCTTAAACTAGGTGGCCCAATGGTTGACGGGTAACCATAAAGATGGTTTTTTGTACCCTACGAAAAGGAGTATGCCGATCAGGCTGGTGTAGGGGGCACCTTTCCCGAAAGAATTGGCTCAGGGCATTAGATGCATATAAATTTTTCATGCCATACTAGACAAACAAGATATCTAAAAGTGACTGTACATATCATTGACTTTATATTTTCAAGTGTTTTAACTGTAGGTCCAAATAATGAAACCAATTCTATTTGAATTGCATTTTTTCTATTTGGCCAATATTTTTTTGGGTCTGTATTCGACAAACTTAAGATACTCGTCGATACTTAGCGCTATGAAAGATGTCGCCGACGAACATTTTATATCGGTTCCAATATTATCTTTTTCATAAATACATAACATAGAGATCTCTTCATTCATATTTTCATATACTTGAATCTCTCTTGAGATTTTATGAAGTATTATGTCATGTAATCTTCTAGATCACTTGCCTCATTTATTATGATCATTTTGATCATTTGCTCATCTTCTTTATCAAGAAGTTTATTTGAAACCGATTTGTTAATATGCTTTAAGCGTACTATAAACTTTGTCCTTCTAGGACTTATTCCAATAGGAGCATTTGCAATGAGAGAATAAAACATGAATAAAGCCAATCCATCCCCACTATTACATCAAAATCAAACATCCCCAGTTCATTGAGATCGACTATGGTATTCCGATAATGTACCATGATAACATAATATGTATAAACCTGTGCGGGCATAATAGAATTACAAACTAGAGTAGATACAGAGAATGACTCATGAAACTTTTCTGGTTCTATCACAAATTTCATAGTAACATAAGGAGTGACATAAGACAAAATGGAGCCGAGATCAATAAGATCATGCATATCATGATATTGGAATGTTAGTACACCTATGAAAACATATGGAGAAGCCTCTGCACTCTGGCGACCTTTCATGGCATAGAAATGGCTAGTTCCTCCAGAACTCTATGCACCACCCTACCTGCACCATGCCCTATGGGTGCTGGTGTCTCGAGATGGAATGGGCATTGAGGATGTAGCAGCTACAAAACTGGATGGTTGTGTTGTGCCTCTGCCCCCATCTTAGCGGGACGAACGACACTCTCTCTCTCTAAATATGACCTCTCAATCCGCACATGCAGCATATGGGTAGGTACATGTTACAGATCCCCATGTGTATCTTCCTATGTATGGGGCATCAATGCCTCTGCTGTTTCTAGAATCTCTCTACTGAACGGCCTTGATGGTGGTTCCCTAATTGCCCTGACTGGGCCTAAAATGACTCCACTACTGCAGACTGGGACCTGATTGCAACGCACTGGCTGAAGACCGAGCAAAAGACTGGGATGACCCTTATGACCCTCCCTTGAATGCTAACCTATCACCACCATATGAATCTCCAAAGTTGTCCATGGACCAGGTCTTACTGCTATACTCTTGCTCCATTTTGTTCTTCAACTTACGGTTCTCTGTACCATGAGTAAATGCCATAATCTTCCCATAATTCTTTATTGGAATTCTAAGAAGTTATAGCAGCCTCATTGATAACCAAAGGGTTATGAACCTGCACAAACCGGCAAAATCTAGCCTCTATAGTAGGCAATATGTTAATAACATACTTGGACAGGTGTGTGAACTCCATGTGATACTACCACACACTCTTGCTACCTTGTTTTAGGTTCTCAACTCAGCGCTACGAGCTGCCTTTGTCTCTGCAAGCAAGAAATCATTCATGAAGGCGGTAGCAAACTCACCACCTCGCACAGTTCAATCTAAGAATAGGCCACCCTTTTCAATCGAAAGGCGGCAAACTCCACTCCCTCTGTCTTATTAGCATGCATAACTTGTAAAGTCTTGTGCATCTCATCAATGAAATATTATGGGTCCTCTTCGGGATTAGTACCCATAAATACTGGAGGATCTAAATGAAGAAATCTATTTACCTAGGAACTAGCAGAATCCCCTTGCTAGCTCGAAGAAGTTTGTGCAACATTTGATCACTGGGTCTAGGAAGCCACTATCTCAGCCAACATTTGTATGGCTCTCGCAAGATCCCTATTAGAAACACCGGGACTAGAAGCTTGGGTTGGAGGTAGGACAAAAATATTAGTTGGATGGATTATTTCACCCTTAGTGGATGTAGGAATTTGTGTTGTCTTGTCAGGTGTGGTGGAATAAGGTAGTTTAGTAGTTGGGGGAATATCCACCCCTCGGGTACTCACCCGCGTCATACAGTAAATAATCAACTTCCACTCCATAGGCGACATTGACTCCTTGGACAGTTCTTGCTTTCTTCCTAGGTGCCATGTATTGGAAATTAGAGCAATGCACGAGTCAGAGAAGGAACAGTCTCATATTCAGCTATGTCGAGTAGCCCCATAATTATAGATTTGGTTGACAACACACCGATAACAAGGTCTCTACTAGACACGGATCTGAGACATCCTAAGATACTCTAAAATCTTAGGCTCTAATACCAAGTTTGTCATGCCCCAAACTTAGGAAGCGCGATCCATGTTCAACCGAATGAACCTGGTCAAGCAATCATGTTAGATACTACCTACGCAACTCACTCATGACAAAGAGAAGACATATTTGCATTAATTAGACAGTAGGGAGATCATGTATACAATACAAAATCATCTCATTAGTTACTTCACTTTAAATGTCTCAAAATACACGCACTTTAATAGTCTGAAGTGGAATAAGTGATTCACACATAACATGAATTGTTTGACTTTCCCCAATATTGACATACAACCCACACTATGTCTTTGGAGCCTTTAATAATTACAAAGAGTACAATAGTAGTACTGGCAACAGGTCTTTGTTATTCCTCAAAATTTAAAATTATGACAAATAAAAGATGTATAACCTCGGAATGAAGTCGGGCTAACCAATTCTACTAGGAAGAGGGTGTACTGCTACCACTAATCAATGTTGCATGCTGTGGAACCACCTATATCCATTAAAGATGCAGCGCCCCAGGCAAAAAGGACGTTAGTAGTGTCAAATAGTACTAGTATATATAACTAAATGCCATCTCAATAGAATGAATAGTAATACACGATAAAATCATGATAACACTAAAAGCCTAAAAAAATACCAAAACATCAAGTTTAGAACTACATACGTTTTCAAGAAAATTTCTATGTTTGTAGGGTTGGAGATCTTTAGTACGGATATACCATAAGTCACTATACCACTGTACTTTCACACGGATTCCGATGATGAACCGAAAGACTAGGCTGCCTCATCTGAGACATCAACTGCAATCACAATTTCAACTCCAAATTTCCAGCACAATCACCACAATGTGTGCAGTATGGCATCTGATCATGGTCCGATCAGCTCGGCCGTCTCACCTGAGATATTACCCTTTTTATCAAGCGTCTCACTTCATTCATCTTTTTTTCTTATTGCATTAACACTAGTGGCCACAATTGTAAAGTCATTCTTGGCATTTGGCCGTATTTCATAATCCATGTTCCTTTATCCACATTCAAACATCATTATCATCCGAAAACAGTAAGGCATTCCATTCAAGACATTAAATACACATGTGAGCGATTGAAAATCTTAGGCACATAGAGACTTTTCACACAATTTGGCATAACAACATTCAGTTGAACTTGACTTGAAATCTTAACATTTTTAACACACATACCATACTTTGAACACATCCACAAATGATAAGATAACATGATAAAGGAATTTTTAATACATATTGAACATATATCTCTCAACACAAGCGTATTTTAAATAGCCTACTTCTATAATGATTAATTTGGGACTTACACCAATTACATAAACACCATGGATTCAATTCTAAGAAGAAGTGGTTTATCCAACATACCTTAATTGAGCTTCCTTAAACTCTAAAATATTTTTGGAACTCTTAGCAACTTCAATTTATTTTAGAAACATAACAAATTAGACTAATATTAGGAAGATGATCATGATTCTATCTCATTTGAGCCTTTTATCAATCACTAGGTGTGCATTAAGGTTTTAAGACCCTTTCTATGGAGGATTCCGTCATCCCACAAACTCATCCATTACCATTTTTAGCTCACAATCTTCTTACACCCTTTGTAAACATATGCATGCAAAATAAATAACTCCCATGCCCAGGAATTAACTTTCTAATTACCTATTTTTAGTTAAATTTTGATATTAAGGGCTAGGGTGTAGAATCTTTAGGATGAAGTACTAGAGAGTTTTACTTGATAATCTTCCAATGTTTGAGCAATAATTGGTTAGGAACCCCCTTTCTCACTCTATGTCATTCCGTCTCTCAAAATATATATCTTTTATCTTTCTAAAATGATTCCCAAGGGTGTTATAATAGAATGGGGTCGGGTTCAAAAATTAGAAAAATAGGTGCCCCAATACATACAGGGCTGAGGTCACATGCTTCTGCGAATCGGAAAAAGTACTGCATAATGGCCCTCTAGAACTGGCTTTTTCAACTTCACACTACGACCAATCTACGGTCCGTTGACCTATTCTTCGGACTCATAATGCACCGTAGAATCTCCCATCAACAAATTTTCCATGCTGCATTGGTGATCGATATGCCGCCCACAAAGTTATTGTTCAACAGTATAATCGACCGGGAATTGGTCCAAATTTTTTTCTCATGTTTGCGCTTCACTTTGCGGCCATTTGCAGTGCATAAAGTGATTCTATGGCCGCAGAAATTCCTTCTTCTTCCAACATATTCCTTTATCTCCTTAGCGCAATTTTCAACCCAAGAAGTTTGTACCGCGGCAAGATTGTGAGCTGTGAAGAATCTCTACAATCTTTAACACATAAGTCAATTTGGGTACCATAAAATCCCAGGTTTATCGATAAAATTTTATGGGGCCTTATAATAAGTTTGATCAAAGATTGACTTTGATGTTATCAGATTTGGATTTTAGTTCCGGGAGTTGGAATAGGTTTGTTTTTTCATTTGAAACTAGTGTGCAAAATTTGTATTCATTACCAATTGGTTAGGCTTGAATCAGATGCTTGTTTTGTAGTTTTAATATTCCTGAACTTAAGAATAGTTTTATTTGCAATATGGATTTTGATTCATTATTTTGGGGTTATTGTATGTGTTTGTAGGATTTGAATTGGTCCAGGTAGTGTTTATGGACTTGTTGGTTTGATTGGACGAGGTCTTGGGGGGTCGGGTGGTTTTTGGACCACCTAGAGCATTTTGGAAAGTTGCTTATTTTGTTGGTGTCAAGTCTTCATCGTGAAAATGTGGATTGTGAAGCTTAATTGGACATAGGAAGGTTCGTTCATCAAATTCCTGATAGGGCAGTCGCATTCGAGAGGGTATTTTAAAGCTAGGAAGTTTTCATTCTTCGTGTTCACAGTTAGGATCCGTATTCGTGGAGAAGCTGAGATATAGGGGTCATTGGCCTACACAGTCATGAGGTCATGGGCATGTTAACGTAGGGCTAGTTTGCTTCTTCATCATGTTCGCGAAGTGGTGTCCGAGAACATGAAGGTTTATTTTGAGGTGGTATATTTTTATGCTTTGTGAGTGCAAGGTAGATGTTGTGTTTGTGGAGGGTACACATGGGGAGACCTTTTAAAAGATGAACTTCGATACTTTTACCGATTTTATCATATTTTGTGATTTGGAGCTCGGATTTGGAAGACTTTTTAAGCGATTTCCACCCACTTAGATTGCATAGTAGTTCTTTACTAGGATATGATTATTATTCATAATCCAGTATCTGAATCTGGCATTTGATTGGCACTACTTTCTCTAGTTATTAGGTTTTGCTATGTGCTATGCGTGGTGCACATGCGAGGGTTGAACCCATATGCGTGCACTGCAGTTTTATCCATGCTCGGGGTAGTGGCTAGGCTAATTTTAAGCATATTGAAATCATGTTTCTTTTGTATGTACCCCTTTCTGAGATAATTCAATCATATTAGAGGTTACGTGTCGATTACTATCATGTTCAGACATGATAAATTGTATTTTTATGGCGTAAGCACCTAATTTCAGATATGGTAGTATGCTTCGCACATGAATAGACCTTAGTATTTCACTGGCATCAGTTCCATGAGTATGTTATTTGATATTCGTTGTCTATGTACATGTATTCTTGTATATTCTTTTTGTGTGATTTGGATTGGATTGGTAGCACATTAGTAGTCCGTGCGAGTTTGAGATATGACAACCTCGAAATGGTCCGTGCGGCTGTTATATATGGCATGTGAGCTATATGTGTACTTTGTAGGCAAGGATCCACTCCCCTAGGGTCACCCTATCATGTTTCTCTTTTGATGGTGTACATGCGGTGTGAGAGAAACTAATCAGTGTTTGGTTATTGCAACTCTCTTGTATTTGCAAATACCTTGGATGTATACATGTTATATTCGCATATCTTCTCTATATGCTAGATCTAGAATGTATATGTGCTTTGCGAAGCATATCTTCTCTATTTGTTTGGTTTGTTTAGCGAGAGCACAATACATATCGTCTCCATATTTCTATCCAAGTAGGATGTTTACCGTCTCATTTATAGCCAACAACATAGTAAAATACCACACGGTCGGACTAAGCCATAGTCTCCAATCATAGTCGACCCCGCACTCACAGTAGAATACGAGTCTCGCCTCAATATAGCGTCACATAGTGATATACCAGGGTTTCAAACCCCCAGGTCATCATCCACACCCATTACTCACCTTGAATCGGCTTAGAAACTAGTCCACAATACCTTTACCTCGAGAATCAACCTCCACGGGTGCCAAATCTGATCAAAACCAATAGGAATACATCAAAATAGGCTAATGGAACATAACCCGATCTAAATAACTCGAAATACACCCAAAAACACGAAGTTACCAAAACCCGAGCCCCGGTCCAGCTTCTCAAAAAATTATAAAATTCACATTTTCATAATCATCGGCTCGCCACGAGTCCATACATATAAAATTTATCAAAATCGGAGTCGATTTGAATCTTCAAATCATCAATTTACAATTTCTTAGGCTTCAAGCAAAAACCCCATTTTTACACTTTGATTCATCCAGTTTCAATGATTTATATGATTACTCTAGGATAAAATCACGTAATTAGTCCATAAAACTTACCTCCAATCGAAAACTAGGTGAAAATCTCTTACTTCCTCGTCCAATAGCTTCAAAACTTGCACAACAATGGTGGAAATATGATACCCTCGCGACTGAAATAACATTTATCTAATTCTGCCCGACTTAAAAACCCTTCATCGCGTTCGCGACATAGCCCATGCGAACGCGATGGGCAAACTTTTAGGATTCAAATATCCTTCTACGCGAATGCGACCTTCAACTCGTGATCGCGATACACAAACACCTGGACTCACGCGAACGCGACACCCCCTTTGCGAACGCGTATAAGAAAATATACTAACCTCCTAATCCTTCTTCGCGAACGCGTTATTACTCTCGCGAATGCGTAACTTCTAATCAATCCTCTACGCATTCGCATCACACCCTTCGCGAATGCGTAGGCCAAATCCTCAGACCCTCATTTTCCTTCTACGCGTTTGCGTTCCTCACCTACGCAACACGATGGCTTATTTCTCTGCAATTCCATGACAGCAAATCTGATCCTATTTTTCATCAACAATGATCTGTTTGACCTCCGGAATCACCCCGAGGCCCCCGGGACCACAACCAAAACCACCAACCTACTCCAAAACATGATACAAACTTGTTCTACTAATAAAAACACGCCCTTAAACACGAAAAATCATCAAATCAAGGCAGATTCAAGCCTAAATTTTAACTAAAACTTCTGAAACCTATATTCCATCAAACACCCAACCAAACGATGTCCGAATGACCTGAAAATTTGCAGACATATCCAAAATCACCTATCGAAGCTACTGCAACTGTCAGAATTCCATTACGACTCCCGGATCAAAATCTCACCTATCAGCCGGATTCCGCCAAAATTCCAACTTCGCCAATTCAAGCATATTTCTACACCAGACCTCCAAATTCAAATCCAATCGCTCCCCAAGCTAACCGAAGCTAACCGAACCACCGGATTCCACATTTGAGCCTTCTAACCACATAGTCAACTTCAGATAGACTTTTCTGAAACAACCTCCATTCTAAGAGGTTATATGCCTTATTTTCAACCAGAATCACTCCAAATTTATCCGATAGACTCTAATACTGATATAGAACATGAAACAATACAATAAGGGGGATATGGGGTGGTAACTCTCGTGACGACGTGCCAGGTCGTCACATTCTCCCCAACTTAAACAAACACTCGTCATCGAGCGGGTCAAGAAATATACATGGAATCTCAAATAAGTGTGGATATCTGCTCTGCATCTCCTGCTCGGTTCCAAGTGGCCTCCTCCACGGGACAACCTCTCCACTGTACCTTTATTGATGCAATATCGTTGGACCTCAACCTCCGCACCTGACGACCCAATATAGCTATAGGCTCCACATCATAAGTCTAGTCATCATCTAGCTGAACTGCACTGAAATCCAACACATGTGATTGGTCCCCAACACACTTCCGGAGCATAGACACGTGGAACATCGGATGAACTCCCGATAGGCTGGGTGGCAAAGAAAGAATATATGCCACCTCTCCAATCCTCATGAGTATCTCAAAAGGGTCAATGAATCTCAGACTAAGCTTTCATTTCTTCCCAAATCTCATGACTCCTTTCATAGGCGAAACCTTCAGCAAGACCTTCTCACCTACTGAATAAGAAACATCCCGGACCTTCCGGTCCGCATAACTCTTCTGGCACGACTGGGCTGTGTGAAGTCTCTCCTGAATCACCTTCACCTTGTCCAAAGCATCCTAGACCAACTCTGTCCCCAACAACCTAGCCTCACCGGGCTCAAACCAACCAACTAGAGATCTACATCGTCTCCCATATAAGGCCTCATACGGCGCCATCTGAATACTGGATAGGTAGCTGTTGTTATAAGAAAACTCTGCGAGAGACAAGCAATCAACCCAAGAACCACCAAAATCAATAACACATGCGCGCAACATGTCCTCCAAGATCTGAATGATACACTCGGACTGTCCGTCCGTCTGAGGATGAAATGCAGTACTCAACTCAACTTGTGAGTCCAACTCACGCTAAAATGTCCTCCAAAACTGCAAAGTAAACTGAGTACCTCTGTCTGATATAATACAAACTGGAACCCCATGCAATCTCACAGTCTCACAGATAAATATCTCTACTAACCGCTCCGAAGAGTATGTAGTACACACAGGAATGAAGTGAGCTGACTTGGTCAGCCTATCTACAATCAGCCAAACTGAATTAAACTTCCTAGCTATCCGAGGGAGACCACTAACAAAGTGCATAGTAATCCTCTCCCATTTCCACTCGGGAATATCATTACATTGAAGCACGCCATCGGGCCTCTGATGCTCATACTTGACCTGCTGACAGTTGAGGCACCGAGCTACATGACCCACAATATCCTTCTTCATTCTTCTCCACCAGTAATACTGTCTCAAATCCTGATACATCTTCGTGGCTCCTAGATGGATAGAATACCGCGAGCTATGGGCCTCCTCCGATATCAACTCTCGAAGGCCATCTACATTGGGCACACAAATCCGGCCCTAAATCCTCAACACATCATCACTATCAATAGTAACATCCCTGGCATCATCATGCTGAACTCTGTACTTAAGGATAAAAAAGTGTGGTATCATATTGGCGCTCACGAATGCGATCATATAAGGAAGACCGAGAAACAACACAAGCCAACATCCTGCTAGGCTCTGAAACATCCAACCTCACTAGCCGATTGGCCAACACCTGAACATCATATGCAAAGGGTCTCTCCCCAACTGGAATATACGCCAAGCTGCCCATACTAACCGCCTTTCGGCTCAAAGCATTGGCCACTACATTGGCCTTCCTCGGATGATATAAAATGGTAATGTCATAATCCTTGAGCAACTCAAGCCACCTCCGATGCCTCAATTTGAGATCCTTCTGTTTAAACAAGTGCTAGAGACTACAATTATTAGTATACACCTCACAGGACACGTCGTACAAATAGTGACTCCCAATCTTCAAGGTGTGAACTATGGAGCTAACTCCAAATCATGAACAGGGTAGTTATTCTCATGAAGCTTCAACTGACGAGAATCATAAGCAATAACTCTACCCTTCTGCATCAATATACAACCTATCCCCACTCTCGATTCGTCATAATATACGGTATAAGAACCTGAAGCTGATGGCAAGACTAACACTAAAGCTGTGGTCAAAACTGTCTTGAGCTTCTGAAAGCTCTCCTCGCACTTATCCGACCATACGAATGGTGCACCATTCTACGTAAACCTAGTCAATGACGAAGCAATGGATGAAAATCCGTGAATAAACCAACGATAATACCCCACCAAACCAAGGAAACTCCAGATCTCCGTAGCTGAGGACGGTCTAGGCCAACTCTGCACTACCTCTATCTTCTTCGGGTCAACCTGAATACCATAACAAGACACCACATGACCCAGAAAAGCTACAGACTCAAGCCAAAATTCGCACTTGGAAAACTTCGCATACAGCGTCTCCTCTCTCAACCTCTGCAATATAACTCTCAAATGCTGAGCATGCTCCTTCTGGCTACTAGAGTACACCAGGATGTCATCAATAAACATAATCGCAAAGGAATCCAGATACGGCCGGAACACACTGTTCATCAAGTGCATGAACATGGCTGGGGCATTGGTCAGCCCAAAAGAGATCACAAGAAACTCATAGTGCCCATAGCTCGTCTTGAAGGCTGTCTTCATATTATCAGAATCTCTAATCTTCAACTGGTGATAGCCTGAACGAAGATCAATCTTCGAGAACACCCTCGCTCCCTGGAGCTGATCAAATAAATCATCAATGCGCGGTAGAGGATACTTGTTCTTCACAGTTACCTTGTTCAGCTATCTATAGTCAATACACATCCTCATTGAGCCATGTTTATTCTTAACAGACAACACCGGTGCACCCCACGGTGACACACAAGGGCAAATAAATCCCTTATCTAAAAGCTTCTGAAGCTGTTCTTTCAATTCCTTCAACTTAGCTGGTGCCATACGATAAGGAGGAATATAGATGGGCTGAGTGCCCGGCACCAAATCAATACCAAAATCAATATCCCTGTCCGGCGGCATGCCCGATAGGTCTGATGGGAACACATCTGGAAAGTCCCTCACTACGGGCACTAAATCAATACTAGGAGTCTCAACTCCAACATCCCTCACAAGCGCTAAATATGATAAACACCCTTTTTCAACCATCCTCTGAGCCTTCAAGAATGAAATCACCCGGCTAGGGACATAATCAGTCGAACCCCGCCACTGAATCTGCAGAATACATGGAATAGCCAGTGTAACTGTATTGGCATGACAGTCCAAAATAGCATGGCACGGGGATAGCCAATCCATGCCCAAAATCACATCGAAATCCACCATACCCAACAATAGCAAATCCACTCGGGTCTCCAGACCACCAATAGAAACAAGACAGGATCAATAGACATGATCCACAATAATCGTATCACCCACCAGGTTGGATACATGCACAGGCAAGGCAAGACAACCATGAGTCGTACCCAAATGATGAGCAAAATAAGAAGACACATACGAATATATAGACCGGGGATCAAACAAAACAGAAGCATCTCTGTGGCAAACTAAAATAATACATGAGATCACTACATCTGAAGCAACAACATCTCTCAAATATGGAAGTGCATAGAAACCTGCCTGACCACCATTCAATCGCTCCTCACTCCTGGGTGACCTCTACTGAGACCTACCCTTGCGAAGTCGAGGATGCTGCCTCCTCATGTGGCCACATGCCACACTAAAAACAACTGTCCGACGCTGGAGAAGGGGACTGAAGGGAACCCCTCGCCGCAGAAGAACCCTAGGCCGAAAAAAAAGGTGTTGAACTCTAAGCTTGAAGGGCGCTCAGTGAAGACTGGCCCTATTGATAACCCTGACGACCACGACCGGAAGAAGCTCCACTGTGGTCTGGGCAACCTGGCCGAGGAGGTCTAAAGGAACAACCTCTGCCCTGATGAAACTGGCCCCTAGATGGAGCACCACTATAGCTGCCTGAACCTCGAGGCCTCTTGGCCTCCCTCTCTTCTCGCTCTCGGTGACGATCCAACTCAATATGTCATGCCATATCCACAACCTCCTCTAAGGATGCTGCCACTACTCTTTCCCTAGTCATCAAGATATGAAGAGAATAGTTGAGGCCATCAGGAACCTCCTGATCCTCTCCCGATCTGTCGGGATCATCCATGTAGCATGTCTGGTTAACTCAGTATACCTCAACTGGTATTGAGTCGCTGTCATATCACCCAAAACTAGCCACGCAAATTGGTGGCGCAGCTCCTCTCTGCGGGACTGCGGCACATACATCTCTAAAAAGAGAATGGAAAACTGCTGTCAGGTAAGGGGTGATGCTCCTGAAGGCCTACGCCTCTCGAACTCCTCCCACCATATGAATGTTGGCCCCTAAAACTGGAATGTAGTAAAAGATACACCACTAGACTCAAGAATCCCTATTGTACGTAGCATCCTCTAACACTTATCCAAGAATACCTGGGCATCCTTGCCCTCAGTACCACTGAATGTAGGCGGATGAAGTCTGCCAAACCTTTACCAAACCTCTCCAACCTGTGTTGCTCGTCCTCTGGCATAACTTGAGCTACATAGTCCTAAGCAGGTGCAACTAGTTGGGCTGAATGTGCCCTCGGTGTCTAAAGTCCTCGCACTACCTGCTCAGGTGTGTGAGCGACGGGAGTCTGAATGCCTTCCCCATACTGAGAAGTAGTTGCGGCTGTAGTAGCTGAGACCACCTGAGCTACGCCAGTGCATACTGATAAAATCTAGGCCAGGGCCCTCCTGAAGGCCAGGAATAACAATAGGCACTGCCAGTGCCTGAGCGGGTGCTGCTTGAACCTCAACCACTAGGGGCTGATCCCGAATATGGGCGACAGATGGGTTACTGGTACTGCCCCTGCTGCTCTACCAAAACCACGACCACGACCGCGACCACGACCTCTAGCTGGTGGTAATGGTGGTCGTCCACCTTGTCCGGTAGCACGAGTCCTCACAATCTGCGATAGAATAGAATACAAAAGTTCAAATCTTGGAACTACAAAACCGCACGACAAGAGTTCAAGAATATGAAGTGTTTCCTAAAAGGTCTGCAGCCTCCTGAGGATAAATACAGACGTCTCCGTACCAATCCGTAAGATACTACTAACCAGCTCAAGACTCTTGAGGCCTAGTAACCTAGGCTTTGATACCAACTTGTCAGGACCCCAAAACCCAGTCGTGATGGTACTCAGCACATTGCTAGGCCAGCCCGGCCAATTACACACATCACCGAGCTACCAGCTCACATTTTTGTTTCAAAATCATTAAATAACAGGACAGCTTACGAAGTTTAGCATAAGTTATAAAAAAACATCCAAATAACAGTGTAATATCCTCTCACAGAATCTGGGATCACAAGTCAAGAGTCTCTACCAAGGAATATAGTAATGATACTGTATACATAGTATATCTGACAAACGCAGAAAAAGTCTAAAGTATAGAAAAACAAGGGAAAGTTGGATTCTACGGACGCCGAGAAGCTACCTCAACAGCCCGAAATAACCCTGAAACAGCTGGAGAATCAGCCCTGCTTGGATGTACCTGGATCTGTACACAAGGTGCAGGGAGTAGAGTGAGTACTTCCAACTCAGTGGTAATAAGCATGTATAATGGTATTGAAGGTAAGAACACCCAATAGTACCACACAGTAAAGCTATACAATACCTTTTTTTATCCTTTTTAACAGTATAAGCCTCAGAGAAAGCAATAACAACTAAGTAGTACAGCAGAAATAAATAAATGCAATGCAGATGCATGAACATGACCGTTACGGCGCGTAGCCTGATCCATTTGGGTACCCGTGCTCATTGTGGGGGTTCAGACTCCGGAGGGGCTCCCACAGGCCAAGCCCAATATCAGTGACATATGTTGCGGCGCGCATCCCAATCCAATATCAGTCCAGCTACATGCAATGCAAGCCTCACAGGCACATATAATATCATTTTTAAACCCGTTTTATAGAGATTATAGAAAATCAATGTTTAGAAATATCAAAATCTGCAAATTATTTTTAGACAGTGCTCAGGACTGATATCATCAAAATATGTTATAATCATAGAAACAGTGATAACGATCCTCACGGGATCCAAATACCGGCACACAGTCCAAATATATCCACAACCATCCAAGTAGGAGGTTTACCGACTCATTTATAGCCAACAATACAGTACAATGCCACACGGTCGGACTAAGCCATAGTTCCCAATCACAATCGACCCCACACTCACAGTAGAGTACGTGTCTCGCCTCAATACAGTGTCACATAGTGATATACCGGGGTTTCAAACCCTTGGGTCATCATCCACACCCATTACTCACCTCGAACCGGCTCAGAAACTACTCCGCAATGCCTTTCCCTCGAGAATCAACCTCTACGGGTGCCGAATCTAATCAAAACCAATGGGAATACATCAAAATAGGCTAACAGGTTATAACCCAATCGAAATAACTCGGAATACACCTAAAAATACGAAGTTGCCCAATCCCGATCCCCGGGACCGCTTCTCGAAAAATTATGAAATTTGCATTTTCAGCATCCTCATCTCGCTACGAGTCCATACATATAAAATTATCAAAATTAGAGTCCATTTGGCCTTTTAAATCATCAATTTACTATTTCTTAGGATTCAAGCAAAAACCCCCATTTTTACACTTTGATTCCTCCATTTTTAGTGATTTAGATGAAGATGCTAGGATAAAATCACGTAATTTATCCATAAAACTTACCATCAATCGAAAACTAGCTGAAAATCTCTTACTTCCTCATCTAATAGCTTCAAAACTTCCCCAACAATGGAGGAAATATGATAGCCTTGCGACTGAAATAACATTTATCTGATTCTGCCCGACTTAAGAACCTTTCATCGCGTTCACGACATAGCCCACGCGAACGCGATGGGCAAACTTTTAAGATTCAAAAATCCTTTTACGCGAATGCGTCCTTCAGCTCGTGATCGCGACACACAAACACCTGGACTCACGCAAACGCGGCACCCCCTTCGCGATCGCGTATATGAAAATATACTGACCTCTCAATCCTTCTTTGCGAACAAATTATTACTCTAGCGAACGCGTAACTTCTGATCCCTCCTCTACGCGTTCGTATCACACCCTTTGCAAATGCGTAGGCCAAATCCTCAGACCCTTATTTTCCTTCTACACGTTCGCGTTCCTCACCTACGCGAACGTGATGGCTTATTTCTCTACAACTCCATGACAGCAAATCTGATCCTATTTCTCATCAAAAATGATCTGTTTGACCCCCGGAATCACCTCGAGGCCCTCGGGACCTCAACCAAAATCACCAACCTACGCCAAAACATGATACAAACTTGTTCCAATCATAAAAACACATACTTAAACACAAAAATCATCAAATCAAGCCGGATTCAAGCCTAAATTTCAATTAAAACTTCAGAAACCTATATTCAATCAATAACCCGACCAAACAATGTCCGAATGACCTGAAAATTTACAGAGATATCCAAAATAACCTAACAAAGCTACTGCAACTGTCGGAATTCCATTCTGAATCCTGTATCAAAATCTCACCTATCAATCAGATTCTGCCAAAATTCCAATTTCGCCAATTAAAGCCTATTTCTACACCGGACCTCCAAATTCATTTCCGATCGCTCTTCTAAGTCACAAATCACCACCCGAAGCTAACCGAACCACCAGATTCCACATCCGAGCCCTGTAACTACATAGTCAACTTTAGGTTGACTTTTCTGAAATAACCTCCACTCTAAGAGGCTATATGCCTTATTTTCAACCAGATCAATCCAAATTTACTCGATAGACTCTAATACTGATATAGAACATGAAACAACACAATAAGAAGGAAACGTGGCGGTAACTCTCGTGACGATGAGCCGGGTCGTCACAACTGGTACCTGTGAGGCATTATGTGTTATACCCTCCAATCAGGTAACTGTACATCTAAACAGGCCTCGTGTATAGTCATGCAATACAAACTATTAGCTATATATACGTATATAACATGTCTAACTGGCGTTATGGGCTATATCCCCTAGCAGATAAATATATAATTAATAGGCCCGACTAGTATTATAGGCTATCTCCCCCAACATATAATAAATATGCCTCGTTAAAATTATTACATATACCCCCATCCCTCCCAGTATAATCGATGTAAGCATGTATGAGGCATAACACATGTGGCAGCATTATATAGACTCAAGAGATTATGAAGGAAACCATAAACGGAATCATAAATATAATTTGACGCTCGTCGTCCATAAGTTGGACCATTGAGCTTATCCCCAGTTTAGGGAGAAACTGAGTATATACATGAGATATTAACACTACTTAACTAATTAGGATCTTTATAGAATCAATTTATATCCAAATAAACTCAAAATTTGTCCAATTCTTTGAACTTCCAAAACTTTCTCCTGAGTTTTCCCTATAACTGGATTATCCTTCAAAAATAGCAAGCATTATCACAATATATATGAAAATGAATACTTGGAAAAGATGATAACATCAAACTAAAGAATATCCTGTAATTTCCACAATGGTGTCAAACGATTGACAAATAAAATTATAAACGTAATATCGTATCATAATGACTATCTTGGGATATAAAACTCTAAAAATAATTTAGGAATAGTCTAAACATCAACACATGATAACTAAGCTTATATAATATTAAATAAATCTATTAGAATAATTTGGGGTATGAGGTTTACATAATAACATTCAAGAAACAAAACAAATGGAAGGTTGCATGGCATATGCCAAAATGGGCATTTCACCCTTTTTGTTTTTGTTGTGTTTTAAAGTTCCAACCTAAACTAGTTCTTCCATACTTAAGATAATAATATACAAGGATATAATACATTCTGATATTTTCTCTTGAACAACTCTTAAAAGATCAAGAAGAAAGGATAGAACGATCTAAACTAAATCATGCCAAAAATGAAATGAAAATCCTACACACCTCTAGTGTTCTTGCCTCCAAACCTTGTTCCCTTAAAACCACATCCTTCCTTATACTTGTATAGCTAAAATAAAAAGGTTAAAATCTTGATTATCCACAAAGCTCTTTCCAAAACTCGAGTTATGAGGAAAAAGGAGGACAACAAATTCTTTACTATGTCGGAAGGATCGCGTTGATGTGTTTGCTTCTTAATTTTGAGTTGTGGATTATGGACATGAGTCAAAACCCTAAAATACTTCTTGGATAACTATGGAAACTCTTCTTGGGCATGAAATTTCTGGATATTTAAGAAAATAAGACTAAGCCTTCTATTTATAGTATTTTGAAAAGTCAATTATATGTGCGCTTCGCCGGCCCTTCTTCCGTCGCTCATACCACTTTACTCGGATGTCGTATCAATGAACAATCTATAGATTTGGGAAATAAATCCTAATACCTTCAATTTGGTATATAATATATTCTCAAAAGACCTCATATAATAAACAAAATTTATTGCTAAAAAATCTTCATTACAAGTCAAATCCTTTAGTTTTCTGCAACTTAAATTCGATTTTTGCCAAACTTTATATTTTATATCCAAACATCATATATAGTTATATTATGACATCAAAATCATTTAAACCATGCTTATCAAGTAATTTATATAATATACAATCACAAAAGTACGGGGTCCGATAATCTCCCCATCCCTCCAAGAACATTCGTCTGCGAATGTTGATTGAGGTATACAGAAGAATAAATATAAGATCTGTTACATACCTAGAGTAATGAAGATATGAACATATCTGGCTGTCATATCATTCTCAGCTTCCAAGTCATCTTTTCTACATTATTACTCTGTGATAACACTTTCACTGAAGGAATACCTTTCGTCCTCAGCCGACGAACCTGCCGATCTAAAATAATAACATGTACCTCCGTATAAGTCAATTTCTTGGTGATCTGTACATCATCAACTGATATAATTCTGGAAAGATCTCCAACACACTTCTGAAGAATGGATACATAAAATACTGGATGTATGGATACATATAATACTGGATGTACCTCCTGATTTGCACCTGTTGGGACTCAACTTTATTGGTTATAAATAAAGAGGCTCAACCTCATTTTTCACCACTGAAATTTGAAAATCTCTTCTCTCTATCTTCTTCATTCTGCATTGTTTTTCAAAGCAAAGATGTAAGCATTTTGTGTGATTTACTCTGCAAAATGAGTTCGTCGAAGTTCAGTGATTTCAAATGTTGCTATCCTAGAATAGTTATTTCATTCTATCCTTGGAGGAATTAATCTGAAACGTTGAACAACTGTAAGGAGATTAAATTTCTTAAGGACACACAAGAAACTTATTGGCTCAGAATTTTCTATTTTTGTTTTCATAAACTAGCGTATTCTGATTTTCTGATTTTGGATATACATACTATCAGAAACCTCAAGAACATAACTTGAATAAAATAAAGTAAGATTGTCACCTATTTTTTTCTACATTTATAAGAATCCATCAAATGAATTTATGGTCTGTTTTCATAAGAAAGAGCTTGAAACCATTCATTTCTGGTTATGTAACATCTCGGTAACTACTCCTTTGTGACAATCTTGTATATTTTGGTTGTGAAATAATTGTTATGTAACATAGTATTGGCTAATTCTTTTTCCTTACACCTTGAAAGTCAGTTCATTTAAGGAACCAGACTTTCCTTTGACTTGTCTAATGAGTTTAGATCATCTAGTTAATATTTACTGATTATTTGTCTAGTTTGGCTTTTGTCTCTGCAGGAGTGTTCTATTTGTGCATGCAAATCATAGAAAGAACTCATATGCCAAACAAATTGTGGAAAAAAGTTAAAGAGCCCAGAAATTATTGGCTGTTGAAATCATCAATAAACATTTGGTAATGGAAATAACTTGCTTATTCATTTACCTTTACAACAACAACAACAACAACAACAACCCAGTATATTCCCACAAGGTAGGGTCTTGTGAGGGTAATATGTCGACATGCCTTACCTCTACCCGAGAGGGCAGAAATATTATTGTTTTTCTAAATAGGAGAACTACCCTCCCACGTAATATATCCCTTGCTGGAATATTACAAATGTACTGGCCAAAGTTTCTTGTGTACAACGCTAAGCAGCGATTAACTAAAATGACTCAGATGCGAATACACATGAAAAAGTCCGTCTTAAAGATAAGGTTTGGACCAAAATATCATGAATTTGGTTCTTAATCAAATTTATTCCTAGAAACCTAAATCTATGCACTCTTGTTAGTTTTTTTTTTTCCTAAGCATGTTTTCGGATTCTTTTTCACTATAACTAGTCAATAAATAGGCTATTGGAAATAATAGACCAAAACCAGTTAACCACTTCATCTCTTTTGATCATAGGTTCCATCAAATATATATACCTATTTTTGTCAAATTATGTACATCATATCCATACTTTAACCCGAAGACCATGGATTCACGTGAACCATATTATATACTATAAATCTGCCTGCTCGAGAATCACAAACTATATTTACACTATGCAGTGGCGGAGGTAGAGTGTTGGGACCGGGTTCGGCCGAACCCAGTAACTTTGATTCGAACTTTGTGTTTGTCTTACAAAATGCATTGAATATGTATAAATAATTATTTTAGAACTCAGTAACTTTTAACGATTAGAATCCTAAACCCATAAACTGAAAATCCTGGCTCCGCCTCTGACACTATGGCCAACCTGCCTCTCATGTCTATTACCGCATCAACCCTCTTCAACACCACTATATTTACTCTATATTTACACTATGACTAACAACGTCCTTCTTTGTTGTCCGTGACCTCACCATCCTCCTTGTCCTCCCTATCCTTACAACCCATGCCTCAACCACTTTTGTTTTTGTGCAGTAACTTCCTCCCTTGTAGGTTAATCTAGGGGTGATAAATGGGTGGGGTGTACTGAATTTGAACGGGTCAAGATGAGTTAGGTCAATGAATGGGTCATTGCACAACCCAGTCCAAAGTGTACTTGGGCTAAGATGGGTTTGCACGAAAGGAAGGAGGGGTAGGGTGCAGGGTGGTGCAAAAGAAAATAAAAATAGATAATAAAAAATACAAAAAAAAAAGCGAAATTTTTTTTTGAGGGAGTTTGTGTCGGGGTGGCTGGGACGGCTGTGGGGGATGGAGGTAGGGATAGGGGTGGTGGGTGGTGCAGGAAAACAAAAAAAATAAAAACTTCAAATACAAAAAAAAACTAAAAAATACAAAGGGGTTTTGCGCGGGGTTAGTGTACGTGGATAGTGCAGAAAAATAAAAATAAAAATTAAAAATTAAAAATACCAATGGGTGGATGGTTCAAAACACTAAAAGAACCGAAAATTAAAAATACCAAAAAAAATGGGGCAACTAAGTAAATTTCTAAATATTTTATATTGAAATTACTTTATTTTGTGTGAGTTTTATGAGTTGTATTTGAGCTACTTAATGAATCCAATTAGGTTATAAAAAATAAAAGCAAACTTCATTCATGGCCAGCTACTACAAACTAATATCAGTCGCTAGCCATAAAATTATGGTATGCATTTTATAGATCAAAACTAATTAAAGTCTAGCCGCCGACCCAACTATCACGGAAGCACAGTACCGTCCTCCATCCAAAAACCGCTCTTCTCCAATTCCAACACAAGTTCCAAAATATAAAGAAAGAATTACCAAAAAAATACACATGACTTCACACCATAACAAAAAATGACCCATATTTTAAAGTTTTACCGCACCTAGCCTATATTGTTCATATTTTAAAAACTAGCTCCTGCAAATTCAAAATATGTGTTGTTACAACCATTGCTTCTAAACCCATGAAGTTCAATCTATGTTCTCACAACTATTATTTTCACTCTCTTCTTCTCACTTTTTTTTTACATAAGCTTCAAGGGGTCATTCGCCATTACTGCTTCTCCCCCTATATCACCTAATTGTAATGTAAAAAAATTGAAGAGTAAAAGTCCACCATTAAAGGTCATTCAAAGCTTTGCTTTAGAAAATAGAATTTCTAGTAATTCTTAGTTGGTTGGATTGAGTGTTGTTCCAATTGATTGAAAATATCAAAAGGAGTTCAAAGTTTAAATTTGAAATGATTTGGAGTAGATTTGAGTTAAATTTCAGAAAAAACGCAAAGAAGAAGACGAAGTCAAATTTTTATATAATTATGTATAATCTTGTATAATAGTGTATATAAGTGTATAAACCCAACGTATACACTAGTATACACATTTATACACCTTTATACAAACGTCTATATGCGAACTTCTTTCACGATTTTCAGTTCAATTCCTGTTCAAAACCAGTCCAAATCTCCATTAAATGACTTCAAATTTTATATACAACCTCCTTATACTATTACTAACAAGTCTAAATAACACTCACTCCAAATTTCTCACAAAATCAAATTCGGAATTGATACCCACATATTTAAGCTTGTTAATAATCTAATTTTTACCATCCAAATAGATTTGATTTGTTGAACTAATATTTGAGTTACAATTACTAATTCAAAAATTAACTTAAAAGCTTGAGCAATCCTTTTTAAAAATTAAATGGTAATTTTTAGAACCTATTGGAGTTGGATGTTGAATCTTCGTCTATTATTTTTAGGCTAGTTGGTTGTAAATTGAAATATGGGCTATAAAATTGAAAATTGGGGAGCTCAATTGTTTTTATGTGAAATTATCCCAAATATAAAAATATTAATCTAAGATAAGAAGCAGGAATTTGATATCTTCAATATCGTCGTATTACACATACATAAAGCCAGGAGCATTAGCACAACATAGGAACTCCATAATCACTGCTAAATCAAGACCAAACGATGCTCAATCTCCAATTGCAATGTGCTAGCAGATATCAAATACAAAACAGACATCTTAGCACCAATTACTGATGGCTTAATTTCTTGTTTCAATTTGAAGATTGCTAACCACCGCCACTATATAAATCATGTCACTTCTTCTGGTTTCTTCTTCTCTTCCTATAACACACACAAAAAAAAAAAAAAAAATGGGGTAAAGAGCTAAGCAAACCTCGTCCATTGATGTTTTTGAATATGGATAGAGGTAGTTGATAAGCTTAAAGACAGGAAGAGAGAGAGAGATTGAATGGTTTCTCTCTCTTTAAGTTTTTTTGTTGTTGTTTTGTATGTGTATTGTATGGAAGGGCCGGCTTGGCTCAGCGGTAAGTTTGCTTGCCGTGGAGTGTCAGGTCGCGGATTCGAATCAGCCTCTCTGCAAAGCAGGGGAAAAGCTGCCTAGAGTATTCCCTGGCCCAGTCTACCTTTTTTTTTTTTTTGTACGTGTATTGTTTTGTGTTATTCTCAAGAAAGTTCAAGTGGTGAGCATGGGCTACATAGAGATCAACGAGGTACTCACTAGTTTTTATCATCTAAAAAAGCATAACTGGTGTGACTTTTATATAAATGGCACGTGTGACGGACATATACTTTGTTATTTTAGGTGGGTTTTTTAGTTTATGTGGCTTTAAGATTAATGTAAGTAATGCAGTTACATTAAGTTGGTACAACCAAAAAATTAATTTACTTAGTAGATTGTATTTACATCAATGAAGTGTTCAGTTTTGCTTTATTTTATGCTTATTTGTCTTGCCTATAAATTAATTTCAGTTTTAATGAGGTAACGTGTTGTTTGACGATTATTTCAATTACACAATTGTGTTTACTAATAGTGTTCAATCACTACATAATATATATACAAAATAGAGTGTTACTATATAAATATATACAAAAATAGACTGTCATTATATAAAAAATAGATTATTATTATACAAAAAATATATAAAATAGACTGCCACTATACAAAAACTATACAAAATAGATGTCACTGTACAAAATATATATAAAATAGACTGTCACTATAAAAAAAATTAAACAAAATAGATGTAATTATACAAAGTCAATACAAAAATATATGATACACTCTAATACACGATGTGCACATATTACACAAACAAAATATGTATATAATTTATGTACACTATGTTTACATATTAGAAAATACACATGTATATACAATTTAGATATATTGTTCAAATAAATTATACATCCACGATATAAAATATACTTGGGGTACACAAATATATACACTTTAGATACACAAGCACACTAAAGATAAGCTCAATATACACTAAGAATATACTGTCGTAGGATACAATATTTATACATTGCACATATTGCCCTATCATCAAATTCAATATTAAAGAGTATTACAAAAGTAAAAGTGAGAGAGAGAAAAGGTGTTAGAATTAAAACAAATGAAGAAAAGAAGTAAAAAAAAAAGGGCCGACCCAGTTCAATATCCACTTCGTGTGTATCTGGGAAAGGGAATACTCTAGGCAGTCTTCCCAAGCAGAGAGGAAAAGAAGTAAAAACAAAATAAAAGAGTAGAAAGTCGAGTGTGATATGTAAGAAAGTGAAAAGAATTCGGTGTTGGGAAGGAAAACTATTTAGTGAAGATAAGAAAAAGTTAGTAACAAAATTTACTTTTTGTCTTTTGTCTTTTATCTTTTGTTTCTTAGTTTTATCGGAGGAGCTACAGTTTGATATTAGTTTTATCCTCCTGAACATTTCAGGTTAAGTGCAAAACTTTTGGCTAGTACTTTTTTTCAACGGCCGTAGAAGGTAGTTTTCTCAAAAAATAATGGAATAACTTGGGTTGTGCCCAAATTAATCCATGAGCTAAAATATTTGTAACTCAATCAGGGGCGAATCTACCATATAAAATATGTTTCACCTGAACCCGTGGTCCTCGGGTTAAAGTATAGATATGTGGTATATTATTTGGTGAAAATAAATATACACTTGATGGAATCCTAGTCGAAAGAGACCAAGTGGTGCACTAATTTTGGTCTCTTGATTCAATTGCATAAGGTCATGGGATCAAATCACCTACCAACCTTTTGTTTTTAAATTTTTTAAGAAAAAAGTAATAGTGCACCCATCCTCAAAAATTTCTAAATCCGCCTTTGAACTCAACCCATTAAATTTTTGATGGATTGGACGGTTGAATGAGTTTGGACTTAAATTGCAACCCCTAGGTTAATCTATGACAAGATTAAGAGTTGGTAATTTAGGTGGTTGTCTAATGGATTCGTCGATACAAATGTTTATTTTAGGGCATACATTAGAGAACAAATCAGAATTTTCTAGAAAAGAATTCTTTTGTAAGAATTCCCATGGAATTAAGTACTCCCACTTGTTCCCATTACGAGGGGACTCACAACTTGATTTTTTTCTTTTTAATCGGTGCCACAAAGAATGATTTTGTTTTCTATTTGAAAATAATTTATTTTTATACAACGATTTATACTCACACCAAATATATATGCTTTATTTTCTTAAACTCTGTGCTCAATCAAATAAGTTCACATAAATTGAAACAGAGAGAATACCTCCCGTTGGTTAATGGTGGCCAAGCCTTCTTTTATTCCTTTCATTACAGCGTGATTGCATCTTTAAGTGCATGATATTCCTCCAAGCAGTCTTGAAATACCTAAACTTGAAGAACAAAAGGATCCTTGAGTTCATCAGTATCTCTTCATTGAACTTCAGATTGATTATTTGAGGCAGCGTCTTGAAGGTTACCAATGGACTTTATATTAAATTTTTGTTACCTTATCTCAGTTTAGTAGGTTATCTGGGGCTTATGCCACATTATTATGCAGAGTAGTGAGAAGGAACTGCTACAAGGCCTAACATAATTAGAACTGGTTCGGGGAGAGTAGTATATACGGAAACATTACTCGTATCTTGTGAGGATAGAGAAGAAGCATACAGAAGCAGCCAGTAAAGATGAATATGATGAGGTCCTGTCCAAAATCCTGTTAAATTAAATTAACTTCGCCTCTTAAATTTTCCCTAACTCCTCTGATTGCCTTCCTGCCTTTGTTTCAAAAAACAAGGTAAAACTTTTTGGAACGGCCATTGGGAAAAGTTCTTCAGCTTTTGAATAAGCTACCCAGAGGTGTTTTTAAACTGCAAAAACTAAAACAAAGTTCAAGCTTTTGAATAGTGTTTGACTGACAAAATATTCGAAAATTCTGAAAGTGGTTTCGAGAAAGAATTGCAGCACTTTCTGCGTGCAGAATCATCTTAGATTAACTTTTTGGCGGACATAGTTAGATGTATCGGTATGCTCATTCTTTTGAATGATTGAAATAAGCAGGAAGCTCAAGTAGCAATAGCTCAGATGACGATTATGGTAAAGCTTTAAATGGATGTGTTTAAATTAATGACATGCTTATGAAAAGAAAATTTCAGATTGGTGACACCTTACTCCCCCTTTTAACTAAGACTGGAATTAGCAAAAATCCTCAATAGATACATCTAACCAAGAAAAGGGAATGAATGTGGATGCGTATTGTTTGTGCTTTTTGTTGTTCCTGGTAGAAGGTCTCCAGCTATCCATGTAGAAAATGCAAGTTCATATCAGTTGTTTTGTGTCATATGTAATCTTTTTAGCTTTGAGAGAAGCATTTGTATTGATATGAGAAAGCTGCTGTGGAAGACAGTAATGACAAACTGCAATTTCCATGTGCTTATTTGGCATTTGCAGTGGATGATGATGATTAATCTGTTTGCATACAATTGAAATCAGGCTTGCCCGATTTTGCTATTTGATGGAGACCAGGAGATCACGTCGAGCACTAGCCTCGCAATGGATCGGGGTATAACACGAAGACGAGGTGTGAAGTTCAAGAATCGAGATGTCGGTCACACCGAGGCCAGCAACAATCGAGACTAAGTATGACCGACTTCGAATGAAGTGCAATATCGGAAAGACGAGATATATGTAACCAGTTGAAGGTCACATTGGAAATCCCAGAACAGATCGAATCAAGGACGGTTATTTATACCAATCATGGGATTTACTTCCGTAATTAGAATTGTACCATAATTAGGATTCCTCTCGTATATAAAGAGAAGTCCCCATCATTTATAAGGCAATTTTCATTCATATAGATCAAAGCAATATAATATTCTCTTTAACTCACGTTTTTTTGCTTATCGACTTGCTATTCTTTAACTGTTATTGCTCTATCAAGCTCGAGGGCATTTACCAAATGTTGGCTTGCTTTGTATTAATGTCAGTTTGCATCACTTATCTTTACGTTATCAATTGATATTAAGTAAAATCACGTATCTTTAAAACCACATTATAAGTTTAGTTATTACTCAATTTTTAGGGTAAACAGTTTAATACACACCGTGGAACTAAGGATAAGTGTGATTGCTTAATATAAACCTTTATAAGACATACTCCCTCTATTTCATATTAGATGAGATACTTTCATTTTTAGTCTGTTCCAAAACAAAAGGCACATTTCTGAATTTGGAAATAATTCAACTTTAAACTCTTCATTTTACCCATTTACCCTTAGTGAGAAGCTTTTATAGTCACACAAATATCATGACCCCACAAACCTTTTATCCCTTAAGCTTTTCAGACCAAAAGTTTCAAAAATGTTCTTCTTTTTTATTTAATCCGTGTCGAGTCAAACTACCTCATCTACTATGAAATGGAGGGAGTACTGCTTTTACACGTGTTCTCGTAAGTGCTTTTGATTTCAGAAATCAACATGTCAAACGCTCAAGTAGTACCCATTCACACTGATATCGGCCTTGGCCTTCCTGGCGAAAACGAACATGTAGTCGCCCTAGGAAACGGAGTGCCTCCAATCAATCTCGACGCACCACAGGCCATAGACTAGTTGATGTCAATTTTCATGTCGTCGTTCGTGGAGATTTAGGTGCCGACCCTGAAAATAGCATCCGCAGAGACACCCACGCAATTGATCAGGATGCACAAAATGGTGAAGAAGGCAAAATTAGCCTTCGAATAATATTTGACATGATACAAACTCAGCAGGCCACGATAATGCAACTCAAAAATCAGAATCGAGCCCCTAACAGAATCAAACTTGATACATCATAGGAAGTTGCTCATATGATCGAACCTGTGTAGGAGAAATTGGACAATAATGGATCGGAAACTGATTCCGCCATCATGAAGATGCTCGAGGAGCTCACTAAACGGGTTGATGCGGGAGAAAAGAATATCGAGACTAATGATAAAAAAGCTAAAATATACAACTCCCAGGTAGATGAAATACCAGGGGCACCTCTGTTTTGAAGCGTTTGGATTCGAAAAAGTTCGTACATAATCCTTTCCCACCAGGTGTAGCTCCGAAGTCCATTCCGAAGAAACTCTGCATGCTAGAAATTTCCAAGAACAATAAAACTACTGATCCTAACGAGCATGTCACTTTTTATACATGCGCAATGAAAGGAAATGACTAAAAGACGATGAAATTGAATTTATTCTGTTGAAATAATTTTGAGAAATTTTATCGAAGGGGGCAATGATATGGTACCACAATTTGCCGCCCTATTCCGTTGATTCTTTCTCCATACTTTCCATTTATTCGTAAAGGCAAGAGTAGTAAAGGTCGCGACTAGGAAGTCAGACCTCTTCAAAGTGAGACAAAAGGATTATGAAATGCTAAGAGAATTCGTATCTTGATTTCCAATAGAGCCCATGGACCTAAATGAATCGGCTGTCCAAGCCTTTACTCATGGTTTGAACAAACGATGTTCGATAGCATCATGCCAAGTAAAGCAGAATTTTATTGAATATCCAGCAATGACTTGGGACGATGTGCATATCTATAACAATTAAAGATCAAAGTCAATGATGATCAGTTGGGAGCCTCATCCGATTCCGTTTACCCAAATAGATCCGAAGGAACGATTCAAAGATACATTGATAGAGAGCCCTGATCGAACAGAGATCGTCACCAACCATATAGCACAGATCGTAAAAATAATGGACTGGGATGTAATCCCGTTCGAAATGATCGAGGTTAAAATTCTCGAGGGCTCATGAGTAAGAGTAGCTTCGATAAAAATCTCAAACCTAAGGAAGCACCACGGTTATTAGAATACAACTTCAATGTCGATGCTTCAGGTATTGTATCAACCATTAGAGAAATCAAGGATACTAGGTGGCCCAGACCCCTGCAGACCAATCCAACTCAAAGGAATCCAAATAAAATGTGCAAGTACCATGGAACCCATAGTCAGAGAACCGAAGACTGCTGACAATTAATGGAGAAGGTATCTCGATTATTCAACGAAAATCATCTTCAAGAATTCTTGAGTGATCGAGCAAAAAATCACTTCAGAGACAGGGATCCAAATAGGAAAAATGAACAGGAGGAACCGCAGCAAGAAGGGGAAACTTAGAATGTGCATAGACTAAAAAGACTTGAACAAAGCATGCCCTAAAGACTCTTTTCCTCTGCCGAATATCAATCGCATAATCGATGCCACGGCCGACCACAAAATCTTCAGTTTTCTCGATGCCTATTCTAAGTATACTAGATAAAAATGAACCTGGAGGATCAAGAAAAGACTTTATTTAAGTACGGTACTTATTGCTATAATGTAATATCGTTCGGGCTAAAAATGCTGGTGCTACTTATCAATGCATAGTGAATCGGATGTTTGAAGAACAAATAGGTAAATCAATGGAGATTTATATTGATGACATATTAGTTAAGTTCTTGCTCCCAGGGGACCATTTGACATATTTGCAGGAAACCTTCGACATATTGAGAAGATACAACATGAAGCCCAACCCCGAGAAATGTGCATTCGGGGTCGGTTCAAGCATTCCTCGGATTTATGGTATTAATTTGAGGAATAGAGATCAACCCCATTAAAATAAAGGAAACAAAGACACCACAGTCGTGGACAGCTTTAAGGCCATACAGAATTTAACTGGATGGATAGCTGCTTTAGGCCGATTCATCTCGAGGTTTTCGGATCAAAGTTACAGGTTCTTCTCACTGCTCAAGAAGAAGAAAATTTTTATTTTGACCCCATAATGCCAACAAGCAAAGAATTAAAGTAGTATCTTTTGAGCCCACTATTGCTTCATACTCCAAATTCAGGCGAATAACTCTACTTATAATTGTTAGTCTCGGAGGTTGCGGTAAGTGGGGTCCTAGTTCGAGAAGTGCAAGGTACGCAATTTTCTGTTTGCTACCTTAGCTGAACTTTAGATGAAGTAGAGACTCGATACCCACACTTAGAAAAATTAGTGCTTGCCCTAATAACTGCCTCTAGGATATTAAAATCACATTTTCAATGTCACCCAATTTGTTATGTAACCACTTATAACCTTCGCAACTTTTTTGAGCCGACTGGACAAACGAGCCGTCGAAATCAGTGGGTACGATATCGAGTATCAACCTCGAACGGATATCAGGTCTCAAATCTATGTATACTTCGTAGATGACTTTACACCAGCCCTCGTACCTCAGGTCGAAAAGGAACTATTTCTAAAATCAAGTACATCATCGGGGGTGTGGACCCTTTTTATAGATAGTGCTTCAAATGTTAATGGGTCTGGGCTAGGTATCACTTTGAAGCCACCCACCGGCAATACAATTAGACAACCTGTCAAAACCCCTAAGTTGACTAACAATGAGCCCGAGCATGAGGCATACTTACATGTCTCGAGCTGGATAAAATTTTGGGAGCAGTGGTCATCGAGGCCGAGTGTGATTCCCAACTCGTGGTTAACCAAGTCAACAAAACCTTCAAGGTTCGATAAAATCGCTATAAAGGTACTTGGACAAATTGTAGGTAACCTTACATCAGTTCAAAGAATGGACCCTACAACATGTACCTCGAGAACAGAACAGTGAGGTTGATGCCTTTGCAAACTTGGGGTCATCAGTCGAAGATGATAAAATTAGCTCGAGGACTTGCGTACAACTTTCAAACTCAGTAGTCAAAGAAGGACATACCAAAATAAACTCCATAAGCCTAGCTTTGGATTAGAGCAACAAATATATCGATTACCTGAAGAATGGGAAACATCCGGCGGGCCCTAAGGAATCGAGGACTTTGCAAATGAAAGTTGCACGATTCACATTGGCCAAAGAATGAAACATTATGCATAAGGATGTTCGATGGGCCATTCGCAATATGCTTGGGTCCGGGAGACACCGTGTTGGCCCATGATCAGGTGAAGTTTTGAAGAATGACAAATGAACTTAGTTATGGACCAGGTCCATCATGTGAGGCACAATATTTATCAACCTAGATATGTGAGATACACGTGAAGGAGATAACTCTCAGTGATCAAGCAGCAATATCTCCTGAAGTCATCAAAAAGGTTGCATATTAGATGAGGAGAGAAAGTCTCCTCATGGAAAAGGTCACAATACGGATAAAGGATAGGGTTGGACTTTGTAATGTTCAAGGACTCAACTACGATGGAAAATCAGCAATTGAGTCTCAATCAAACTCTAATTACTAACTCATTAAAAATGGGGATTGTTCTCTTTTACAGGTATTGCACAAACGCAGAAGTTAACCTAAATTGAAAGCAAAAGAGCGAGGCAATATTGCAAGTAATTTATGTAAGATTCAATTGTGCATTCCTGAAGCTACATGAACAAGATAGAAAAACCAGTTCCTTTGTGTTTTTGTTTTATTCTAGTTTAATTGTAGTAGGTGTTTTAAAGTTGTAAATTTTCAGCTTTCGTAGAAGCAATTGTATTAGGTATTTTGAGTATTCAAGTTAGATTTAACTTGAAGGTATCGCAACAGTTGAGGCTGTGTGCCAAACTGGGATTAGAGTTTAATCCTTAGGTTTACAAGAGTTTTATAAATGCTAATTTGGATCAGTGATTGTAGTAGAAGTTTGGGAAAATCTTACTGAGTAGTAGGTCGTGGTTTTTTCACATTTTGAGGCAGGTGTTTTCCTAGTAAAAATCTCTGTGTTCTTTTTATTTTAGATACACTTTATTTCACAAACAGTAGTAGTAAGTACACCTAGAAGAACTAGGTTCTTCTAGAGTGAAAATTGGGTACCATACATATCAACACCCCCTCCCCCCCCCCCATGGTATTGACGCTTAGAATATCAATTGGTATCAGAGTAGGTTATCCTTGAAGAGGCTAACACCTTAGGTGAAGATCAACATGAGTGCACCACCTGGGAACTGGGAATGGAAATCCACTTTTATGCCTCCACTTTTCAAAGGTTAGTATTATTCTTGGTGGAAGAACAGGATGAGAGATCGCACCATAGGGGAAGACTATGAACTCTAGGATATAATCATTGATGGTCCCCTAGAAACCACAAAGAAGAATTCTGAAGGAGTTGATGTGCCAAAGACAAGGGCTGACTGCACTACTGAAGACTTAAGGAAGTGGGAGAAAAATGCTAAGGCCAAGAAATGTCTTGTGTGTGGACTAGGTCCAGATGAGTACAGTAAGATCCAAAGATGTACTATTTCTAAGGAGATATGGGACACTTTTCAAGTGGACCATTAAGGAACACTCAGGTGAAAAGATCAAGAGAAACACTGTTGTATTCTCAATATGAGAATTTTACTATGAATGAAGGAGAAACTATCTAGGAGATATATACTAGGTTCACTACACTGACAAGTGAACTTAAGTCTCTTGGACGGGCTATTCTTGAAGAAGACAAGGTTTAGAAAATTCTGATAAGGGTTCTTCTAGTCACATGGAAAAGCAAAATCACCGTTATTCAGGAATCCAAGAATATTGCTAGTCTTAGACCGGATGAACTGATTGGAAATCTGACTGAAATGAGAAGGCAAACCATGAAGATAGATACACCCAAGAAGGAGAGAAGTTTAGCTCTCAGAATACCTGAAGGTTTAGATCTGGAAGATGATGAGATGGCTATGATAACTAGAGATTTCAAAAAGTACCTGATGAGAGGAAAGGGTTCCTTAAGAGGTACAACCTTCAACTAGACAAGAGCTCCTGAGAAATAGACCAATGAGGGTTGATACAAGTGTGGTAAGACCGATTATATGATCAAGAACTGCCCTTAGTGGGTAATCAAGTGGAAGAAAGAAAGAGCTGAACGAAGAAACAGGTTCAACCAAAAAGAAACAATTGTTCAACCAAGGCTATAATTTCTTCTTGGGGAGAAACCTCAGATGAAGACTCTGAAGCTGAAGCTGAAGAAGAGCAAACACTGATGGCCATCAGAGAATAAGATGATGAACAATAGGTAAGTATTCTTCATCTCAAAGACAAGATTAAATTCTTGTCTAAAGAAAGGTTGGCTGAGATATTTACTAGACTTTATTGATGAGTCTGAGATAATTAACAATGAGAAGGAAAGTCTGTCTAGGGAATGTGTGGTCCTAAAAGTAAAATGCAAAAGTCTAGAGTCTGGGGCAAATGAGAGTGATAACAAAAATGTTGAGTTGAAGAACTAGGTTCTTGAACTTGATAACAGTATCCTAGAACTTAGATCTGAAAACTTAAAACTGAAACTAGGAACAGGAAAGAAGAAAGCTGATCACACTATCTCACTTTAGAAGAAAATTTAGGAAAAATTAAAGATGAAATGTATAAGAAAGATGAATTTATCAAAGTACTAAAGGAATATCTATGAAAGCTGAAACATGAACTAGACAGAACTCGCAAGTGGAACAAGGCTTCTCATGCACTCTCCTGGATGCAAGAGCATCACAGTAGCAACAAAAGAGGACTTGGCTATGGGACTCAAGCTCCAACATGGGATCTTAAAAGCAAGTACCTCACACTTCCTGAAAATAAAATTTGCACACACCTTGGTAAGACTGACCATTAAAAATATGAATCTAATGCAAAAGTAAAGGCCAATCAAAAGAACAAAGCTTTTGTTCAAAAGGAAATAAGCTCCCGGATGCGCAAAAAGGAATTTGATTCTTCTTTTTTCTTATAGAAATGGATCCAAACTAGTTTGGGCTCCTAAGACTAACCCCTGATTTATTTCTGCAGGTCCAAGTGAAAGGAAGGAGCCAAATATGGTATATGGATAGTGGCTGCTCAAAACATATGACTAGGAACAAGGACCGGTTCATTTCACTTGAAGACATAAAAAGATGTAATGTATCCTTTGGTAATGGAAAGAAATGTGAGATCATTGGGGTTGGAAAGGTAGGAAAAACAGGTTCTCATTCCATAAAGAATGTCTACCTGACTGATGGCTTGAAAAATAGCCTAATAAGTGCGTCACAATTGTGTGACAGAAGTAACATTATGGCTTTACCTCCATCAAATGCTTTGTAATTAACCTTACTAATGACAAGATTATTTTGTAGGGAAAAAGAGTTAACAATATTTACATTGTAGATTTGTCAATTCTTTTAGAAAATAAACTCACTTGTTTAATTGTGTTGGTTAATGATCCCCTCATGTCGCACAAAAGACTTGGCCATGCAAGTCTAAATCAGCTTAACAAATTTGTCTCTAAAGACTTGGTGATAGGGCTACCTAATATCAAGTTCAAGGAAGACAAAGTTTGTGAGGCATATGCAAGGGGGAAGCAGGTAAGGTCATCCTTCCAAAGAAAGAAAATGGTAAGTACAACCAAGTCGTTGGAACTGGTCCATATGGATCTATGTGGTCCAATAAGAACAATGAGCAGAAGAGGAAAGAAATATGTAATGGTGCTAGTTGATGATTATTCTAGATTTACCTGGGTTCTATTTCTAACCTCCAAAGAAGAAGCATTTGACATGTTTTCGGCATTTGTTAGAAAAACTCAGAAACATTTAGGAAATCAACTTGCCTCCATTAGGTATGATCATGGAACTGAATTAGAAAATTCCAAGTTTGTTGAGTTATGTGATGAAAATGATATAGATCATAATTTCTTTGCCCCTCAGACCCCTCTACAAAATGGAGTAGTTGAAAGAAAGAATAGAACTCTTAAGAATATGGATAGAACCATGATACTTTTTAGTAAATTGCCTCACAGATTCTGGGCAGAAGCTGTAAACACTGCATGTTATATAATCAATAGATGCATGACCAGACCTCTGGTAGAGAAGACTCCATATGAGTTACTTAAAGGGAGAAAACCAAACATATCCCATCTTAGGGAATTTGGTTACAAGTATTATGTGCACAATAATGGAAAACACTCCCAATGAAAGTTTGATCCCAGAAGTGATGAGGGAGTATTCATGGGATATTCTCCACATAGCAAAGCATATAAAGTGTTTAATAAAAGAACTTTGTGTGTAGAAAAAAGTGTGAGTATTTGAGGAAACTAACATTCTTTTTGAGAGACAGGAATATGAAGATGAAATCATTGGATTGGTAAAAGACTTGACAGAAGCATCAACTCAGATCAAAGTGTCACCTACAGAAGGAATAGGTGATGGAACAGGTTCTTCCATATAGGGCAACCTGATAGGGGGAAGAAATCAAAGAGGAATTGAAATAAATTCTTTGAAGGAACCTGTTCATGATAACATTCTTACTTATCCCAGATTTAGAGTTAAACCAGATCACAATTAACGAATTTATGTGCTTTTGATACTTTTCTATCTATCATTGAACCTAAAATTATTATTGAGGCTTTGCGGGATACAGATTAGGTGAATGCAATCTAAAAAAGAGTAATCTAAAGAAGTCGACACACCTATGTCGATGCCCCCTTTTCCTCGCGAAATCGAGTTTACGATATATGGCAAGACAACTCTATTCCCGTTTGGGAATTGATTTTTGGATTTGAAGAGTCTCCACCTAATAATTAAGTGCATTAGGACACTAAGGGTTTTGAGCTGGAAAACCAGAGTTCGGGTAAGGACTAGAAATTATCTCGAGGGGAAAGTGTTAGACCCCCCTCAAGATCCACTAGTGTGGTTCCCTGCCATGCTATATTGTGACTTTAAGTCCAAACAACTATATAAATAATTCTACACATAAGGGTTGCAAATAGGTACGTAACAAACATATTGAAATTGAGGTCTAAGTGATCTCATAATTTGTTTTAAAATGTCCAAGTGCAAAAATTTAAACAGAGAAACGAATAAACGAAAATTTTGAAAAGAAGAGAATAGTGCAGTAAAAATGAGGAATTTTGTGACTGAAATGAGATATAGGAATTTATTGATACAATAATAATAAAGTTACATGAGGGAAAGGGGTCCTAGGTTTATGAAACACATGGATCATCCACACAACACCGGTAGCCAATCATACGCATGGTATTATCGCATGATCATCATCTCCATGTATACCCCTCCCACCCGGTTAAGGTGTTAATTGTGGAATAGTATTGTTACCTACTGCATGCTATTACCCGTCCCACCTATCAGTCCCGGAGGCAGTTGGGACTACTAATCTTAAAGGGGAGGGAACTTGGCTTTTTAGAGTTTAAAAGGATAAAAAGCTCGGGCGATAGTCAAAACACATAATGTAGTTAAAGGAGAATTAGTAGCAACTAAGGGCCCAAACGGGCCTTCTAATTTTAAGAAACAAATTATTTAGCATGTCTTACACAAACTGATTTCGTCTAAATTAAATTAAGGCATAGGATATGTTGATTTACCATATATTTCCAAGACAGGTAGTCCAAATTAGTGTTTCTTAGATGCAGTTGTTGAAAACTAACATAGTTGATTAATTACTTAACTGTTTGCCTATGTGTTAAACGGGACCTATAGGCATGATATCTATTAATGGAGGAATAAACTGATTGAAAAAAAAAACATTGTTTGTTGTAAGCTCTGCGAGTGTTAAACAAATTGCCATTGATTTGAAACCTAGGACCAAATGGGCGATTCAGATTTAGTTGATAGCTCCTATACGCATGCTCTCTAGGCCTCACTGATTTTATCGTTGTTATTGTGATGCAAAGATCCTATGGGCAGGTTATCTATATGCAATTAGTTATTTTAACTCCTATAAGGAGATTTACCTAGTGACAGATGCATATGCAAAATGCAGGACGTCCTATAGGCACATTATCTATATGATATGCAGAGTTTCAGCAATGATTTATGGGCATGATATTTATATGAAGTGCAGAAAATCTATGGGCGTGATATCTTTGCGAGACATAGAGGTTTGAAAGTAGTAAGTCCTACAAACATGGTATCTACATGAGATGCTGAATTTTGAAAGTAATAATTCCGAAAATATGGTATCTACATGAGATGCTGAATTTGAAAGTAAATAATTCCTAAAACATGGTATCTACCCCTTTGTACGCATTCAATCCCATCCCTTTCACTATACACCCCAGAAGTTATTACAAAATTTATTATAAACCAAACGAATTAGAGGAAAGCATAAAAATACATCAGTGATTACATCTACATCTAATCAGCCTAATCCAGACTCAAAGTCTAATAATATGAGATAAACCAACTTCCAGGATCGAATTTTCCAAAGCCTTTCTCTTATTTGGGATGTGTCAAAGTTCTAAGGAACATCAAGAGTTCCAGGCAATGCTTACACCACAAATATCAATGCAGAATCAGATTATAGTGCGGTGTGGAAAGGCCAACCCTCAAATGTCCAAGTTCATATGGAGCTCATGGTCCAAAGGCAAGGCTCATAGGAGGGGGGCAGAAATTAGAGACTAGGAGTAAGTGTAAGTGCAATAAAAAAATAATTAAGGGGAGGTCAGGGCAGGCTTGTGGTCATGCCCAACAATAAGGATGTTAGCACGCCCCTGACCAGCCCGTCAACCTTAGAATTTGGGAGTTAAGACCTTTTTGAATGTTAGGTTCAGTCCTGGACAATAATTGGGATGCTTCCTGGCCATACCTTAACTTAGCACACATAGGGGAATGAGGTATGGGAGCAATTGTTCATACTAGCAGCAAGAAACAAAGAAAGAGCAGGTAAAAGCATGTAGTTACTTCAAAATTAACTTTGCATATAGTCGAAAACATACATGGATATAAAGACTATGAATAAACACATTAGAATGATTTTGAATTTAATTTTAGGACATACCAGTTCGAAGGAGAAAGTAAGGTGAAACAGTAGCCTTGTGAAAACCAAAGTGCAGTCAAGAAGCAAGAGTATAAGTTTAGAAGAGATTTGTAATTTCTGTACGCTTAATCGTTTGTGGAGGATTATTAAAATCGTGTATTTATAGTGCAGAAAAGAAACAAAAATAGGTAAGAAAATAGTTTGAGAATCAATCACACAAGGTTTCCCTTTAATTAAGGGATTTTGATTTCAAACGGGCAAAGTAAATAAGGAAAGACGTCAACTAAACATTTTTAAAAGTAGCGTAAAAAGGGGTAAATACATAATAGTTATTTAAAGGAAGGGTTTTGATAGTATACGGTTGTAAAATTAAGGAAAGGAAACCAACTGACAGCCAAGCAATCATGAGTCGAAAAATTTGCATGAATAAACCAAGTCAGAAAAAGGTAAAGAGAGGCTTTACTTAAGAAATAATCAACAACAATCAATTAAACCCCAAAAAAAGGATTCTGATTCGAACATAAGTTGGAAAACCTTTTTGAAGAAATATTTTAACACACATATAAAAGGGACTGTCATGCTAATCGGAAGAGTCTAGTATAGAAGAATTTAGAATCATACACAAAAGGGTTCAAAATCAATACATAGATCCAAAGAGAGTTTGAGAGAGTCCAAGGCTCAAATAGAACCCTAGTCCAAACACACAAGACCAAACTCACCCAAAAACCCCAAAATCCTAGGGTTTTGACTTGAATCGGATACAAAGAAGACAAAAATGAGGAAACAAACAAATACAGTAGAAAGTTTTTAAAGCAAACAGAGTAAGGGAATTAATTCGAAACATAATGGAAGCAAAAGAACAATAGAGGAAAACATGCTTAAGTAGGTTATTCAAGAGGAAACTTGAAAAGACGAAATAGTAAGAACACTTAATGAACACAGTAGAAAAATACAGTAGACGAGATCATGGTGGAAGAAAATAGCAGAACATCATGAAGAGCATACAAGCACACATCGTAGAAATATAGTAGAAGAACATGTGTGGTAAAATAAGAATATAAAAACATAGCAGAGACATACATACACAAAGAAAGGGAAAAGAAAAGTCAGAATTTTCAGAAACCCTAAAAATCGGAAAGAAGTGAATTTGAAAGTAAATTTTTTTAAGGAAAGTTGGGGAAATCTTTTGAGAACTAAAAAATGGAGCATGAATACACACATATCTAAAGAGAATCCGAGAAAAACCTCGAACAGCTAGGATTTCAGATGAACCCTAGAATAAGAAAGGCTTGGAAAAGGTTTGATCTAAGTCGGATAAGGCTGGAAACAGGCTCAGGAAGCTAAGATATGCCGGAGCCAGGCCGGAGATAGACAGAAACCTCAAGTCGGCGAAGGTTTGGGGCGAGACCATTGAATTCTAGCCTCAAACCTTTAAGTATAAGGCATATAGGAGCAATATGAGGCGAGTGTGAGGTTTTCATGACCTGAGAAACCATTGATTCCGATTAGAATCGAAGGGGATTAGGGTTTATTGGGTTGTGGCGACCAGGGTTTGTAGAGAAAATGGGAGAGAAAGGGTATTCAAGGGCGGCTATCAGATGGGAAATGAGAGATTAGGGTAGTCGTTTGGAGTTAAAAAAAGGCAAGGGTGGCTTATGGTCGTTGATCAAAATGATCAACACCCAAGATCAATAATAGGAACCGGGCGGGTCGTTTGGGACGGATCGAGGCCGGGTTAAAACAAAATTTGGCTGGTCCAATTGAGGGTTAGGATTGGGTAAGTTTAGAGTTAAAATTTAAATATGAGTAGGCTATGATTGTAATAAAATAAGGCTCAATGTTAAATAGCCAGTTTTCCCTTTTTATTTTATAAAAATAGTAAAGACGGTTTTAAAAGCAAATTAAAAGCACTGAAATGATCCATAATGTATAATTATTAATTTTAAAATGTTGGGACCAATTTTATGGTTAGAAAATATTTATTAATGGTAAGATAGGCTATAATCGCAATTGTATGCAATTTAGCTTTTAAAATATCAAATAAATTTATAAAAAATGTACGAAAATCACCTTAATTATATTGTGGCAGAAATATGAGGATGGAAATAAATTACTCACCAAAATGATAGTTTTGGGAATAATTATTGGATTTTGTACTGCTAAAATAAATAATAAAAATGAATTTAAGAATCTTTAAAAATTAGAAAAAATGTCAAAATTCTTGGGCATACTTTATATGCATTCACATGCTATTTTGAGAATATTTTGAGTATAAAAAATAGGTAGGGAAAATTGGTATCAACAACTGCCCCTTTTTACCCGGGAAGGATAAAAGAGTTGTCGGATAAAGATATGATTGCCAATTTTGACCGAAAGAAGCGTCTTGAAAAAGGTTTTGACCAAGCTATAGTTCTTGAGCTGCCTACATATCCCTGGTCTTACAGAAATTAGGTTATATATAGTTTAGGATACATCGGCGGAACATGCCGATAGAGGTTTTGAAAAGGACGAACGTAATATTCAGGTTGGGAGGGATGGTCAGGGACTGATGGGCTGCGAGAACTGGAGCGAGATCGCTCCTACTGTAATGGCTGTTGCCAGCTCGTATACCTACGGATGAGCAATACAAGCATATCATCCATAAATTTAGACGTGATGCAAGTTCCCCTTGGACCATGAATGCTGCCTTTGGACGGGTATGATGACGACCACAAACCATGACGTCCTAGGCCATGAAGCGTATTATAAAGGATTCACAGGCTATGAAATGACGTACTCGAGCTATGATAATGGTTCGTCTGAAACATGATGCCTTTGAATAATGATGTGCGAAAGATAAAAGCATGGTCCTCAGGCCATGACATGGTGTTCTCAGGCAATGAAAATGGTGCCTCCAAACAATGATGCCGTTGGAAAATTGGCGATATTTCAGCCCATGAAATGCAGGATTTGGCAATATTTCAGCCGATGTAAAGCGTAAATGAAAGGGTGGTGATATTTCAGCCAATGCAGATGCAGGATTTAGCGACTTTTCTGCCAATGTAGAGCATAAATATAAATGGCGATATTTCAGCCGATGTAAAGCATAAATATAAATGGTGATATTTCAGCCATGCGAGATTTAAATAAAGTTGGCGATATTTCAGCCTACATAGAGATTTAAATAGAGTTGGCGATATTTCAGCCATGCGGAGATTTAAATGAAGTTGGCGATATTTCAGCCATGTAGGATTTAAATAAAATTAGAAATATTTTAGCCGACATAGAAATTTAAATAGAGTTGGCGATATTTCAACCATGCAGAGATTTAAATAAAGTTGGCGATATTTCAACCATGCAGGATTTAAATAAATTTGGCGATATTTCAGCCGACATAGTGATTTAAATAGAGTTGGCGATATTTCATCCATGCAGCGATTTAAATAAAGTTGGCGATATTTCAGCCATGCAAATGGAGAATAAGCTTAGTCTCGGAAGGCAAAAAGGTGGCCTTATGCAATGCAAGAAAATGCAGGATGGAGGTAGAGCTTAACCTCGAAAAGTAGAAATCTAGCCTTATGCAATGCAAGAAAAAATGCAGATGGAAACAATGCTTAGTCTCAGAAGGCAGAAAGGTAGCCTTATGCAATGTAGAGAAATGCAGATGGAGACAAGGTAGAAAGGTAGCCTTATGCAATGCAGGGAAATGCAGGATGGAGGTAGTGCTTAACCTCTGAAGGCAGAAAGGTAGCCTTATGCAATGCACAGAAATGCAGGATGGAGGTAGTGCTTAACCTCGGAAGGCAGAAAGGTAGCCTTATGCAATGCAAGAAAAAATGCAGATGGAGACAATTCTTAGTCTCAGAAGGTAGAAAAGTAGCCTTGTGCAATGTAGATAAATGCAGAAGGAGACAATGCTTAGACTCAGAAGGCAGAAAGGTAGCCTTGTGAAATGCAGGGAAATGCAAGATGGAGGTAGTACTTAACCTCGAAAGGCAGAAAGGTAGCTTTCTGCAATGCAGAGAAATGCAAGATTGATGTAGTGCTTAACCTTGGAAGGCAGAAATGTAGCCTTATGCAATGTATGGAAATGCAGGATGGCGGTAGTGCTTAACCTCGGGAGGCAGAAAGGTAGTCTTATGTAATGCATAGAAATAAAAGTGAAGAGTAACAAAATTCCTTAGCTGAGAGACGATAGCTGCTAGTTGATTGTCACTGTGGCTGCTGGGGATATCACGTGTCAATAGCACATGTAAATAGGCGATTATTCTGAGAGTTGTATTCCTGAAAAAACATGAGTATGTGATCGTATCTGATGACTTTATGTCTTGGGATGCCTGCATTCAAAGAAAAATTGTGAGTTTTCTAAAGGGGGAAGGTTAGTTCTCTTCCCGTGGACTTCATTCCTCCTGCCCGGCCCTTGTTTTGGTGATACTATACATATCATTGGGGTATCATTGCTAAATAGAACAATTTTGATAATGGACATGCATGATTTATTAAAATACGACATGAATATACATAATCAAAAATAGTTTTCTTACCAACGACTGCGACGCGGTTCAAGACATTGCAACCTCTCTCACCGTAATTTTGAGGAGGAGGGTCCTTCTCAAAATTCTACCACAATTTATCGGGCTGGTGTTTCTGAAGGGTTCATGCAATGAATGGCTGAAAGTCAACTTCGAAATTTTGAGGGTCCTCCTCAAAATTTTACCTAGTTTCCAATATCGGGGAAAATAAAAATTTTATTGAATTGTGACCAAACCTATAGGGCTGCCTACGTATCCCCTTTTAAACGGGAATCGGGTCAGGCATAGTTCAAATTACATCATATATCATAAGTGGTTACATATAGTATCGCTTGACTGTATATAAGTTAATTGGCTTTGGCCAAACTTTTCCGTCCATTTTTGTAAGTATGAGGGCTCCTCCTGTTAGGACCTGGTGAACCATGTATGCGCCTTGCTAGTTACGAGAGAACTTTCCTTAGGCCTCATCCTCATGCGGAAAAATTTTCTTCAACACTAGTTGCCCCAGTGTGAATTGTTTCGGCTTGACTCTTTTGTTGAAGGCTCTAAACATCCTGTTCTGATACAATTGACTATGGCAAACTGCATTCAGTCTTTTCCTATCTATAAGGGCTAACTACTCATAATGACTTTTTACCCAATCTGCATCTTCAAGTTTCGCTTCCTATATAATCCTCAGGGAGGAAATCTCTACCTCTGCGGGAATGATTGCCTCGGTACCATAAACCAACATATAGGGAGTCACCCGGTTGATGTGCGGACTATGGTACAGTATCCCAATAAAGCAAAGGATAGCTTTTCATGCCACTGCTTGTGTTTCTCTATCATTTTCCTTAATATCTTCTTGATGTTCTTATTGGCCGCTTCAATAGCTCCATTCATCTGAGGTCTATATGCTGTAGAATTCTTGTGCTTGATCTTGAACGTCTCACACATTTCTGTCATTAGATCACTATTGAGATTGGAACCATTATAAGTGATGATTGACTCTGGGACGCCGAACCAGCAAATGATACGGTCTCGGACAAAGTCTGCCACAACCTTGTCTTATGTGATGCTGCTTCAACCCATTTGGTAAAATAATCAAGGGAAAAAGGTCAAAATTGCCCTTGTACTATTGTTAATTGCTTACTTGTGACCCTCATTATACTTTTTGGCCATTCTTGCCCCTACCATTAAAGAACTTTTAATAAACACCCCTAACCCTAACGCATGTACACTGTGGCAGCTGACCACATTAAAATTGTCCTAGTTAGCTGCCATGCCAGCTGCCATGTCAAAAGGGCCCACCAATTTAAAACCCCTCTACACCCCATTTTCCTACCCGTAAATTACCAACACTTAGGGTTCAGACAAAGAACCCATTTTTCTACCCGTAAATTACCATTTTAAAGGCCCACTATTTCATCTTCAATGTCTCAAGGAAGTTGTTCTTCCCAAATTAGGTGTCGTTGTGGCATCTTTGCAAATCACTTCACTTCATCGACTCCGTTAAACCCTGGAAGGCAATTTTTTAAATGTCTGAAGCCTAAGGTTAGTGATTGTGTAATAAAAGATCCAAATTGGTAATTGTTAACTCTAATTTGTAGTTGTGTTTAAACTTAACGATCTTAGTTTCTTGTGATTTTTTTGTTTTGCACAGAATCGTTCTATTCTTGTGATTTCTTGTGATTTTTGTGATTTTTAATTAGAGCTTACATTAGTGTTGTTGTTGTTGTATTTCTTTTGAATCTTGTGATTTTTTTTGTTTTGGACAGAATCGTTCTTGTGGTTATTTTCAATGGGAAGATGAAATTTGTGATTTCTTGTGATTTTTTGTGATTTTTAATTAGAGCTTACATCAGTGTTGTTGTTGTTGTATTTCTTTTGAATCTTGTGATTTTTTGTTTTGGACAGAATCGTTCTTGTGGTTATTTTCAATGGGAAGATGAAATCTCGGTCTCTAATAATTTGGTTACAACTAAAGATGTAACATCATCTTGGGAAGCTATTAAAGATGATAGGGATAAATTGAAAGAAGAATTAATTACCTTGAAGGGTCTACACAAAGATGAAGCTGCAAAAGTTACGAAATTGGAAGAGAAGGTTTTGAAGACGAGGATAATGCTTATGATCTCATGGGCACTTTTTGTTGGATTTGTTTTGGCGTCGATGATGAAGTGAAAGTGGATGAGAATGTGTTATGTAGTTTCTTTTGAATCTTTTATATTAGACTTAGTTTCATGTTTTTGTAATATAATGAACTCAATTAGAGCTTCTGAACCGTTTTATTTAGAGCTTACATTAGTGTTGCTGTTGTTGTATTGCTTCATTAGACAAACCGTGTCAATAGTTGTGTTGTTTTTGTTGTATTGCTTCATTTGTTTGATGGAGAGATGTTCGCTTGTAGCCTTACATAACTTCTCAAATTCTGCTGCAATATCTATGGAATTCGATTTTCCATTAGCCTGCTCATTGGCTGTTGCTTTCTGCCTCTTTTGGTTTACACAGGCCTAAAGCTATGCAATATGGCTCTTTTGGTTTACAACCAGTCCTAATGCCCAGTATCCACAGATAACTACATAAAACCATATGCCTCATATTGCCCGATTGACTAATGCCCAGCGAAAGAGAGTACTATTTCTATGTAGCTGTTTCATTTTTACAACCAAATAACTTGAAGAGAAATAACAACAAAAATGCAGCTTTCTTTTACTGCTTTAACTGCATAACACCATACTGTATAACTACATAAAACCATAACAACATAAACTTAACACAGTAAGTTTAACACTTAGCAGAAACTTAATTATATCCAACTCACACAATTAGTTGCAAAATACAGTTTAAAGCAATGAAATACAGCAACAAATACTAATTTCATTCATCACAAGGGGATGTCACATTATCACCCCAAAAACCTACATAAACAAGTGACAATTAGACATCAAGTTTCCCAACCTAAACAATATTCAAACTACATTCAACCACTATTAAGGGGATGTCACATTATCACCCCAAAAACTTTCACAACTAGATGATAACATGACATCCGAGTGAACATGTCACTCACTTAACAGCCACACAAGTTAAACATGTTTACTTGGCTAATAATTACATCACAACCAAAAATATACAACTATGATAGAGTTTTGTTGATCTACATTCCAAAAGAGCAGAACAGTTTCAACTTGGCCAATCTTTGCTTGTTAAGCTGGTTACCAGTAATAGAATTTTTGCCCTTCCATTGCAGCTTTTTTGGTGAGTATGGTAGGTTTGATGGCTCACTCACACCACTGGCATCACCAACAAAGCCGATTCCCTTGTTCCAATTGTTGCAGTTTGTAGTTGCCTCAATTGTAGCCTAGTCTTTGCCTCAGATATACTTCTTGGTCTTATAGCTATTTCAGGCTCAGGCTCAGGGTCAAAGTCTAGGTAGTCAAAGTCTAGAAAAGTAGTAATGCCTGGTTCTTTCCTCTGCAGTGAAGGTGTTGGCATGAACACCATGTTGGTAGGCTGACTTGTTTGACTAGGCTGACTTGTTTGACTAGGGTGACTATGCTGAGGGGCTGACAGAAGAATTTCCTCTTCATTGACTTCTTGTGGCACTGGTGCATCTGAGGGAGATCTGGGCTGCTCAGATGTAGGTTGTTCATCATCATTGACTTCATCAAGTAATGTTCTCCTTCCTTTTGTCTGCTTTCCCTTCTTGTTGCCTCCAATGAGCTGTTTTCCTTTAGATTTATGTTAGTAAGACATAAAGTTTTTGTTAGTTGTTGACAGTTGAAACATAAAAAATGATAGAAAAAGAAAAGTTTTTGTTGACAGTTGACAGTTACCTTTGCACATCCTCTAGCATTGTGTCCAGGTTCACCACAGTTGTTACATGTCATTACCCTCCCTTTCCTTGACTTAGACCACTGTCCTTGCCTGTTAACTTCCTCATTCTTTTCTCTTGTTCTCTTAACCTTTGGTCTCCCAGTCATCTTCACCAAAGGTGGTGGATCCATATACTGCGAAGGTTCAATTTTCCAGAACTTTTCTCCTCTAACTGGTTGCAACTTATGTGAGTAAATTTCGAGATAAGCCTATTTGGTAAGGTACCAATGGATCTCACTTAGAGGGTTCACTTTCTTGTGCAATAATGCACATATTGCATGAGGACATGGAATGCCACAAAGATCCCATGCCCTACAGGTACATCTTTGTAATCTCAAATTCACAATGTGCCTGTCATTATCTTCAGTCACCTCATATCAATGGTCTGCACTGCCATTAACATGACATTTCAGTGCAATCCTCATGAATTGGTTGTACAACTCTATTGTTTTAGGACTGTATTCATTTCCCCATGACATCACCTCAACTTCATGTTCAGTAATCATGTTCATCACCTTGATTCTAATATCTTCAAGAATCTTAATTATTGGCTTGTGCCTTGCTTGTAAGATCCAAGCATTGAAGGACTCAGTCAAGTAATTGTCTGTAGCTTGGTTCTTGTAAACAGTGTCAAAGAAAGCCCTACTCCAATATTTTGGTGGATACTTCAACAAATTGAATTAAGTCTATGTGTCTTACACCAATTTGCTTCTATGTGTCTTACAGAAATCTGAAGTGAGACTCTGGAAGAACAGTTTGAATTGAGTCAATCAACCCCTAAAAAATAGTAGATAACATCAGATAACAGTAAAAAGTAATCAACAAAAATAACTGAAATAACAGTACAAATAGATAGTACATACCTTATGCATATCTGATATAAATGTGATCTCTTCACCCATTTTCAGGTCTAGTGAAGTCCGTAGGTGACCTAAGAACAACTTCCAAGTAAGCTTTATTTCTTTGTCAACAATAGCCCAAGCCAATGGATAGAAATGATTGGTAGAATCTTGACCAACAGCCACCAACAACTGACCTTTACTCTTCCCTTTCAAAAATGTTCCATCCAATCCAATAAAAGGCCGCAAACCACTCTTAAACCCAGACTTCATTGCTTGAAAACAAATGTACATCCTTAAAAACCTTTTTTTCCCTTCTTCAAGAGCATCTTTTGATAAGTTAATTATCACATCACTCCCAGGATTGCTAAGTTTTAATTCATTGGCATAGGCTAAAAGCTTATTATATTCATTTGTAAAGCTACCTTCAAGTTTCTCCAAAATCATTCTCTTTGCCCTTTTGCACTTAGATTCACTAATATTTACATTAAATGCAGCTTTCAAGCTTGCCCTCATATCTTTAATCTTAATTTTTGAGTTATCTTGCAAGCTTTTTTTAAAGTAATCAGCTACTGTTTTTTAATCAACTTTGTGATTTTCAAATGCTGGTTCACATGTGTGCTTAGGCTCTAAAGTCTTGAAACTAAACCCACCCCCTGAAGAATCCTTAGATATATGGCATACAAAGGGGCAGTCACCAACACATATGTACCTAAGCCTTGTAGGGCCACTTTTAAGTTGCTTCAAGTCATACCCATTTGCAAGAGAATACATGTTGACAGTTTTCCTAGCTTCAGGTATATCTTTAAATGTTATTGACTTATCTAACTCTTTATAATCAGTTAACCTATCATTGATGACCCTCTTCTTTTGTAAAAAAAAGTTGATCCAAATCATCAGAACTTAATTCAGGAGAATCAGAATCAGAATCAGTAGCAGAATGATTTTCCTCACTATCATTATCACTACAATCAGTAGCAGCTTCAACTTCTACTATGTGTGACTCATTATGAGTGACTATATTAGGTACATCAAGTGCAGGTTCACAGTCTTCTACAGCAAACAAATGAATAACATTCAACTAGTCATTAACAAGGTCCAATAGAGTCCTAATCCCAACATCCCTATCTATTTCATAATATTTACCCCCAGGACCCTTTACTATTAATTGTTGCACCCCTATATACGCAAACTTTGTATCAAATTCAGCAACTAAATCAGCATAACTGAGCAAGTCAGAGTCAAAACCTTTATTGATGTGCACATACTTCTCTTTATATCGTGGGTGTGGCTTACTAGTCAATTCCCCACCATGATGAAAAACTAACTCCAGTAGCACCATCTATAAAAGGCTACATACAACCATGAATAAAGTTAATACAACCTACCATATTAAATGCATAAAGAAGTAAAGAAGGAAAAGATGAAAGTGAAAGCTTGAACAACCAAAAAACTTTGATAAATAAAGGGAATAAGAAAAAGGTACAGAGGTAAGACAAAAAATTGGATGAGGTAATATGATAAAGAAATGGAGAGAAGCATGTGTATGAGGGACCACATAATAAACAATCCAAAGTTAGAGTCCCACCACAATAAAGTAAGGAATAAACATATAGTAATAGACCAACATGACCATCATCTTCAAAGTAAATGCAGGTGAAACATGGGACCAAATAACAACAAGTCAGCTATTAACAAATACCTCAACTCCCTTTTCAGTTAAAAAACCTTAACTGACCCTTCTTTGAAAAATAAAAGGGACCACCCATACTTGAAATACTAAAAAGGATAAATGTCTTCTAAAATAAGTACCAAATATTATCAATTCCACCAATATACCCTAACCGACCAGTAGAATCAAAAAAATAATTAGGGTATAAAGGTGAAAATCACATATAAACGCAAACGACAAAAATCCAGTCAATATCTTAGACAACAAACACCCTAAACGACAATAGAGTATTTGAAACAACAAAAACACTAAACCATAAAGCATGGTGGAAAAAACCCGAACTTTAACAAAAAAAAGTTATACTAACCCTAAGACAGTAAACAACAACCATATAAAACTAGCAGAAACATTTAGTTTTGGGGAAACGTACCTCGAACAACATTCAACAATGGAAATCAGTGTTTATTTTCAACATTCAACTCTTTTCTCTCTTGTTTCTATCGAAGATTTGCTCTCTCGTTTCTATCGATGATGCAGACCAAACAACCCTACTAGCTAATTTAGACGGGTCTATATTATTTATGTTGTGGGAAAACGGGTTATGGGTTACGAGTAAGTGGGGTGTAGAGGGGTTTTAAATTGGTGGGCCCTTTTGACATGGCAGCTGACTAGGACAATTTTAATGTGGTCAGCTGCCACAGTGTACATGCATTAGGGTTAGGGGTGTTTATTAAAAGTTCTTTAATGGTAGGGGCAAGAATGACCAAAAAGTATAACGGGGGTCACAAGTAAGCAATTAACAATAGTACAAGGGCAATTTTGACATTTTTCCCAATAATTAATTGCCACTAGAATGAACCTGTGCCCGTTTGATGCGGCAGGCTTGATAGGTCTGATAACATCCATTCCCCAAGCGGCGAATGGCCATGGTGAGCTTGTTGCATTGAGCTCGTTAGGAGGCACAGTTATCATGTCTACATGAATCTTGCAGCGATGGCATTTTCGAACATACTGGTTGCAGTCCATCTCCATAGTCATCTAGAAATAACCAGCTCGGAGTATTTTCTTGGCTAAGACGAAACCATTCATGTTCGAGCCACAGGTCCCTACATGAACCTCCTCTAATATTCTTGATGCTTCCTTTGCTTCCACACACCTTTGTAATCCCAAATCGGGAGTCCTCCTACATAGAATTTCTCCGCTGTGAAAGAAGTGATTGGACAACCTCTGCAGTATGCGCTTCTGAGTAATGTTTGCATGTTCTGGATATTCTCCTATTAACGGATACTTCTTGATGTCATGAAACCATGGTTTTCCATCTGCTTCTTGACATGAGCATAGTAAGCGGGTTGATCCTGGATTTTTACCAGGATAGGATCAATGAAGTTCTTATCTGGATGTTGAATCATGTATGATAGAGTGGCCAATGCATCGGCAAATGCATTTTGGACTCTGGAGACATGCCGGAATTCTATCTTTGTAAACCTTTTTCTCAACTCTTGTATATGATGCAAATATGGGAGTATTTTGGTGTTCTTAGTTGCCCATTCTTCTCAGACCTGATGCATGATCAAGTCGGAATCCCCAATCACTAGTAATTCCTGAATGTTCATGTTAATGGCCAGCTTGAACCCTAAGATGCAAGCTTCGTACTCGGCGAAGCTGTTGGTGCACGGGAACTTGAGTTTGGCAGACACCGGAAAATGCTAACCTATTTTTGATACTAAAACTACCCCTATGCCTACTCTTTTAAAATTTGTTGCACCATCAAAAAATATTCTCCAGCCATCATAGGATTATGCAATGTCTTCTCCTATGAAAGAGACCTCCTCATTGGGAAAACACATTTTTAGAGGCTTGTATTCTCTGCCAACGGGATTTTTGGCAAGATGATCTGCTAGTGCTTTTCCTTTGATTGCTTTCTCGGTCACGTAGACAATATAAAATTCGCTCAGCAGGATTTGCCATTTGGCTAGCTGGCCCATGGGCATTGTCTTCTGAAAGATGTACTTCAGTGGATCCATCATTGATATGACATAAGTGGTATAGGCACAGAAATAATGCCTCAACTTCTGAGCTACCCAAGTCAGAGCACTACAAGCGCGTGTTAGCAGGGAGTACCGGGCCTCGTACGGGGTGAACTTCTTGCTAAGATACTAGATGACATGCTCATTTCTCCCTATTTCATCATATTGTCCCAAAACATAACTGAATGCCCCATCCAGTACTGCAAGGTAGAGAAATAGCTGTCTACCTGGTTCGGGCATGTTGTTAGAAGCTTCCTCCAACTTGATTATTGATGTAAGCAATGACATCAATAGATGGTAGGTGAGATGGGAATATTGCAAATTGATCCTTCTTAATAGGTGAGATTTGCACTTTTGGTCCCTATCTCAAAACTATAAATACCCCCCTCATCTCATTGTTTTAAACACACCAAAATATTAAATACTCATCTAAGAGTTTGAGAGAAAGAGAGATTTTTTCTTTAGAAAGTTTTTCTAAAGGGGGAGTGACAAAATAGTGAGTAAAATACTAGTTGGGTATTTTCGGGAAACACTTTTGTGTGCGCCACTATTTTGGGTAGAGCTCGGAAAATTGTTGTACCTCCAAATTATTGGAGAAGTCTCTTTTTGTAAGCCTACTAAAAGTTTTAGTGGAAGTTGGTGCCGGGTTTGTGGACGTAGCCTAAACGTTTTAGGTGAACCACGTTAAATTCTTTGTGTCATTTATTTTTCGTTGATCATTTATTTTTCCACTGTGCAGTAGTGTTTAGTGCCACCGGGTCCCAACAAGTGGTATCAGAGCTTTGGTTAGAATACTATTCATACGTATGGTACTATTCATACGTACGTGTACTATTTATCCATACGGCCACTATTCATACCTACGGTTACTATTCACCGTCGGGAATATGGAGGCAAGGACAAGCAAGATGGTCAACCTGAACAGCACAAATTACCACTTATGGAGAAACAAGATGAAGGATCTCCTGTTCGTGACGAAGATGCACCTGCCGGTGTTTAGTGCTCAGAAACCTGAAGACAAGTCAGACGAGGACTAGAATTTGAGCACAACCAAGTGTGCGGCTACATACGGCAATTTGTTGAAGACAATGTGTACAACCATATTTCTGGTGTGACACATGCAAGGTCGTTATGGAACAAGCTCGAGGAGTTGTATGCCTCTAAAACAGGTAACAACAAATTATTTTACTTGACAAAATTAATGCAAGTAAAATATGTAGAAGGGACAACTGTGGCGGATCACCTTAATGAAATACAAGGGATTGTCGACCAGTTGTCGGGAATGGGCATAAAGTTCGATGACGAGGTACTTGCTCTTATGGTGCTGGCAACACTCCTAGAGTCATGGGAAACCTTGAAGGTTTCAATCACCAATTCTGCACCCAACGGTGTGGTAAACATGGAGACAATCAAGAGTGGCATTCTAAATGAAGAAATGAGACGCCGATCACAAGGATCATCTTCTTCATCAGAGGTGTTGGCTGTTACGACCAGGGGGAGAAGTCAAAACAAGGTCCAGAGTAACAGAGATAAGAGCAGAGGTAGATCCAACAAATTTGCACATGTTGAGTGCCATTACTACAAAAAGAAGGGCCATATCAAAAGATTTTGCCGACAGTTCCAAAATGACCAGAAGAAGAACAAAGGCAAAAAGGAGAAACCCGAAGAAAGCAATGATGATGAAGCGAACTCCTTTGGTGAGTTTAACATTGTCTACGATGACGACATTATCAATATGACAACCCAAGAGATGACATGGGTGATTGATAGTGGAGCTACCATTCATGCAACGCCACGGAGAGAACTCTTCTCATCTTACACACCCAGAGACTTCGATCGTGTAAAAATGGGAAATGCCAATTTCTCAACAGTTGTAGGCAAAGGAAATGTTTGCCTAGAGACCATGAATGGGATGAAGCTACTTTTAAGAGATGTCAGGCATGTTCCAGATATGCGCCTGAATCTCCATAGGCAAGCTTGATGAGGAAGATTACTGCAATACCTTTCATAATGGCCAATGGAAGCTCACGAAAGGCTCATTGGTGGTGGCGCGGGGCACGAAGCAGTCAAAGTTGTACGTGACCCAGGCACGCATCTCCCAACAAGTTATAAATTTTGCGGAGAATGATAGCAAAATCAATTTGTGGCATAGACGTCTTGGCCACATGAGTGAAAAGTCAATGGCGCGTTTGGTGAAGAAGAACGCCTTACCGGGTCTAAACCAGATCCAGTTGAAGAAGTGTGCTGACTGTTTAGCTGGGAAACAAAACAGAGTTTCATTCAAAAGATTCCCTCCTTCCAGAAAGCAAGACGTGTTGGATCTGGTACACTCAGATGTATGCGGGCCTTTCAAGAAGTCCCTCGGTGATGCCCGATATTTCGTGACCTTTATTGATGATCATTCACGAAAGACATGGGTATACACGCTGAAGACCAAGGATCAAGTGTTTCAAGTTTTCAAACAATTTCTGACCTTGGTGGAAAGAGAGACTGGTAAGAAGTTGAAGTGCATCCGGACAGACAATGGCGGTGAATACCAGGGTCAATTTGATGCTTATTGTAAAGAGCATGGTATTCGACATCAGTTCACACCTCCTAAAACTCCACAGTTGAATGGCTTGGCTGAGAGGATGAACAGAACTTTGATCGAGAGAACCGGATGTTTACTCTCTCATTCAAAGTTACCAAAGGCTTTCTGGGGGTGAAGCACTAGTTACAGCAGCCTATGTGCTAAACCATTCACCCCGTGTCCCTCTTCAGTACGAGGCTCCAGAAAAGATTTGGTCAGGAAGAGATATCTCTTATGATCAATTGCGGGTATTTGGCTGCAAAGCCTATGTCCATGTTCCGAAGGATGAAAGGAGCAAACTTGATGTCAAGACAAGGGAGTGTGTATTCATCGGCTATGGTCAAGACATGCTTGGCTATAAATTCTATGATCCGGTGCAGAAGAAGCTCGTCAAGAGTCGAGATGTTGTGTTCATTGAGGACCAAACAATTGAAGACATTGACAAAGTAGAGAAGTCCACTGATGATTCTGCTGAGTTTGAGTTGCCTCCAACAATGGTGCCGATACAAGTTGGAGACGATGTTCAGGATAATCAACCTGAAGCCCCTGATCTTCCAAATGAATATGAACCAGCAGATGCTGAAGGTAACGAGGATAATGGTGATGATGATGCAGACGAGGATGATCAACCTCAACAAGCAATCCTCAACAACCCTCCTTATCACACAAGATCTGGAAGAATTGTGCAACAGTCTACCAGATATCCTCCACATGAGTATGTGTTACTCACTGACGGGGGAGAACCTGATAGCTTTGAAGAAGTTGTTAATGATGAACATAAGGATAAGTGGATAGAAGCCATTCAAGACAAGATGAAGTCTTTGCATGAGAACAAGACGTTTGACCTGGTGAAGTTGCCGAAAGGCAAGAGAGCTTTGAAGAATAAGTGGGTGTTCAAGATCAAGCATGATGAACACAGTTCGTGTCCGAGATTCAAAGCAAGATTGGTCGTCAAAGGTTTCAATCAAAGGAAAGGTATTGACTTTGATGAAATATTCTCACCAGTTGTGAAAATGACCTCAATACGCACGGTGCTGGGATTAGCAGCAAGCCTCAACCTGGAGGTTGAGAAGATGGATGTAAAAACCGCCTTCCTACACGGTGATTTGGAAGAGGAGATATACATGGAGCAACCAGACGGTTTCCAGCAAAAGGAGAAAGAGGACTGCGTTTGTAGATTGAGAAAAAGCCTCTATGGCTTAAAACAGTCACCAAGGCAGTGGTACAAGAAGTTCAAGTCGGTGATGGGGCAACACGGCTACAAGAAGACAACTTCAGACCATTGTGTGTTCGTTCAGAAGTTTTCTGACGATGATTTTATCATCCTATTGCTCTATATGGATGATATGTTGATTGTTGGCCGGAATGTTTCTAGAATTAATAGCTTGAAAGAGCAGCTAAGCAAGTTCTTCGACATGAAAGACTTGGGGCCAGCAAAACGGATCCTTGGGATGAGGATTATGCGAGACCGAGAAGCCAAGAAGTTATGGTTGTCTCAGGAGAAGTACATCGAGAAGGTACTTCAACGGTTCAACATGGAGAAAACTAAAGCAGTTAGCTGTCCTCTTGCTAACCACTTTAGATTGAGCATCAAGCAAAGCCCGTCAACAGATGATGAGAGAAGAAAGATGGAGCGGATTCCATATGCTTCAGCAGTAGGAAGTTTGATGTATGCCATGGTTTGTACACGGCCAGATATCGCTCACGCTGTAGGAGTGGTAAGTAGATTTCTTTCTAATCCGGGAAAGGAACATTGGGATGCTGTTAAGTGGATTCTCAGGTATCTTCGAGGAACCTCCAAACTATGCTTGTATTTTGGAGAAGACAACCCTGTGTTGGTTGGCTATACTGATGCAGATATGGCCGGAGATGTTGATTCTAGAAAATCAACTTCAGGATACTTGATTAACTTTTCAGGGGGAGCTGTGTCATGGCAATCAAAGTTGCAAAAATGTGTTGCACCATCAACTACTGAAGCTAAATTCATTGCAGCAACGAAAGCTTGGAAAGAACTGCTATGGATGAAGAAGTTCTTAACTGAACTTGGATTTTCGCAAGACGGTTATCACCTATTTTGTGATAGTCAAAGTGCTATCCACCTTGCGAAGAATGCCTCATTCCATTCCAGATCCAAGCATATTGATGTTAGATATAATTGGATCAGGGATGTGTTAGAGAAGAAGATGTTGCGGCTTGAAAAGATCCATACAGATGAAAACGGATCAGACATGTTGACCAAAACTGTACCAAAGGGTAAATTTGAGTTCTGCAGAGAAGCTGCAGGGATATGAGACTCTCCAAGTAGTCGGAAGGGGGAGAATTGTCAGAAGCTTCCTCCAACTGTAAGCAATGACATCAATAGATGGTAGGTGAGGTAGGTGAGATGGGAATATTGCAAATTGATCCTTCTTGATAGGTGAGATTTGCACTTTTGGTCCCTATCTCAAAACTATAAATACTCCCCTCATCTCATTGTTTTAAACACACCAAAATATTCAATACTCATCTAAGAGTTTGAGAGAAAGAGAGAGTTTTTCTTTAGAAAGTTTTTCTAAAGGGGGAGTGACAAAATAGTGAGTAAAACACTAGTCGGGTATTTTCGGGAAACACTTTTGTGTGCGCCACCATTTTGGGTAGAGCTCGGGAAATTGTTGTACCTCCAAATTATTGGAGAAGTCTCTATTTGTAAGCCTACTAAAAGTTTTAGTAGAAGTTGGTGCCGGGTTTGTGGACGTAGCCTAAACGTTTTAGGTGAACCACGTTAAATTCTTTGTGTCATTTATTTTTCGTTGATCATTTATTTTTCCACTGTGCAGTAGTGTTTAGTGCCACCGGGTCCTAACACATGTATGATTTAATTTTTGAGTACTTGTATAGAGTACTTGTATTTTTGATTTAATTTTTAAATAAGCATGTGTGAACCTGTGGGTAATTTGGCTAGCGGTCAATGAGGGCACCTTTGGCCCCAAGTTTAGGGGCTTGCCCTACTTTTTAATCATTTAAACCTTTTAATTAGACATGATTTTATTTCTTTATAGTTTCTTTTTCTTTTCTGGTTACTCGGCCTTAAGTTATTCATTAAAGTGAATGCTTTCACTAAAATATTTCATGAAATATAATATTGTGATCCCATTTTTTTCTCGTGAAGATTATCACTGATAATAGTAGATTGCAAAATCTCACAAATTTTTTTTACATGTTATTATGTAATGAAGTACTAGAAAAAGATAACAAAATGAGACTTAAACTCCCATTATAATTAAAAATAAATAATGCAAATTACGCATTTACACGAATAGAAGTACAGAAAAAGATTTAGTTAATAGGATGGATGAATAATTTTTAATGATTTTTAGCTTGCTATATATAACATAAGATATTTAAAACTTTATGTAATGACTCTATTATTGATAGTTTTCAACATGAAAACTCGTAGAAGACATAAATAATTGTATAATATTAAATAGAGTTTACTCATTCTATACACTGGAAATCGGGGCTACCCGATTCCATTGTTTAATCGAGATAGGAAGCAAGGACGTGGAGTCATCCCTAGGTCTACCACGATGGAGGAAAGAAAAGGCAGACTTTGAGGGATGTCTGCCTGGCTTGATAACAGAAAATGAGAGATATTCGTGATTGGTCGAGAATCGTGACATGAATCACGGAATGGATCGATCTGGAGTGATTAATTAGAGGTTAACATGATTTCCTACTATAATTAAAAGTGTTCCTTATTTAGGACTTCCCTATTATATAAAGAGGAATACCATTCATTTGTAAATCATTGTTCACTAATAATAATACACATATCCACTGTTCTTTTATCTTGCTTAGCGTTCATTACTGTTACTTGTTGTTGATTCATTTCTTTACTGTTATTACTATTGCTCCATCTCGAGAATGTCTTAGTTCAAGGTAAAATTTCCACTCGCATATTGATTTGATCTATCCAATCTCCTAATTTATGTATTTAATTTACTATTTATCAATTGGCATGGAATTCAATTACATATCCTTAAAACCATAATATAGGTTTAATTGTTACTCAAATTTTAGGGTAAATATCCCACCGTGGACTAAGGATAATAGTGATTATCCGGTGCTGATTCTGATAACACACATTATTTCACACTTGTTCAGTCAAGTACTTTTGCTTTCAGGATAAAACATGTCAAACTCACAAAATGCACTGGTGATAAAGGTCTTAGGTTTCATGGGAAAACAACAATATAATTCCTCTAGAAGGCGAGGTGCCACCGGTTAATATCGGGGAAGCACCAGTTGTCAATCCGGTCGGTGTCATTTTGCACGCTGCTTTAAATGCGGATCTGAGTGCGGACCCCGAAGGGAGTGTACGCAGGTAAGGACGATCTGATGGACAAGGTATAGAGGGCAGAAGAGATGGAGGAGTTAGCCTCCAGGTGATATTCGGGATGCTAGAAGCTTAGCAGGCCGCTATTGCTCAGCTTCAAAGTCAACGTAAAACTCCGAGTGGGGTTGAGACAAAAATCACTCATCATACCGAGCCAGTGCCAGAAAGGTTGAATGGTAATAGGTCAGAAACTAATCCTAGAATAATAAACTGCTCGAGGAGATCATCAATAGAATCGAGTCACGAGAGAAGAAAATTGAAGCTTATGATAAAAAGGTAGAGACATACAACTCTCGAGTTGATCAGATACCGGAGTACCGCCAATCTTGAAAGGGATGGATTCGAATAAGTTAGTACAAAAGTCATTTCATCAAAGTGCAATTCCGAAGCCTATACCAAAGAAGTTCTATATGGCTGACATACCCAAATATAACGGGACCACCGATCCCAACAAGCATGTTATTTCATGTACATGCTCCATCAAGGGTAAAAATTTAGAAGATGATGAAATTGAATATGTGCTGTAGAAAAAGTTCAGAGAGACCCTTTCAAAGGGAGAAATGATTTGGTATCATAACGTGTTGCTAAATTCCATCGACTCATTTGTCATGTTAGCAGATTCTTTCGTAAAGGCACATGCAAAGGCCATAAAGGTCACAATATGAAAATCGAACCTTTTCAATATAAGACAAAGGGATAACAAAATGCTGAAGGAGTTCGTATCCCGATTTCAAACGGAACGCATGGAGTTGCCACTGGTCACAGATGATTAGGGCATTCAAGCTTTCACCCAAGTGTTGAACGAGCGGAGTTCGATAGCATCACGTCAGTTGAAATAAAATTTAATTTAGTATCTAACTGTAACTTGAGAAGATATGCACAATCAATATTAATCGAACATCAGGTTCGAGGGCGACCAATTAGGATCCCCTTCTAGTTAAGTACATCCAAATATGTCGGCAACTAAAACCCACAAGGACATCAATTTGGAGCCAAGGTCGAACAGAGAATGATATCAACCATATCCCGTATAATGAAGGAACAATGGTTCAAGACGCAATTCTGCCCGGAATGATTGAAGAAATGATTGAGTACATAATTCTTGGGGACTTATGAGTACAAATGGTTTTGATAAGCATGCCATCCCACAAAGAACACTAGTATTAACGCATCAGGCATTGTATTGACAATCGGAAAGATCAATGATACTAGGTGGCCCAGACCCATTTAGACCGATCCTTCCCAAAGAAAACCAAATTTGATATGCAAGTATCATGAAACACATTGTCACTGGATAGAGGATTACATGCAATTAAGGGATAAGTTAGCCCGTCTATTCAAGGAGGGCTACATTTGAGTGTTCCTCATCGATCGAGCCAAGAATCATTTCCGAGAATGCCATGCTAATAGGAAAAATGAACATGAGGAACCGAAACATGTCATTCATATGATTGTCAGAGGGGTCAACATTCTATAGGGACCCATATTAAAATGCACTAAGGCATCAATTACTAGGGGAAAATGAACCCAAGATTATATGCTCGAAGGCTCCTTATCATTTGACGACGAAGAAGCAAAAGGCATTTCTCAGCCGACGCTCTGCTAATTTCTGCCTTATTGAACAAAGTTTAAGTTAAGTGTGTTTTGTGGATCCAGGTAGCTCGGCGAATATCATTCGATCGATGTTTATGGAGCAGCTCGGCCTATAAGATCAAATCGTGACTGCCGCTCGGGTCTTAAATTGCTTCAATATGGCTAGTGAAACGACTAAAAGGGAGATTATTCTACCAGTGAACGTGGTTAGAACCATTCATGATACCAATTTCGACATGATCAAGGGCGACAAGAGGTACAATGCCCTACTAGGAAAGCCTTGGATCCACAATATAAGGGCAGTCGCTTCGGCTCTACACTAAATGATGAAATTCCCAACATTGGACGGTGTAAAGACAATATACATTAAGCATCATGCTACAAAGGAAAGGTTTTTGGTTGATGAGGTAACACCAATATTGATGTTATCAACCTCGAAAAGGTCGAGCATTAAAGTAAAACAGGAAGCCAAATAGCAATTACAGCCACCAGCCTCGACCGAATCGTAGAAATAGTAGATAGAAGAAGTCGAGGAGGATATTCTAACCCCTCGAACTTTTATTGTTCTAGAAGATTCTGAATCCACCAAATCATTGGCCGAATAGCAGAAACAGATTATATTTATCGAGTATCTTCCCAAGTGAAAGGTATACCTGGGAACGGGATTAACCCTCAAACTTAGGAAAAAGCTTATTCAATTTATTATTAATAACATAGATTGTTTTGCTTGGTCTCATTTAGACATGACAGGGATCTCATCGGAGATAGCGATGTATCACCTAAGCCTTGACCCTCGGTTCAAACAGGTGAAACAAAAGAGAAGACCCCAGTCCGAGGTAAAGCACGCATTCATAAAGGACAAGGTAACTAAACTTCTCAAAATAGGATCTATTTGGGAGGTGAAATATCCCGAAAGGGTAGCCAATGTAGTCGTAGTCCCTAAAATATGGAACAAACTTAGAATGTTTGTAGATTATAAAGATTTAAACAAGGCATGCACCAAAAATGCTTTTCCACTGCCTAACACCGATTGCATGATCAATGCCACGGCTGGCCACGAGGTCCTTACCTTTCTCGATGCCTATTCCAGGTACAACAAAATTCAAATGAACCCAGAAGAATAGGGAAAGACTTCATTATCAACAAGTATGGAACACATTGTTAAAATGTAATGCCTTTTGGGCTAAAAATGTAAGAGCTACCTACCAACTCCTAGTAAATAAAATGTTTGAATGCCAAATAGGTAAGTCAATGGAAATTGCGGTATTTGGCAGTATCAAAAATTGTGATAAGTGGTGTCCTAGTTCGAGACGAGAAAAGTATGCAATTTACCATTAATCATGTAAGTCGAACCTGAGGAGAAATAGAAAATATATATTTGCACTTAAAGAAATTGGCACTTGCACCGATAAGAGCCTCTAGAAAGTTAAAATCATACTTTCAATGTCACCCCATATGCGTGTTAACAAATTACCCACTTCGTAATATTTTACAAAAGACCGAACTATCGGGCCGATTGGCCAAATGGTTCATCGAACTCAGTGGGGAAGGTATCAAGTATCAACCCCGAATGACCATCAAGTCTCAAATGTTAGCAAACTTCATGGCCGATTTCACGCCAACCCTCATACCCGAAGTTGAAAAGGAACTCTTGTTTAAATCGGGCACATCATCGGGTGTATGGACCCTTTTCACAGATAGTGCTTTGAATGTGAAGAGGTCCAGGCTAGGCATCATTTTTAAGCAGCCCACGGGTAGCACTATTAGGTAGTCTATCAAAACATCTAGTTTGACTAACAATGAGGCCGAGTACATGGCCATGATTGTAGCTCTCGAGCTAGCTAGAAGCTTGGGAGCAGAAGTCAATGAAGCCAAGTGTGACTCTTTACTGGTGGCAAACCAAGCAAACAAAACATTTGAAGTTCGAGAGGATAGAGCGCAAAGGTATTTGGACAAGCTGTAGGTAAATGCACCGTTTCAATGAATGGACTTTACATCATGTACCTCGAGAACAAAGAAGTGAGGTCGATGGCCTTATAAATTTGGGGTCATCAGTCGAGGAAGACGAGATCAGCTCGGGGACTGTCGTTCAACTCTCGAGATCCATGATCAAAGAAGGTCATGCCGAGATAAACTCTACAAGCTTAACCTGGGATTGGAGGAACAAATATATTGAATACTTGAAGAACGGAAAGCTCCCATCGGACCCTAAAGAGTCGAGGGCCCTACGGACAAAAGTTGTTCGGTTCACATTGGTTGAAGATAGAACATTATATAGAAAGACTATCAATGGACCATTGGTAGTATGTTTAGGACTAGAGTACACTAGTTATGTTTTAGGAGAGATCTATGAAGGCTCTTGTGGGAACCACTCTAGCACCGAATCACTAATTCACAAAAACATTAGAGCGTGATACTAATGGGATAGCATGGAAAAAAACACTAAGGAGTTTGTTCAAAAATGTGATAAATGTCAATGTTTTGCACCAATGATCCATAAGCCCGAAGAACAACTTCATTTAATTCTATCCCCATGGCCATTCATAAAATGGGAGATGGATATTGTCGGCCCTCTACCAACGGCCCGATGCAAAACTAAGTTTATTTTATTTATGACTGACTATTTCTCTAAGTTGGTTGAAGCACAGACTTTCGAGAAAGTGAGAAAAAAAAGGTTATAGACTTCATCTAGGATCACATCGTATGTTGATTTAGGATACCCGCTTATATAGTGTATGATAATGGAAAATAATTTATCAGCTACAAAGTAATGAAATTTATTTAAAAGCACAGAATAAAAAGGATATTTTCAACACCGCATCACCCTAGTGGAATGGACAGGCTGAATTGACGAACAAGACCATCATTCAAAACTTAAAGAAAAGGTTGAATAATGCTAATGTGAAGTGGAGAGAAATTTTACCCGAAGTCCTTTGGGCATATCGAACAACATCAAAGTCCATTACGGTGGCAACCCTGTTCTCCTTAGTAGATGGCTCCTAGGCCTTGATTTTAGTCAAAGTCGGGGAACCTAACACTAGATTTGGACATGCAATGGAAGAATCAAATCATGAGGCTATGAATACTAGCCTCGAACTATTGGATAAAAAAAGAGAAGCTACACTTGTTCGGATGGCTATGAAAAAGCAAAGAATCAAGAGATATTATTATAGAAGAACCAACCATCGCCACTTCAGAATTGGGGACTTAGTTCTAAAGGAAGTCACCGTTAATACTCGAGACCCAACAAAGGAAAACTAGTCCCAAATTGGGAAGGACCATATAAGGTCCTCAGTGTCATCAGAAAGGGATCTTACAATACTTGGCACAATGGAGGGCGAACGATTGCCAAATAGATTGCCAAACAATTGGAATATATCAATCCTCAAATGGCATTATTACTAAGGTATGACTTTCCCCCTTTCCATTTGTATTTGATATTAACTTATTACAGCTATTGGATCGAAGACATGGAGAAACTCTTCAACATGAGGACCTTAGGTTTTAAAGCACGCATTGCACTTTTTTTTAGATCGGTTTTATTCCGAAAAGGGTTTTCCCAATGAGGTTTTTAACAAGGCAACAATTATGTTCTACCTGAGAAAAATCTAACTGTATTGAAGTCTTCTTTACAGTCAACCTTGAATACTGGGGGGCATCACCCTCAGATGTTATATTTTCGAGGAAAATACTTCATGTCAAAGGATCTTGATAGGGAACTTTGTAATCGGCCAAATAGTCAAATGAACCGTGTCCATATAGATTAGTCGAGTCCCATGCCAAAACATGTATGCATGTAAAGATTAATCCAAGAAGTATTCTTTCTATATCAAATATTTTGTATCTCAAAGAAAATTTGCTACTATACGAGCTCAATACTTATGATTTTGTGACAAAATAGCTCAAGGTCCAAGCGCAAATATGCCTCAAACACTAGGGGACTATCGTCGACGATCCACATATTCAGGATATCTAAACTCGAATTCATAAGACCTCAAAGAGGAACCCATCAATCTATAGGCCAAGGCCATCATTCTCGGGGACTAATGCTTCAAACAAGTTTGAAGTGCTAGTGGGGAATAAGCCTAAGAGGCATACCCAAAGGCTACGGCCAAATTAATGCGACTCGGAGACGTCCTAATCCCGCAATAACTATAGGCCATCGAATTCTTTGAAAAGCGATTAAAAAGGCTACCCTCAACAAATAATCAAAAGGGCTTCGAGAAAAATCAACCCTAAAAAACCTTAAGAGATATCAAATTATATTAACACAAACATGCTATGGCACAAATAGCAGAGGGGCTTTAATCGACACCGAACCTCAAAAAACCCAATAGGTAAAAATTACATACTAAGGCATAAATAAATTTTTACTAAGTATTTTAAGCCGAAAGATGGGAATAATAGCCATCTTTTATAGGCCATATTGGCCCAATCTAAAGAGCTAAGGGTCAATACACTTAGAGTTCGATCTTGTTCTCATTTCATTTGATAAGTGTTCGACTATTCCGAGTCCAAATAAAAACTAACCTGACTACGCCGCGAGGATTCATCATTATTCCACACAACCCTAAAGGGCCTATGTTTCAAGTTTGAAGCTTATTCAAACTCAACTATGGTGACTTCGAGGAAGCAACCCAAAACCAAAATCTCGAACGCATCGTTCAAAGCATAAGATTGTGCTAAAGTTTTACAAGGCAAAAAAATATGTTTGTAGATAAAAACTGAGAAGGCATTCAAAAGGGGAAATTTCTTTATATATATGGGGAAAAATATGTACAATGGGCCAATGGGGTGTCTTACAAAAAAGAGGAAAAATAAAATCCTAACTATGCCTAGGTTGGTTTCGCCCTCAGGGGCAGCTTCTCCTTCGGGCCCCTCATCGCTATCGGACCTGCCTTGGCTGCCTTTATCTTCATCATCATCATCGGAGGAGACAAGTAACCTGGCATCAGTTTCAAGCTCCTTATCTTGAGCTATCTCTTTGGAGAGGTCAAAACCTCGAGCATGGATTTCCTCGAGGGTCGCCCCCCGAGAATGGCACTTTGCCAAGTCATTTCTCCATCGCTCTCGATTAGAAGCCTCCATTAGATGCGTTTGAGTAGCCTCCTCATTGTCCAAGTACATGGCTATGGACTTGTCAGCCATAATCTTTGTCTTTCGACCTCTGCCTTGGCCTCAGCAACCTCGGCTTCAAGCTCCTCGATCCTTTTAGCCCGGGATGAGCTTTTCTCTTTAATGCTCTGAAGTTGGACCTCGGTCGATGATAGTTTTGCCAAAGTATCTTCTTTCTCCATAGCAAGGCGGCCCATGTTCTCCTTCCATCGATCACAGTCAACTTTGATTTGATCGACTTCCCCTGGAGAAACTCGGTCCTTTCCAGCTTTTCCTACAGTAGAGATATTAAAGTATTAGCCTCCATAGTTAGGCTGAGACTATACTCATTCAAAAGGATAGTTATCTTCTCATATAGCTCGTCCTCTTCCTTACGAGCCTGGGCAAAGTCTGTTCGAAGGTCCTTGAGCTCCTCATCCGTTTGATTGCAAAGGAGCTTTGAAACAGTCCTCTACTCTGAGGTCTTCTAGAGCTCGGTCTCACATTGGCTCAGGTCGGCTCGAGACTTGGTAAAAGCCTACGTAAAAAAGGTATAAGATAGGTTAAAGGGAGAATAAGGAAGAGAAAATTGCAACAACGCATATTAGCTTACTTGATATAAAAGGCATTAGGAATCTTGAAAAATGGTAGATACATCATTGAGATCAGCGACATCATCAACCCTAGTAAAGCAATCCTACAAGGGATCCACTTCATAAGGGACTCCGCCTATGTTGGGGAATTGAAGAGCTCGAGCGTCCCTTATAGCCTCCTAAGAAAAGGCTGGTAGAGAAGGAGAGTGACTAATTGTCACATTCCTGAGTGAATCATTTGGGGTGCTCTGTTAAGCACTTGGGGTCTTAGAACCGGCCCCATCTTGCATACTTGTTGATGTCTGAGGGAAAACCTTAACCTCGGGTGATTCGGGGGTTTTGCTCGAGTTTTTCTTCAAAGCCTCCTCATCATGATGTAGGGTATTGACAATCGCCTTCGGCTCAAAAGGCATGGCATCCTCGACCGTCTTTCTTGCCCGAACCACTAGCGCTGAGTCATCGCCCCCATCTTTTTCTTTTTCTCCCAGCTAGTGGACCATTTCTACAGTCACAGGGATGAGATTTTTCCTACGTCTTCGAATTGGAGCCCTTTTAGGTTTGGGGACTTCGAACTCCGAGATCCTATTCATCATGTTATCTTTCCCCTACTTCGGGATCGGGGACTCGGCCTTATTTCCTCGCGAGGCTGGCCTCATTTCAGCGACATCTCCAAGACCGGCATAAAAGAGAGTTAAGTTCAAATAAAGAGAACCATTATAGAAAAAAGGCGTCGAAAGCTTACAGGATAAACTTACCATGATTTTGCCCCTTGCCAAGTCACGCCAGCAGCGCTCGGTATGGGAGGAAGTCGAGGCCAACTTTCGAACCTAATCTTCGATGTCAGTGACCACGTGATGCATCCAAGCAATCGTTTCTTAATAAATAAAGGCATTGCAAAAAGAAAAAAATAAAAAAATAAAAATAAATGGAGCATGAAGACTAATGGGTAATACATTACTTACGATCAGGGTTCCACTTCTTAGGGAACAGTAGTTTCTCCTCTAGGATCAGGTTGCAGGTCCTTAACCGCAAGAACCGTTTCATCCAACCCTGGTACTTGTCCTCATAGTTACTCGCAAAAAGTCATTTATCGCTCGGTGTTGGAGCTTGATTAACTCTTCAAAAAGCCGAGGTCGATATAACATATAAGGTGGTTGAGACTGAACTCCAGCCCTTTGGCCTTGTTGGAAAATAAGCGGAGCATGATCACTATACCCCAGAATGAGGGGTGAACCTGGCTGAGGGTGACCTAATACCTCTTGCAAAAATTGATAATGCATGGGTCGAAAGGACCAGTGTGAAGAAGTAAGTGTAGACACTTAGGAACCCCTCCACATATGTGATAATGCTCTCTTCAGGAGCGGGAATTTGTACAACGACCTCGGCCCCTAGTTACCGTCTCTCTTTACAGCCTCGAGGTGTTTTACTGATATCGAGAAAATATATCTCGATACGCATTCACATCGGCTAGGGATTTATGGAGCGCTCTCGACTTTAAAGTCAGATTTTAAGGTACAAGGGCTGGAAACAAACTCTTGAGGGAGCTGTTCCACCGGTGTTTTATCACCGGCCGGCCGGGAAAAGAGGAAGAAGCTTTCTCTTTTTGTTGGACAGTCTTGGAGGTTTTCGCCATTGATTCAGGTAGAATGAAGCAGAAAGAGATGAAAATTGGTATTTTTGGTACTAATTAAGTTGACTCAAGTCGTTTCTTGGTGTTTTCCTCTAATAAACGAGAGGACTATCTGTATACGGCGAAAATCGGGGATACCCTATTTTATTCTTTGGTCACGATAGGAATGTCATGTCAAAGATCTAGGACGTCGAGTCATCCTGAGGTCGACCTCGATGGCAGACAGAAAGAGGAAGTCTTTGAGGGATGTCTGCCTGGCTTGATAACAAAAAAGATGAGATATTCGCGATTGATCGAGAATCGTGGTATGAATCTCAGAACAGATCGATCTGCAATGGTTAATTAGATGTTAATATGATTTTCTAATATAATTAAAAGTGTACCTTATTTAGGACTCCCCTATTATATAAAGAGGGATTCCATTCATTTGTAAGAATCATTATTCACTAATAATAATACACATATGCTATTTTATCTTGCTTACTATTCATTACTGTTCATCATGTTGTTTTATTTCTTTACTGTTATTACTATTGCTCCATCTCGAGAACGTCTTGGATCGAGGTCGAGATTCCACTCGCATACTAGTTTGATCTATCTAATCTCCTAATTTATCTATTTAATTCCTTGTTTATCAATTGGCGTCGAATTGAATCATATATTCTTCAAACCACAATATTAGGTTAATTATTACTCGAATTTTAGGATAAACACTCTTCAACTCTGATAACTATATTTTTTTTATTCATTTGCCACTACTATTAGTGCGCATATAGCTTCAAATAGGAGCGGACTTATGTAGAACAGAGAAGGTGGTACGCCATCTGGACGCTCGGATAAATTTTTACATATTTACTGGTATTTCACTAAACATTTGTATATTAGAAATAAGTGGCACCCGGAAGCACAAAACGCCCCCAGGTTCCATGGCTAATGATCAACTTTTGCACGGGGAAGGTGAATATCGAGACCAACAAGGGTAATCCAGTGCGCTCTTCCACTTGGTCCCTTTTTTTATTTTTTATGATCTTTTCTTCTCTTTTTCTTAATTTCACTGATTTTCTTCATCTTTATTTTTTCTCTTTGTACAACCTCATTTTTATTATTTAGTTGAAATATATCTTTCGTACTATTATCTTTTTCTAAATTTTAAACTTTTTATGTGAATAAGATTTTAATCATTTTTTTAGTCCATCTAATGTTTTTTTTCTTGATTTCGATAAAGGACGAAATATTTTCAGTTTGGTTATTTATTTATGCAGACAAGAGGGGTTGCTATGATGGTAAGCAACCTCCACTTCCAATCGAGAGGTTGTGAGTTCGAGTCTCCCCAAGAGCAAGGTGGGAAGTTCTTGGAGGGAAGGATGCCGGGGGTCTATTTGGAAACAGCCTCTCTACCCCAGGATAGGGGTAAGGTCTGCGTACACACTATCCTCCCCAGACCCTACTAAGTGGGATTATACTGGGTTGTTGTTGTTGTTGTTATTTATTTATGCAGCAAACCGAACTAATTAAAAAATAAAACTAAATCAAGTTAACTCAAAGCAGAGTGAAGCGAAATATTGTATACCCTAATTCGATTTCCTCGACTACCGGTAGGTTTATATTAAATACAGTGACACTCATAGCTATCAAATTTTGAATGCATATATCACAATATTAACTGTTATACGAACACGCTAACGTGATAAGTCATAAGGGAATGTAAACGCTAGAACGATCGTAACGGACATGGACAAGAATTCTTGGCTATGCTCATGAAGATGGCAAACAAGTAGTTGGCAGTTTTCAAGACAGCTGTAATAGCGGTAACTAAGGTTTTTGAAGCTTTTGAAAGCTCCAAAACATTTGTTCTTCTACAGATCATATGTTGGCCAAACTTTTTCGCTTTAGGCAATCCATACCCTAGACACGCTAGCTATCCAATCCACAGTCTCGCCTCAGGTAGGCCGGCCGCCCACTAAGGAGTAAGGGCTCCCTCTAAGAAGTTCTCAATTCATTGGGTGACTCAAGATTTTTGGTTAAGGGTGAATAATTTTAACTAGAGGTGTACATAGGCCGGGCAGGTTCGGAATTTATAATTACCAAACCAAACCACTTATATCAGATTATTAAATCTAAAGACCAAACCAAATCAATAAACTCGAGTTTTTCACTTTCGATTTTTCTCGGGTTTTCGGGTTTTTTTCGGTAAAATCTCCGTAGAACAAAACATATAAACTGTGCTCTACTAGTAAGATATAACTATACAAAGTAGTTTTCAAGAAAATAATACAAAATATTAAAATATCATGGCATTATCCTAAAATATTCAACAATAAAGACAATAAAATTATATAATATAAATATTGCTAATTAAAAGATATAATAAGAATAAACATAATCTAAAAATAATAAGTCATGATAAAATAAGTAGAATAATAATGGAGTGTCAATCACATGACTAAACACCAATAGAGAAAAAATAAAAATATATTATGCATTTTTATCTAAATAATTGCAAAACAAAATATAAATATTCAATACATTCTCGTCCATGGTATTGATTGAATATCTTTTGTTAGCATTAGTATTGATTTGATATTCGTTTAGGCTTTTGTTAGCATTATTTAGTTTACTAATGTTAATAGCTATAAAACTTATTGGAACACTCAAAAGTTCTAAGTCCAATCTTAAAAGATAAAATTATGAATTTTTTTAAGAAATATTTATAAATTACATCAAAATAAGTATATTTATATATTAAATATATTTAATATTTTTATATATGTAATGTCGGGTTGGTTTGGTTTCGGTTTGACTTTCTTTTGTTAAAACCAAACCAAACCAATTATGGTCGGATTTTTTTCCCCACACCAAACCAAATCATAATCGGGTTTTTTTCTCTGTTTGATTCGGATTATCGGGTTGGTGCAGTTTGTCGGTTTTCTTTGTACACCCCTAATTTCAACTACACATCATATTATTTGGCGATTTCTTCAAAAACATAGGAAAAAAAGTACTAGCAATTGCAAAGGTTAATTTAGGATTTATAACACGGGTACACCACTAAAAAGAAGAGAAAAAAGGAAGTGATAAGTGGGAATAGATCTATGATCCTCTATGTAAAAACTAAAAAGCTAAGCTTTCAATCAATTGCACCATTTAGCGTATTTAGATCATGTGTGTCAAATAATATTAGATCAATTTTAGCAAATACTCCATCCGTTCATTTTTATTTGGTACATTTTAACTTTTCATGCCCCTTAACAAATAGTAAATGAAGTGCCTAATTTACTATGGTACCCATATTAATTGATATATATTTTATTGGATTTGATAAAATAATTTGAAATGAGTTATAAATATTATGGGTATAACCGAGAAAAAAAATTATCCTCTCTTGATATGCGTAAAGTGACAAGAAAAATAAAAATTTATTTTTTTGTAAGAACATCAAGTAAAAGTGAACTGAAATAATATATAATGAAGAGACCATTGATTACTTGCCCCATAAAATAGTCTATAAATCCGCCCCTGGTTGATTGGGTCATTAATAGTATCTAATGGATTTTTGGATTCAGTAATTGTTATTATGTATTCCCTTCATTTTAATTTATATGAACTTGTTTGACTGAATGCGAAATTTAAGAAAAAAATAAAGATTTTTATAATTTCTAGTCCTAAATAAGACCAAATGGGATCCAAAATATTTGTGTGGTTATAAAAGATTTTTGTTAAAGATTGAGTTATAAGTTTAAATTAAATTATTATCAAAATTAATTTTTTCTTTTAACGGAACAAAAAGTAAATAAATTTGCGTGGACAGGGTGGGTGACTAGTGCTGAAAAAGACTGAAAATGATGCAAAAGTTTTTGCTAAACACCAACATCTTTAACCAGGGAAAGCAATTATATTGGACGGCGGGAGGGTCCCCCATGGGAATCTACGAACTCTAAATTATAGGACTACTTTCTACATCCATGAGTTTTTTCCCCCAAAACAATCAACCTGAAAATGGAAGAATGAAAGATTCCCATCCTTATCTGAAAGTGACGCTAACTACATAGCAATTCAACTTCATTGGGTCTTCTTTCCTTGAATCTCCTGTTACCTTTAACTCTTCAACTTCTTCTAAAGTCTCTTTCTCTTCCAGCAAGAAGATGACACAGCATTTGTTTCTTTGTTCCTACTCGATAATGACTCAGAGTTCTCTGTATATAAACAGCCATTTTTGTACAAACGGGGTCAAACTTGATATCAATTGTGATAAAGACAGATAAAAAGCAAGGTACTTTTCATCTTCCCATTTCATTTTAATATGCCGTGATCAGCTACTTTTGAGACCAAGTTCTTTTTTGTTTTTCCAATTATTCCTTACATGTTGTTTCTTGTTTGTTGTAGCTGGATTGTTTGGTGAAGAGAATTATAAGGTGGAGGTTGTTCAGTCATATAAAACAGATGCCTTTTAATGTAGTAGATGACTCCAATGGCTTTCCCCGTGTGTTGTTGTCTGAGCCTGGTGGCTCCTCAGCCGAGGTCTTTCTCTTATTGTAACATCTGATATTTCTGAAATGCATGATAAACTTTTGTGGATTAAGAATTTAATCAAATTCTGCCTTTCCAAAATTATTATACCAGATTGGTACATATCCGGTCATCGGAAAAGTTTTCATTATAAATAGGGGCTTAGATCGTAATAATCTAAAATTTTCACGCTAGGGCTTATACACATCAGCATATCCTCGATAATAACCAAGCTGAATGAAGCGTTCTTAGTTTTCTTTAAAAAAAAGTTCCTTTTTTATTCAGGGAAATTAATCTCAAGGAACCAGTAATTAGTTAAGGTTTATATGAATTCTCTTGTATTATGTCTCTGACTACAAACACAACAACAACAACCAGTAATAATTCCACTAGTGGGGTCTGGGGAGGCTATAGTGCATGCATACCTTACTCCTATCTCGGAAAGATCTGTAACAACAACAGAACTCCGGCTAGTCTAGCTACTATGCCGTATTCCTCTTTAGTTCCTATTAGCTGCTGTTTCTTCCCACTAGATTTGGATGCAAAAGGTAACATATAGATGCAATTGCATAACCGCTTCTGAAACTTTAATCTCAGCTTTGAATAGCTTTCCTGTTTGAGGTAAGCTTGAATTATTTAGTTTGGTTTAAGAACACATTTCCTCAAACTTTTCATATTCTGTTTTCCCTTGAATATCTTGTTCAAGTTTCTAGAGAGCTTCAAATGTGGCGTAACAGGGCTTTTAGCTTAACCAGCTAGTCTGTATTGGTTTTGGAACATTTGAACTAGAGGTGACACTCAGGCTTACGGCTAGTGCGTGCCGTAGATGGTACTGACTGAAGTATAACATCAAGTCATATTTGCTGGCTGGTTGAATCATGAACCAGACGGATTCTCTATAAGGTTTGGTATATGTAACTCCATTTTAATCATTTAAAAATAGGTACTCTTGTATGGTGGTCAAGTTGTCTCATGGAAGAATGAACGAGGAGAAGAACTACTGTTCAGAAGTGCCAAGGTATGCAACATGGATGGTGATATTCAATTGTCTTTTCGTGCTATATCTTTTAAGCAATTATGTGTGAGGACGAAACAAAATTGTGAAGGAGTCACTAAGATATACATGCTTTACTTGTAGCTTGCGTGGAGAAAACAAAGCCTATGTGTTTTCTGAATATGCTTCTTTCTCGTTGTCATAATCTATATTTACAGTTCACATATAGCATACAGTAAATCACAGTCATTTAATAGTTCTGTGTGTATACATTTCAGCTGCATTCAAGTGTTCTAGGCCTAAATTTTGTAGCCTCTATGTAATTCTTTCTAACCTCGACTACAAAGTGGCCTGCATTACCTTAGTTCTCACACCATTTTGCTTGCTAAATAGTTGTTTTTTTTATAGGAAACGCAAAATGGTTGTCTATTTAGTTTTGTCAGAAGATGGCAAGAACTAATACACCATTTTGTATACTTATGAATATCGTATGCTTCATTAATCAGTGAGATATTTATCTACGTGGCTGCTGAGTTCTGTGATAACATTATCTTACATGTTGGTGCCTTTTCATTATTTAGGCTCTTGCAAAATCTCCAAATGCAAATAGGGGCGGGATATCTGTTTCAATTTCACAGGTGAGATATATTTTTATTAATCTTGTTTCTTGATTCTATGCATTCATTTAACAGCTTTAGTTTGTGTATGCAGCTTGGTGCTACAGGGCAAGTTCTGCAGCATGGATTGGTGAGACAGAATCTGTGGTCACTAGATAGTAGCCCTTTGCATCTACCTTCCTCTGGAAGCCAGTCATCTATTGACCTCATCTTTCAGCCCGTCGGGAAAGATTTAAAAACTTGGCCTTGTAGGTATGCTCAGGTGATGATTGTGCTTACCAAATAATGAAACTCTTTTAGGAGGATCACTGCATTTTATGGTGATGTATGGTGGTCTCATGCAGTTTTGAACTCCGGCTTCATGTATCATTGGGTCCTGGAAGGCTGAAGCTGATACCCTCTGTGAGGAATACTGATAACAAACCCCTTTCCTTTACGTTTGGCCTAAGAAATTACTTGTCAGTATCCGATATCAGGTCTGAGAAGTAACTTATGCTGCTGTATTCGTAGTCATCGTATAATCTTTACAACTAGGCTTAAAAGACATATTAATTAACATTTTACTATGTTGATTGTAGTGAGGTGCGCATTGAAGGTCTAGAGACACTTGACTACTTGGATCTTTTGTTGCAAAGGCAGAGATTTACTGAACAAGCTGATGCTGTTACATTTGACGGGGAGGTATATTTCTCTTGGTCTGACTGATAGACTAAGCTTTGCTTGCTCTTACATTTCTCTCGCGTTAAGTCTTCAAAAGTTAACTATTGCTGGCTGGTTAATCTAAATCTTTTCTCGTGTGTAGAATTTGGTGAGAAACTAGGATTTCTCGTTACTGAATATTGCTAACTGTGTGTCAGGTGCGTCGTGTTTACTTGAGTACACCACCAAAAATTGCCGTTATAGACCATGAGAAAAAGAGAACTTTCGTTCTGCGAAAGGAAGGCCTACCAGATACAGGTCTGCAAAATCTGTTAACTAGTTATTTATTTTTGTGTCTTTTGGGCATTGTATTCCCTCTGTAGTTTATATTGGATCTTCATTTTGACTGACAGTTCTTTGGAATCCATGGGACAAAATACCTAAGACTATTCCTGATTTTGGAGTGGAGGACTACAAGATTATGATGTTAGTAGATTCCGCAGCCTTTGAAAAGCCAATTGAGCTGAAACCTCATCAAGAATGGAAATGCTGTCAAGAGATTGTTGCTGTCTCTTCAAGCTATTGTAGTGGACAATTGGATCCTCAAATGGTTCTTCATGGTTTGAGCTGAACTTAAATATAAGCTACATATTGGGCTTCCCTTATGTGTTATGTTGCTGTCATATGTTTGTATGTAAAGATAAACTTGATAAGATGATTCTGCACTTCTTTGGTTGATGGTCTATGTATTGACCTCCCCGTTTATTGGTGAGGAGGTGAGGTGAATCAAACATATAATATTGTGGTAAGTTTCTTCTATATGTTCTTATAAAGTGAAAGCTGAGATGGACCTAGGATTTTATATAAAAGGTTCCGTCAAAGAGTATAGTAACCACTTATATAATCAGCACCGATAAATAAAATTTACTCGGCACTCAATTTTAGTCGTCATGTGACCTTAAAATAATATTGACACCCTTCATAAATCAAAGTTGGAAATTTATGTAAACATATGATATTGTGGTAATTTTCTTCTATATGTTCCTTTTAGGATTGAAATATTAGATGTCATATTGAAGTTAGCAAAGTAAACTTTCAGCGACGATAAATCAAATAACAAACAAGAAATATTCCAACAGAGACACATTAGCTTAACGTTGTTCGGTCAACTTGGTTCAGTCTAATGACATACGTCCACGACGGAGATGAGCAATCCACTATATAAAAACAACAACAACAACAACAACAACAACAACCCAGTATGATCCTACAAGTGGGGTATGGGGATGGTAATATATACGCAGACCTTACCCCTACCCCGAGGGGTAGAGAGGTTATTTCCAGGAGACCCTCGGCTCAAGACAAGAACAAAATACGATACAATAGTACTATCCATAAACTCATACTAAAATAACATAAAAATACATAACATAACAATACAATAATGAAATAACAGTAATATAGGAAATACGAAAAGGATAGAAGGTATACTAATACCAATAGATAATCCATGTATCAGTAGCTGATTAGTAGCATCCTAAGATTAACTCCTAACTGGCTAGTCTCACTCTAGTGCGTTGTAGAAAAATCCCCAACTTCCCCCTAACCTACAACTTTAACGCTCGACCTTCACAAATCTCTGTCAAGGGCCATGTCCTTAGTAATCCTAAGATGCGCCATGTCCCGCCTGATCACCTCTCCTCAATACTTCTTAGGTCTTCCTCTACCTCTCCTCGTGCCCACCACAGCTAATCGCGCACACCGGTGCATCAGTGCTCCTCCTCTAAATGTGCCCGAACCATCTGAGTCTTGCTTCCCGCATCTTGTCCTCCATGGGGCCCATACCCACTTTCTCTCTAATATCTCCATTTCTAATTTTATCCATCCTTGTATGACCGCACATCCACCTCAGCATTCTCATCTCTGCTACTTTCATCTTCTATATGTGTGAATTTTTAACCGCCCAACACTCGAACCCATACAATATGACAGGCCTAACCAGTGCTCTATAAAACTTACCTTTTAGTAACGGTGGAACTTTCTTGTCATACAGGGCTCCCGTCGCTAACCTCCACTTCATCAACCCCACCCCTATACGGTGTGCGACATCCTCGTCGATCTCCCCGTTCCCCTGAATAACTGACCCAAGGTACTTGAAACTATCCCTCTTAGGGATGACTTGAGATTCAAGCCTCACTTTCACTCCCTCTTCCGTCGGTTCGGCCCCAAATTTACACTCCAGGTATTCCGTCTTTGTCCTGCTCAATTTAAAAACTTTAGACTCAAGGGAATGTCTCCAAACCTCTAGACACTCATTGACGTCGCGTTGTGTCTCATCAATTAGGACTATATCATCAGCAAATAGCGTGCACCATGACACATCCCCTTGAATATGATGCGTTGTGGCATCCATCACCAAGGAAAATAGGAAAGGGCTGAAAGCAGATCCTTAGTGCAACCCCGTAACAACATGAAAGTGCTCGGAGTCGCCTTCTACTGTCCTAACCAGAGTCTTAGCTCCATCATACATGTCTTTAATTACCAAAATATAGGCTACCGGGACCCCTTTAACTTCTAAGCAGCTCCATAAGACCTCTCTAGGAACCTTGTCGTACGCTTTCTCTAGATCGATAAACACCGTGTAGAGATCCTTCTTCTTATCCCTGTATTGTTCCACCATCCTCCTAATAAGGTGGATAGCTTCTGTGGTAGATCAGCCTCTGCATGAACCCGAACTGGTTGTCTGAAATAGATATTGTCCTTCGCACTCTCATCTCTGCCACTCTTTTCTAGACTTTCATGGTATGACTCAGTAATTTGATACCCCTATAGTTGTTACAACTCTGGATATCGCCTTTGTTCTTATACAACGGAACCATTATACTCCAACTCCATTCTTCAGGCATTCTATTAGTCTTGAATATAACATTAAACAACCCAGTAATCCATTCCAAGCCTACTCTACCCACACACTTCCAAAGTTCAACCGGAATTTTGTCTGGCCCAGTAGCTCTGCCCCTTCTCATCTTACGCATTTCCTCTATGACCTCATCGACCTCAATGTCCTTACAAAAACTTAATTCTTGGGGGGTGTCGGCATTCCTCAATTCTCCTAGTATAATATCATGATCCCTTTCTTCATTTAGAAGTTTATGAAAGTAAGTATGCCATCTCCTTTTAATCTGGTCATCCCCCATCAAACTTTTCCGTCCTCATCTTTTATGCACCTCACCTGGTCCAGATCCCGAGCCATCCTCTCTCTCACCTTAACGAGTCGGAATAACTTATTCTCCCCGCCTTTGTTCCCTAGTTCTTCATACATATAAGCAAAAGTTGTCGTCTTACCCTCTGTTACTACTATCTTTGCCTCCTTCCTAGCTACCTTATATCTCTCACTCTTCGCTCTCTTCTCTTCCTCGCCAGTGCTCCCTACTAACAGTATGTAAGCCTCCTTCTTCGCTTCAACTTTACCTTGGATAACTGAATTCCACCACCAGTACCATTTTTGTCCACATGCACGACCCGATGATATCTCCAACACCTCTCTCGCCGCCTTCCTTATACAATCCACCGTCGTCAACCACATAGTGTTTGCGTCCCCACTACTTCTCTAGGATCCCATTGCCGCTAACATTCCTTCCAACTCATGAGCTTTATCCTTAGTCAAGGCATCCTACCTAATCCTCGGGTGGCCTCGTATTTACCTCTTCTTACTCCTTATCATGATGCCAATGTCCATCACCAAAATCCACTATATAAAAAGAGAGTACAAAATACCAAGAGAATAATCTCACAAAGAGGCAAACACAAGTGATACACTAATGCTTGTCCCATAAAGTTTACCCCATATACACGACTCTTTAACCCCATATGGCTACATTGTGGATGCTAATGATTAAAAAGGAAGGATTCTCAATTTATAGAAGTCCAAACATATTCCTACAAGACAAAGGACTAGCCAAATATGAGAGATTTATAATTTCCTTCTACAAAAAGGAAAATCCAATTATGATAAATATATTTTCCTTCCTTAAAGAAATAGGAGAACCAAATATGGTAAGAAAATCGGGACAACACTTAATAATTCTCTCACTTGGCCTAAATTTTCTAACAAAATAAATTTGATCCACCTTCTTCACATTGCCTTCAACAGGTCGCATCTCATAATCACCACCATAAAGTTTGTCTCAACGTGCATAGCACTCCGGTCAAATTTCTCAAACAAAAATCACGTTATCATCAAATAGGTTGCAGCTAAAACTGAATTTGCTAAGATGAACCTGGCTCTGATACTACTTGTTATGACCAAAAAATCATGTGTCGTGTGGAAGATAGTAAAGAAAACCTTATTTTCACTTTAAAGTTGAGTGATGGCGATTTCTTGAGCTTGCAGGATCTCGAATATACTTGGAGGCTGATTCTCCCATCTCTCATTTTTTGTGCTCCTTGGCCACCTGATTGGGCTTCCCTGTATACACTCCCTCCGAGGTTTGTGCCCAAATCCATTTTTAGAGCAATGTGTGAGCTAATATCAACTGGTTCCATATTCGACACTTTCCTAGGGTTTATTGATGGTACATCAACCCCTATGTTGTTGTTCTCTCCAAGACCTTCGTTGTCATGAATAAGCATTTTTGGTGAGCTAGACATATTTCAGCCCAAGAGTTAAAAATTCTTGACAAGAAAAAGTGTAAAAATACGTGTGTTATGAGACCGAGTAATGAAATAATCACTATTATTTTTAGCCCCACGGTGGGCGTCAAATTGTTTACCTTGAAAATACGAGTAACAATTAATTTAATTTTTTGTTTTTAAGATATTTGATTCAATTCAATACCAATTAATAAGCAAGAACTATGAAGTATAGATGGAGGAAATAAGTGAATCAAACCAGTGTTACTTAACCAATATCGACATCGAGCTCAGTGACCTCGAGATGGACCAAGAACAGTAAAGTAAGAGTAATAAGGATAAAAGGACAATTTTGATGAACAATGAGTGAAAAGGTAAGATAGTATATTATTTTCCAATGATTAGATGATGTTTACAAATAATTGGGGTCCCCTTTATATATGAAGGGAACGCTAAATAAGGTATATTTCTATTTACAGTAAAAAATCTTATTAGGACACATGTATAACCGCCTAGTACGGATGTGTACTTATTCATACAAATCTATTCTAGAATTTATGCCATAATCTTAGGAATGTGGCGAGAATCTTGTCCTTGTATAATAAATTCACAACAACAGTATCTCAGAGTCGGTCATGATTGACTCTGATGTTCCTTGTGTACTTCGACCCTTGGGAATTGCATTCTGTCTTCAAGCTCGAGTTTGGCCCATCAAACTCAAACTCGACCTTACTTGAACTCGGGCTTAAAGAAACCCCTCAAGCCTAGGAAATCGGGCATTCCTAATTTCGACCGTATACATATACTTTGTTATCGCTTACAGATAGGGGTGGGCTTTCGGGCAGTTCCGATTAAATATAAAATTTCGATTTGAATTTTCAGTTTTCGGATTGAAGAAATGACAATCCAAATCCAAACCAAATAAGCTCGGATTGGATATGATTTTTTATGTTTGGTTTCGGATTAATCGGGTTGGATATTTTGGATTTTCGGTATTGAGCTTATAAATTGACATGTTTCTTCTTTTTACAAAAATGAATATCTAAATGAAGTACTCATATTAAATTGCTTGAAAAGTTACTCATTCTCACCGCAATCATCCAAATAAAGTATTCAAGTAATGAAATTACTATAAAAAATGCAATAGAGCCATTAATACGCCGATAAGAAGTAGTAAAAGTAAAACCATGTCCAAATAGAAAGTATTCTGACAGTACCTTAGTAATTAATATTGCATACATGAAATATTCTCAGATGTATCGGGTGTTTAACTTATTATTATTGGCATTTAGATAATGGACTAAATATAAAGTATAAAATTTTCGGATTTTCGGATATCCAAAAATTCAAAGTACCAAATCCAACATCCAATCAAAATCGAAAAAAATTAAAAATTAAATCCAAAATCCAATCCGTAATCCGTAAATCCAAACCAAAAATCAAAAAAATTCAGATTTCGATTTGGATTATGGGTTTGCCCAAACTATGCCCACCCCTAATTACAAAACATAAGCTCACTCGGGCTCGTTCATTAACTTATTTACTCGATCGAATCACAGTTCCAGTTCGTTTAAGTTTATTGAAATTAATTTGTATCGAGCTAAACTATTCGGATCGACCCTATTCAGATTTTGTTTGAGAATTGTCTTGGATCGTTTAAATCTCCAATCAAACTCAAATGTTAACACCTCAGAACGGCTTCCAAACCCTACAGACCTATTTGCTATGTTGACTTTTGGTCAATGTAACGAAGGTTGAATATCGATAAAAACAAGCCTAGGGAATTTATGTATCTTGAATCACCATCTAACAGGCGAGGAAAAGCTGCAAATAATTGGCAAATATATCCAAAATATTTTACAAGTCATAGTCTGTGACGGACAGGCCAGTCACAAAAGATTTGGAGAGATTTATGACGATTTTGATGACGAAATTCATCAATATGATTGAAACTTGTGATGCATAAGACCAGGAGTTCTGCGTTTGGTCGCTTGTATGAGGAATTATGAGTCAAAGCCGGGATAAAAAGTTATTCTGGCTGGCCAATACGAGAGAGAAAGCCACATGATCTAAATCAAGTGAGGTGCCTCAAGGACGAAAAAGGTAGAGTTTTAATGGATGAGGCTCAGAATAAACAGAGATGGCAGGCTTACTTTCAAAAATTTCTGAATGAGGAGGTGAACAAAGACATTGTGTTAGGTGATTTGGAGCACTTCGAGAGTTGTTATAATTTTGGGTATTGTAGGTGTATTAAAGTCGAGGAGGCCGTGAGGGTTATGTGTAAGATGAGCAGAGGCAGAGCAACTGGGCTAGATGAAATTTCGGTTGAATTTTGAAGGTATATGGGTAGAGAGGGCGTAGAGGGACTTACCAGGGTATTTAACGTTATTTATAGGATGAAGAAGATGCCAGAGGAATAGAGATGGATGGAGTACGATGATTTTGTTGTACAAGAACAAAGGTACGATGATATATTATTATAACTATAGGAATATCAAGTTGCTTAGTCACACTATGAAAATGTGGGAGAGGGTGAAAGTGAGGGTGATTAGGTTGGTGTCTATATCAAAGAATCAATTCGGGTTCATGCATAGTCGTTCAACTATGGAAGTCATCCATCTTATCACGAGGTTGGTGGAACAATACATGGATAGGAAGAAGGATTTGCATATGGTGTTTAGTGACCTACAGAAAAAGTATGCAACAAGGTCCCAAGGGCGGTTCTCTAGAAGTGTTTAGAGGCTGAAGGTGTTTTGTTAGCATACATTATGGTGATTAAGGACATGTACGATGGATTTAATACTCGGGTTAGGACAGTGAAAGGAGCCTTAGACCATTTTTTGATGGTTATGGGGTTTTGCCAAGGATCTGCACTCATCCCTTTCCTATTTGCCTGTGCGAGGGATGCTCCGACGCATTATATTCAAGTTAGAGCTGCCATGGCATATGTTATTTGCTGATGATATAGTCTTGATTAATGAGACGCGAGGCGGTATTGACGAAAGAATGGAGGTTCAGAGACATATCCTAGAGTCTAAATATTTCAAGTTGAGCAGGATTAAGATATAATACATGGAGTGCAAGTTTAGTAACTTAACAGTGGAATCGGATGGTGGCGTGAGGCTTGATTACAAGTCATACCCAATAAAGGAAATATTAAGTATCTTGGGTCATTTATCCAAAGGAATAGGGAGATCGACGAGGATGTCACACACCGTATATGAACGGGATTGATGAAATGGAGGTTAGCATGTGGCGTCTTATGTGACAAACAGGTGCCACCGGCACTTAAAAGCTAGTTTTATAGAGCGGTAGTTAGACCAGACATGTTGTATGGGACAAAGTGTTAGCTAGTCACGAATTCTCATATCTAGAAGATGAAAGTAGCAGAAATAAAAATATTGAGATGGATGTGCGGGCATACTAGGTCGGATTATATTAGGAATGAAGTTTTTGGGGCCAAGGTGTGGGTGGTGCCCGTGGAATGAAGAATGCAGGAAGCGAGGCTTAAATAGTTTGGGAACGTGAACAGGAAAAGCCTTGACAACCTCGTTAAGAGGTGCTAGTGGTTGGCCTTGTCATGTATGAGAAGAGGTAGAGGATGACCTAAGAAATATTAGGGAGAGTTGATCAAGCAAGACATTTCGCAAATCCAGCTCATCGAGGACATGACCTTAGATAGGAAGATTTGGAGGGAGATATTAGGGTCGTAGGTTAGTAGGTAGTTGAACGCTTTTTTTCTTTCCCATTAAGAGTGTTAGGCTAGTTTGCTAGTATCTTGCTTTAGTTTGATAGTAGTACTTATTGTGTTCCTACTGTTACTGTTTTGATTATCGATATTACCTTTGGCGTTTATTTTTCTGATTCTTAGGTTACATGCGTTGTCTTCATCATGTATGTTGTTGTTCTATTCCATTGCTTCTTTTTCATTTCGTTGTGCTGAAGGTCTTTCGAAAATAATCTCACTGTCCCCCAAGGTTAGGGTAAGGTTTGCGTATACACTACCTTCTCCGATCCAGACCCCATACATGAAATTAAGCTGGGATGGTGTTGTTGTTGATTGAAACTTGTGACGGCTCTATGACAGTTTTAGTCTTGAGGTTTTTACTTATCTATATCACTTTTGAAAATTATTTACGTATCCTCAATATTGAAGTTTTAACTTAATTACAATTTGATATACACAAAAATAGTACATAGACTCCAATTTTACCCAGATTTGGAACGATTTATATCTATTTTGTCAAACAATTTAGTTACTTTCTGTATATATAAAAAAGAGCAAATATCATTTGTAGCCCATCGGGCCAAATATATATCATCCAATAGCCACAAATTAATCCATACAATTTATAACCTAAAAATAATAACAACTAGTAGCCATCACCTCTTGTCCCTATCTTTCTTCCTTACTATCCTGCTTCTTCTCTTTCACGCCTGCAATCCAAGGCTCTGGTCCATGTATGCTTTTATTTCTCTCTCTCTCTCTTTAAAATTTTCTCACTGCCCCTACTAGCCCTTCCCGTGTCTCCGCCCTCTACGACAGATTCAATCATTTCCACGGTGGCGATGCCCTAAGAACAACCGGTTGTGAAGTTCCTTTCAATTGGGAGGAAAAGCCTGGAATTCCAAAATCAAGAACAACCCGTGATGAGGATGATGAAAATGATGATTTTGCTTTTGATTTTAGTGGTCAGTTGGAGAGAAGTTCTGTATCAGCTGCTGATGATCTTTTTGATGGTGGAAAAATCAAGCCTTTGAAATTGAAGTCACCACCAAGGTTACAATATGAAGGTAAACCATTTGATTCGCCGAAATCTCCAAAGAAAAAGTTCAAGCAAGCTTTCTCTCCTCGAAACAAGAAGAAAGAATTAGATCCATTTGCAGCAGCCTTAGAGTAGAGTAGTCGAACAGAAAATGATCGACTGTTGGCGCTTTCAAAAGCTTTCTCATAAGTGTTAGACTGTCACTTTCAAAAGCATCTGTTGGCGCTTTGTGCATACATGCCTCAAGTGTTATATTCCTGAATTGAGAAAAATAACGAGTTGGGATTTATTTTCAGGTCGAGTGTTCAGGAGATGAATGAATATATGTAGTTTTATTTGTAATAGAAGAGATGACAACAATAACAAGGATTAATAGTATAGACAATCATTATACAATTTATATACAATAGATATACAAACATAGACCGTCATGATACAGAAAGTATACAAAATAAACTGTCAATATACAAAATATATACAAAATAGACAAAAATATATAAAATAGATTGTTACTATACAAAATAGATAGTCACTATACAAAAATATACAAAAAAGATTGTTACTATACAAAAAATATATAAAATATATGTAACTGTACAAAATATAGACCTAAAATATATAACTATACAAAATATATACAAAAAAGACAATCACTACACAAAATACATGATACACTCCAAATACACAGTGTGCACACATTACACAAACAAAATTGTATATAATTTATATACACTATGTTCAGATATTAGTCATTATATACAATTTTGATACATTGTTCAGGCAGATTATACTTTTACGATACAAAATATATACACTTCGATACACAAAAGGTAGGCTCAATATACACCAAGGGTACACTGTCAAACTTAGGATACAATATTTATACATTGCAAAATAAATATTTATATAACGTGCCAAGCAAGGGTCAAACCTATGACCTTCAGCTTAGGAAGCAGGCGCCTATCCACTGAGCTACATGCACATATGGTTGCCATACTTATTCCTTTCGGCTACTATATGAAATACTTTTGGGCGAAATGCTATTTTTTGTAAGTAGGATAAAACATGTACTATTAAAATTTTGAAGGGCTATATAGGGTAGTTTTCTCTATAAAAAAATAGATAAAGCGGGCAAATAAGTTTTTAAATCTTGCATGTGTACGAAAAAGTACCTTCAATCTTTAATCACAATGTTTATATTTGCAGTACAATGCGTGAATTAGTCAGTGTTTTTCCTTGTTGATGAACTTTGCAAAGCCCGGTCCACATGTATAGCGTACTAAACATTGGACACCAAACTCATTTGCTTCTTCATTTACTTTTATTTGCTTCTTCATTGGGTCATAACTACTGATATTGTGGCTTCTAAATGCACCTACTCTGTTTTAAATTAATGATCAGAAATGATCACCTCATCTCAATGGTGGATATTAGATCGTTAGGAGAAGATGACGCCATGTGTGAAGGTTTTAATGGCATTGAAGAATTCAACATAATGTTTCTCATGCATGATGTTAGTGTGTCAGTCGGGGGTCCAGCTGTCCGTATCTAAATCCCAGCACTATCTCAATCTATATGTTCGTAAAAACTCAAAAAATCGAACCAAACCGAAAATCAAAGCAAATCGAACAAAAAAAAATAATTCTTTTTGGTTTGGTTTGGTTTTGGTTTTGAATTTTAAAATCTGATCAAATTTAGTTTGGTTTGTTTTGATTTTAATCAGAAAAAAATCGAACCAAACCGACTATAGAAGTAGGTATTTCAAATTTATTATACACCTATAAATATGTATATCGTTATACATATAAAGTTTCAAAAAATTTATGATAAATGTTAATAGTTTGCACTTTTAATATAGTTCCTTCTCTTTACATTCTTGTTTGATTGGTTGTTTTCTTTTGTTCAATGTAAGAATCCATTTCGTGTTAAAAATAACATATTTTAAATTAAGTCCTTAAATCATCACTATTTGATTCAATTATCATCAATGTATCTTGGTAAATAATAGATTTCTCAAAGTGCAATTGCTTTGATAGTGTTACATTAAAAATATGATCACCGGAATATGTGTTTGGTAGTGTATGTCTTATATTTTACAAAAAACCGACAAATATAAACAAAAACGAAAAACCGACATAAACCAAATCGAGAAAAATTGACTTAATTGGTTTGGTTTGGTTCTAAATTTAAAAAATCAACTTACTTGATTTGATTGTTTTTTAGGAAAAAATCGATCCAAACCAAACCATAATCACCCTTGGTCAATCTCATGCATTATGTCACTGCAGCTGAAAAGATGAGGAAGATAACTCCATCCATACATCAATACGTCCAGCCATCAAGCTATTTATTTGGATATATATATCTACCATCATGTGATTAAATAAAAGAGTTATATATATCCACAAAGTAATAGAAGATAGGTCGATAATAATACCAGTACCATAAGATAGTACCTAAATCCTGAATCATGGTTGGTGTTGGCAAGTGCATAAATCATACTCCCTCCGTTTCAATTTATGTGAACCTATTTCCTTTTTAGTCATTGCCAAAAAGAATGACCTCTTTTCTTATTTGGAAATAATTTAACTATATGTAATGATTTATATCCACACAAAATAAAGGTGCTTCATTTTACACCACAAGATCAAAAGTCTTCTCTCTTTTCTTAAACTCCGTGCCCAATCAAATGAGTTCACATAAATTAAAACGGAGAGAGTACAACTTGTACAAGTTACGACCAAATGTTGCAAAAGATGTTTCAACTGTCGCCTCTCCGGCAGACACCAGAAGCAGTTTCTCTCCGTCATTCCGTTGAGAACATTAATTGCAGCGTTGAAGAATTAACCCTAATTTGCTCTTCAATTGTATGATATGTATACATTGAGTGCATTCTGGGTCTCTTTATTTGAGGGACCACAAAGTTGGCGAACTATTTATCATGCTGAGGTCATGTATATGCCACATTTTTGGCATTCTAATAAATACTGTCCCCTAATTGGTCGTTATATCATATTTCACTCAACATTATGATATCTACCCAACCCAACCGATCTACCCAACCAGCACTATTCAGAATTCGAGTCCAGCTGAAGATTCAAAAGAGCCTTAGGCAAAGCTAGTAGCTAGTTTTTTTATGTTTCGACCTCATTTCTTCAAACATAAATTGTACCATATAATAAACTTTTGTTTCTGTATTTATTGAAACATTATATTTGTATCGTAATTACAGAGTCATAGCAAAAAGAATCGTTAAATGTAGACATCATATGATGAGTTTATGGTCAGTTTACTAAGAATTGAGCTGCTAGATTTTTCAGATTAGTTATGAAATTACCACTAATTTCATATTTGAAAATTTGGACTATTTTCAAATATTGAAACCAACATATCTCCTTCATTATGAGGTAAAATGGAGTGATTCAAAAGCCTAACTTGACTCAAATTTCATTAGGAATCCATTGGATGCATTAAAAGCAAGTTTCAGGATAGTTTAGCACACCAAACGAGGTAGAACAGCTGAGCAAAAATATTTAATATAAGAAGGTTTTTTCATTTGGTCATATTTTGAGTTGGGGAGCTCGGATTTGGGCAACCTTTGTGGAGATTTTCACTATATGAATTGGAGTATGTGTTCTCTACTTGGTTTTGGTTATATTTCGTTAATCTATAATCATTTTTCGTAATGGAATTTGAATGTTAGAAAGAGAAAATTTGATGTTTTTGTCCAAAATTTTATAAAGTGAATTTTTGAGTTCTGAATATCGATTCGGAGTCGAATTTGGGTGAAACTACTATGGTTAGAGTCATAATTGAATCCCTTACCAGATTTTGTGTGTTTTGTCGGATACGAGGTGCGGGCCTAGGTTTGACTTTTTGGTCGATTTATGGGATTTTTATTAAGGATTCGACCTTTATCAATTGATTTTGTTTCCTTTGATATTATTTGATGTATTTAAGTTGATTTTGGCTACTTTCGAGCCGTTCCTAGGTTGGTACGTACATGACGGCATTTTGGAGCACCGTTTGGCTTGCTCGATATTAGATTTGGCTTGCTCGAGGTAAGTAACAATTCGAAACGTGGTGCTAAGGGTATAAAATCCCGAATGACGTGTTATGTGATTGATTTTGAGGTAGCACACACATGCTAGGTAATGAGCGTGTGGGCGTGCACTATAGAAATGGTGATTTAGTCTATTCCATGCAGTTGTGGAGCTATTTTATCTGAACATTTTTAATGTACTCTATGTGTTAGAGTCTCTAAGCTATGATTTATGCTAGAAAAATAATTTTTAGACTATACGATGGTACTATTGGTACCCATAGTGGTCGTTCCTTATTGTTGAGTTATTTTCTTAATTGAAGTTATGTACTCAGTCGTATTCAACATTATATATCATATCCCAGTCTATATTATTGTATATTATCACATTTCGTATCATTGATTTGGGTTGCTTAGCATGAGTGTTGTGAGCCCGAGATACTGGAGAGACTGATCACTGAGTGAGGCCGAGGGCGTGATTGTGAGGGATATTTATGGGATCGGGTTGTACACCGCAATATATTTTATTTATTTATGCGTGGATTTGGCTTATTATAGCGCTTGGGCTGAAGGACCCCCCCGGAGTCTGCCCCCTCCCCCCACAGTGAGAGCAATTGATTTATATCAAGGGATGGATCTTTCCTAGGCTAGATTTCCCATATACAGTACTGAGCGTGAGGTTTTATTTATGTTTGGTTAGGTGGGATCTGCCATATACATTGCTGAGTATTGGACGCTTTGTGTGAGAGAGTGAGACCATGAGATTGAGTACTCTAAGAGTGTGAGTGTATGCGTTCATCACTGAGATGCATTATGTTTGGCATACTTATTTGATGTACAAGCATAGAGATGCATTTTCTCACGCTACCCAATTTTGGTTGCATTCATGATTTCACTGGCATTGTAACATGTAGGCATAAAGAAGTACTATCTTCATGCTATCTGAAAAATAAAAGATTTTATTTATTGTTAAAAAGGATTTTGGGAAAAATCACAATTTTTGAACTTGCTCTTAAGTTTTTGGTGTTTCGGTGGAAGATTTGGGATTTACTGTTACACTTGAAAAACATGCCTACTTTCTATAGCTATGAACGAATTGAGAATCTTATCCTTGAGTTATTTTCTTTTATCATTCTTATTATATTGTTATGAATTGTGACCGGTTATTGGAGTTGGATCGGACCCTTGGCAGACTTCATAGTCGATTTACACTGGCCCTAATGCGATGTTGAAATGGAGTTATTGGTAAACTCATGAACATCTTCGAGAATCTAGACCCTCTTCACAAATGGCACCTCAAATGTAAATGGGTCCGGACTTGGATTCGTACTAAAGCCTCCCGTATGAAATATAGCTAGACAATCTTTTAGAACTGTAAAAGTGACTAACAACGAAGCCGAGTATGAGTCCATAATTGCATGTCTTGACCTAGCCAAAGGCTTGGAAGAGGAGGTGATCGAGGCTAAATATGACTCCCTCCAGGTGATAAACCAAGTAAGTGGAACATTCAATTTCAATAATGAACGAATGCAAAGGTACTTGGACAAGCTACAGGTAACGTTGTATCGTTTAAAAGAATGGACTTTGCAGCGCGACCTTGAGGTCAAAATAGTGAAGCTGATGTGTGACGACCCGACCCGTCGTCTCATGTATTACTGCTTTGTTTCCCCCATTCCATGCTTCTTCATGTTTTGTTATCAGTGTTTGGTGTGTTAGAATTGATTTGAGTTGGTTTTAGATGAAAATGAGGCACTTAGCTTCTTCGAAGAAGGCTTATTTTAGAAAGGTCAATAGGAAGTAGACTATTTAGTTAGAGGGCTCGGATGTAAATTCTGATGGTTCGGTTAGCTTCGGGGGATGATTTTTGACTTAGGAGTGCGATCATAATCAAATTTGGAGGTCCGGTGTAGAAATAGGCTTGAATTGGCGAAGTTGAAATTTTGGCAAATTCCGGTTGATAGGTGAAATTTTGATCCGAGGGTTAGAATGGAATTCCATGAGTTGTAGTAGATTCATTAGGTGATTTTTGGATATGTCTTCAAATTTTCAGGTCATCCGGACGTTGTTTGGTCGGATTTTTGATTGAATGCGCATTGCGGAAGTTTTGATGAAAACTAGGCTTGAATCCGATATAATTTATTGGTTTTATCATTGTTTGACGTGTATCGAGGATTGGAACAAGTTTGAATAAGGTTGTTGGATGTATTGGTGCTTTTGGTTGAGGTCCCGGGAGCCTCGGGGTAAATTCGGATGATTAATCGGAAGTTAGAAGCTTGGTGTTGCAGCTGATCCTTAAGCCTTCTGCTATTTCCGCATCTGTGAAAAAGGAGCCGCTTAAGCGGTTCCGCAGATGTAGTGGGAGAGTCGTAGAAGCGGCCAAGGGGGGAGCCCAGGAGGATTCCACAGAAGCGAAAGTTTGGTCGCGTTAGTGGGTCCGCAAAAGCGGAGAAATCACCGCAGAAGCGGTAGCAGTGGAACCGCCGAACAGGATGCCTAATCACATAAGCGATTTCTGCGAAGTTTAATGAGAACCGCATAAGCGGTCCTGCATAAGCGGTAGCAGGACCGTAGAAGCGAAAAATGTTGAAGGATTAATGAAATTGTGTTATCGAATTTCAGTAGTTAGAAAAATATTTTTGACTTTGGGAAGAGGCGATTTGGAGAGATTTCGAAAGAGATTCCATCAGGTATAAATTTGTAGCCTCAAATAATGTTGTTATGGTATAAACACAATGATTAAACACTGAAAATTCAAGGAATTAAAGGGTAAAAATGGAGGTTAGGGCTTGAAGACTAAAAGAGTTTAAATTGACAATTTGAGGGGTTATATGGACTCTGATTCTTGTGTATTTGGTATGTACGGACTCATGGTGAGACAAGAATTCCGAAAATGTGAATTTCATAATTTTTCAAGAAGCGGGTACGGGGCTCGGGTTTTGCTAGTTTCGAGGTTTTTACTATAATTTGATTGTTTTCGATTGGGTATTGTCTCATTTCCATATTGTGATGTATTCACTCTGTTTTTGGCTAGATTCGACGCCCGTGTAGGCCGATTTGAGGGGCAAAGGCATCGCGGGCTTGAGATTTCACCGGTTCGATGTGAGTAATACTTGGGAATGATATCCCGAGGGTTTGAAATCCTAGATTTGCACATCTTAGTACTATATTGTGGTGACTTGCACGCTGGACCTGAGCGTGGGGTAGAGCACCGATGGGGATCGTGACTTGGTCCGTCCCGGGAATTTTACTGTGTAATTGTATGAAACTTGCTTGATGCTATCTTTAATTGGGCTGACTGCCATGTTTTGGGCTTAGGGCCGGTTATTTGAACACTGTTGGGGTTATTATCACTATTTTGATAAATACTTAGCATATGAAATGATTTCAGTCCTGAGTTAAATACTATTTTTGAAAAGCACAGTCATATTGCTAAAGTTCAGAGGCTCAAATTGAATTTTTCTGACATCTTGATTTAAAAGCTATTACTTGACATTGCCTGAGCGGCTCATTTGCATGTTGTGAACTAAATATGGATCGGGTTGCATGCCACATCGGTGTGATATTGATATTGCGCTTGGGATGTAGGAGCCCTTTCAGAGTCTGAACCCCCCACAGTAAGCGCGGGTACCCAAATGGATCGGGCTGCGCATTGCAGCGGTCATGTGCATTGCATTGCATTCACGCATTCACTCCTGTTTGTACTACGTAGCATGACATTTAGCACTCATATATCATTGACATACATGTTGTTACTTGCCTTGTTAACTAGATACCCTGGTGTTATATGTTAAGGAGTGTTGTGCCCAAGGGGCCGACTTTTGTGCCGACGTGCACAATCTGAAATAGCATTCATATGCTTGACTGTTAGAAAAAAGATATTGTTAACTGAGCTAGAGATTTTGTAAAGGATTTTTACACTGTTATGATTTTTCTTAAAAAAGGTTGTACTGTCTTTTATAGCATTATGGAGTGCTCATACGTGTTTTCTTATTGCTCAAATACTATTCTCTCTTATTACCACATAGTTGGAAGTACTCACTTTACTCCCTAAACCTCGCGTGTAATTACAGGTATTGTTCACCTGGTAGCGGGTGATTAGCGGATTGAAGGTAATTCTAATGTGGCTAAGAAAGGTGTCCGCCAGCGTTTGCAGCACCAGACTTCATATTTTTTATTTCAGATTTCAATTTATACATGTATATGACCCTGTAGTTGTGTTCCTACTTCTTAGATGCTCGTGACTTGTGACACCCTGGTTAGGTTCATTTGGGTTGTAAATATCAGTTGCTATATTATTCTAATTATTTATATTTAATAACTGATAAAGAAAATGAATTGGGTTAGTTGGATGGCCTTGCCTTTACGAGAGGCGCCATCACGACTGGTTATGGAAATTGGGTCGTGACATGATGCCCTCACAAACTAGATCGTCGGTTGAAGTAAATGAGCTCAACTTGGGGCCGTTCATACCGCTTATGAGGTCGGTAGTACAATAAGTCCACGCCAAAATAAACTCCACAAGCTTAACTTGGAATTGGATAAATAAGTACATAGAATATTTAAAGACCGGAAAACTTCCCTCACCTTATCGCTCAACCCTCTTCTATCGGCACCAGGTAAGACTTTATTTGTTTTTATAATTGACTATTTCTCTAAGTGGCTTGAAGCACATTCCCACCAAAAGAGTAGGAAGAAGGAAGTCATCGACTTTATTTGGAACCACACCATATGTTGATTCCGAATACCATCGGAAATTTCATGTGACGACGAAAAAACGTTTATCGGCAACAATGTGACAAAATTTCTCATAGACCATAAGATCAAAAGGATCTTATCAATACCTTATAACCCTAGGGGGAATGCGCAAGCCAAATAGACCAATAAAACCATAGACCAAAACCTCAAGAAAAGGTTGACCGACGTCGTGGGAAAATGGAGAAAGATCTTGCTCGAAATCCTTTGGGTGTGTCGAACAACTTTGAAGTCTAGTACTGAGGCCACCCCATTTTCTTTGATTTATGGTGCTGAAGCTTTAATACCGGTCGATGTCGGGGAGTTGAGCATCAGATTCCGATATGCGATGAAGGAACCCAATAACGAGGCCATGAATACAAGTTTGGAGTTATTGGATGAGCGTCATAAAGTTGTATTTGTTCGATTGGCTGAGGAAGGCCTCGTAAAGAACCCAAAATCTAAATGAAGGGAAATTTGGTCCGAATTGGAAAGGGTCATACCAGATTCTCAAGATCATAGGGAAAGAATCCTATATGCTTGAAATGATGGACGAAGAACAACTACTGAACAATTGGAACATAACTCATCTTATCGACTAGGAGAAACATGGAGTCTTGAGATTTGGAAGCACGCGTTGTACTCTTTTTCCATTGAACCATTTTATCCCAGTTGTTTATTTGGCATGGTTTTTAACGAGGAAACAGTGGATTGTACTAACTTAGAATCAAAGGCCGATTACGAGTCGATGCCAAAGACAACACTAACAACATATGAGGTTCTTCTACAATCAACCTTGAATGAGGGAAGGGGGTGGCATTTCCCTTGGATGTCAACTTGTTTGCGAGGAAACAAATTCATAATAGCGGGGTCTCAATAGCGGAGATTTATTGTAAAGGTCAAACGATCAAATGAACCGTGCCCGCATAGGTTTCTTGAGCCCTGCACAAAATACGTATGCATGTGTAATCATTTTTCACAAGAATAAAGAGAAGTATTTTTTCCTTGAAATTATCTCATGTCTTAAAAAAAGTTTTTCTACTTTACTATTTCTTATATTCGATCTATAATGGAAACAAGCTCAAGGACCGATTCGGATAATCACTCCAACACTAGGGAACAAATAGAGCTATTGAGCGTTCAGGGCATAAGACCTCTTAGGCAATCCTCGAATTTTAAAGACCACGACCATACTCGCTCGGGGACTGTTGTTTAGGCAAGCCTGGATAACTCAAGATTCAAGCTCACCGAGCTACGAGTGAATTAAAAGTCTACGGCCAACTCATCATGCTCATCCCGAGCCTTCATTAAATATACCTTAAGCTTCTCACTGCGAAGCTTGTAGGTTCATTCTTCTCAGTGAGGTCCCAAACCCCGGCCTCGCACTCCTCACGAATTCGAAGGAATGACTTGTAATGCAACACAAAAGCTTACAAGCAAGGAAGAAAATTTCAGAATTACCTACAAATCCAAGTTTAAAAGAGATAGTAAAATGTCCCTCGAAGTTACCTGATGGCGTCCAAATCCACTACTAAAACATAAATGGACATGGTCGCATGCAATATAATTTACCCAACTATGAGTCAGGGTCGAATCCCACTGAGAAAAATATGTACGCGATTAGGAATGTAAGAGAATTATCACTTGTTATGCAATGCCAAACACTTAGAATTGGTTTTAGAAAATATTTATACCTAAATGTGCAAATGTAAACTAACCTAGAAAGCAAGTAAAACGATCAATGGCTACAAGTATAGATGCTTCGGGAATTAGACTCAAGTAACGATCCAATGTATTTCACGATATTACAAATATGAGGGAGTTTATATTAATTATCCATGGGTAATAATTCTATATTAGCTTCTTCCAAAGAATAACAAGAATTTCTAATTGAATTATTCCTAAAATAATTAAGAGATTAAGCACCCTTGGATATGGCTACAAGTATTTAAATCCTATTCCTAGGTAGAATCTGTAAAATGAGGGTTAACGCCTCATGTTATTGTTAATTAATCTTTCCCAACCCCAAATAATCTTTTCTAAAATTAATTCACAGTTATTAGGAAAGTCCTAGGGTTAGTTATTTCCTTTGGAAACAATAAAGAACAAGAATAAATAAAGTAACAATAACTCATTTCATAAAAGAATAAATATCATTCAATACATAAGCACAATAATATATTTAATCCACACTTTAAATACTACACACTTAGATATACAATACAAAGAAATAAAATGAAGAAATAAATTCAAGTGTTTGATAAAATACTACACATTAGATATACAATACAGAACAAGGAAATGAAGAAATAAACATAGAATAGGTAAGAATTCTCAACCAAATGCTTCAAATCTTCAAGATCAAAGTGTGTGTGCAAAACCCTAGCTTCTAACATTGTTCTCTCTAGCGTTTGGAATTGAAAATAAGCCAAAAGATCCTTTACAAATGAACTGGTTTAGGTATTAGAGGGTTTGCGGCCAAAATACGTGTAATTATAGAAGTGTCAAGACTTGAAGCACGATTTTGGTATTTGGAAACAAAAGTTCGCAAATGCGAACTATGAATGCACTGTTTAGCTTTGCATTTGTGATCAGTACTTCGCATTTGCGAAGGTTGACAGCCTGGTTGACTTTTGCATTTGCGAATACTGCTTGAATAGTCTTTCTTTGCGATTGCGAGATACTTCTTAGCAATTCTCATCACCGAGATCTTCACAATTCTCAAGAATATGTCGTATTTGCAACAACTGAGTCCCCTTCCAGATTTTCGTCTTTTTAGCTTCTTTTTTACTCGTTTTAGTTGGTTTTCTCAATATCACTTCTAAATCGCATAAATCTGTAATATAGAAGTAAATGACATTAAACAAGTGATTTTATCACTCAAACATAGCAAAAATATAGGCTTAAAGACAAGATAAGTTGGTAAAAATACCAACAATCAATCCCCCAAACCCGCATTAAGATGAAATTTTTGCAATTGTGAAGACAGCTGGACTTGGGATTTTTCACAATCGTGGCACCTCTTTGCAAATGCGAAGATGCAAATGCAAAGAGACCATCGCAATTGCGACATCGTCGTCCCGAGTGTCACCTTTTCCATATAACAGTTATAAGCCCTAAAATTTTGGAATCCAAGCCATTCCTAATGAACACAATGATCTTTTAAATATAAATCATTCACTAGACTTCATAGACAACCATGAATGAATAAAAGTATCAATGATTCGGCCAAGAATTTCATTCGATCCTTTCGTTGATCACATATTAAGCACAAACATTCACTTCTATTTTACAAAATCCTTGGAACTCAGACTTGCCAATTTTTTTTATCAAAGAACATAACTCACACTCTCAACCAACCTTAGCCAGAAATCAACATATGTTTTTGAACAAATTTTAAACAAATTCAGGCAGAGAATCTTATCAATTTGAAAACTAGTATTTCACAGAAGAAGAAAAAGAATTGATTATGCTTTCATACCTGGATTCCTGCAACTAGGAGTGAGAGACAATGGATTTTTTTAGTAGGGAGTGTGGGTGAGACAAAGGTTTGAGAGCCTTAGACTTTTTCTTCACTTTAGTTAAACTGAGTGATGACTCTGTTTTACCCCTCAGATGTCGCAGTTGCGACACAGCCTTCGCAATTGCGAAGGTTAATAAACATTGTAATCTCAATTGCAATAGAAATTTGTGAAATGCAGTGGCCTAGGTTAAAAAATACTAACCAATTTTTTCAAATGCAAAGCTTGTGCCCCAGCAATTTTCACTAGCTACTTACATATATGCTCTTTGTCGCCCCGACCTAATCATATCAACTCCAAAAATTATGAAACTTGGCAGATAGGTTAGAAACAATATAATAAGCTACTATAAAAAGGAAAATTTGACAAATGACTAAACATTTTGAAAATTGATGGGTTGCCTCCCACCAAGCGCCATATTTAACGTCGTGGCACAACGTTACTCAACTTTACCACTTTTTCTCGCGACTTGGACGATATGAATTGGCCACCCAACTTGGAATCAAGCTTGTGACCGTGAGCGGTGGGTGGTGGTAAGTAGATGATCAAGCCAAGATTTAATTTCTTCATTTTTCACTTCTTGGCTTTCATATGAAAAATGTCATTTTGCCTTCTTGTTCCCGCAAATTGTAAGATATACGATTTTCGTATTTCCTCCTCGCAATCCCTCATTGACTCGTGTATTTAAATACCCATATCACCACATAATTTCAATGTTGAAAAATGCTTGGAACGTGACATCAACTCTCCAAATTGTAATTCTTTTCGGATTATGACATCCTATTTTTCCCCTGGACTAGAGTCAATCTCAACCATATTTTTATTTACACCGATTGACTCTAACTCCATATTTTTTTTGGCATCACTAACACTCATGGAGTTGGTTGGCGGATGTTCATTTCTTGATTCCTCACCACAGAGCTCACTTTCTTCCTTGAAATCGGACTCTTTTTGACTTCCTTCCACACTCTCATATTGGTGGGCATAATGAGCCTCAACCAATAATTTCATTTGATATTCCAAAGTAAGGGTATGTTCATCATAGTGAGCCAATTCTTGTTTCATGTCCTTGAGCGCAAAGTTATGCTCCTCCTCATTTTCAAGAATGGTCTCCAACATGAGCATCATCTGAGCATTTTAGAGTTCTTCTTGGTTTTGATCAAGTGCCAAGGAAGGATTTTCAGCTTCCACATCTAAGAAAACCCTTGGCTATCATTAAATTACGAGGCCTTTTGGGCCACTAAAGCTTCAAGCATTTCTCTTATTTGTGAGTGCAACTTTTCAAGTGCCAAGTCATTTTGGAAACTATTTTTCAAAAGCTCCTCTAAAGCACTGTGCTCTTTGTTTTCTCCTTCAAGTAGGCATTCTAACATGTGCTTAAACTCTCCATTTTGACCCTACTTAACTTTTTTCACTTCCATAGCCCTATGATTTTCATCACAAAAAGTAGAATCATCACAGTGGGGGTCTTGGGGAAGGGAAGAACAAATAAGCATAATACTCCCAATGACCATTTTTCTGCCCTATGAGGGTAGGGGTAAGGTCTGCGTATAAATTACCCTCCCAGACCCCACTTGTGAGATTTTACTGGGTAGTTGTTGTTGTTGTACTTCCAATGACCATTTTGACAACCACACTTATTAGAAATACTCCAGTCATGGGTTTGAGATTGTGCGCACAATCCATCCCCGGGAGAATTTAAATAATATTTCCACGAGTGTGGTCCTTCACAATAAGGATAAGGGTCATCAAAGTATGAACAACTACCATCCAACCAATTTTCATTATATGATGTCATTTTTCAATAATAAGAAATAAACAAGAAACAAACAAGAAAAGATAAACCAAGGTAAAAAAAAATTACACAAATATTCACAAGTTTGGACCAAAGCACTTACACTTATTTCTCAAACAACCTAAATTATGGCAAATTGTTTCCTGGTAATGGAGCCAATTTTGATGGGGCCCAAATACACTACTAAAATATAAATGGACAAGGTCACATGCAATATAATTTATCCAACTATAAGTCAGGGTCGAATCCCACAGAGAAAATATGTAGGCGATTAGAAATGTATGAGGATTATCACTTGTTATGCAATGCCAAACACTTAGAATTGGTTTAGAAAATATTTATACCTAAATGCGCAAATGTAAACTAATCTTGAAAGCAAGATAAATGATCAATTGCTACAAGTATGGATGCATCGGGTATACACTCTAGTAACTATCCAATGTATTTCACAATTTTACAAATATGAGGGACTTTATGTTAATTAGCCACGGGTAATGATTATATATTATCTTCTTCCAAAGACTAATAAGAATTCCTAATTGAGTTATCCCTGAAATAATTAAGAGATTAACTTCCCGCATATGGCCACAAGTAGTTCAATCCTATCCCTATGTAGAATCTATAAAATGAGTGTTAACGCCTTAAGTTCTTGTTAATTAATATTTTTCAATCCCAAATAATCTTTCCAAAAATTAATTTGGAGTTAATGGGTGAGTCCTAGGGTTAATTAATCCATTTGAATATATTAAAGAACAAGAATAATTAAAGTAACAATAACTCACTTCATAAAAGAATAAAAAATATTCAATAATAAGCACAACAAGGTATTTAATTCACACTTTAAATATGAATATTCCCATAAACAAGATTCAAGTGTTGAATAAAATACTACACACTTAGATATACAATACAAAGCAAGTAAATCAATAAATAAATATAAAATGGTAAGAAATTCTCAACCAAATGCTTCAAATCTTCATGACCAAAGTGTGTGTGCAAAATCCTAGCTTCCAACCCTGTTCTCTCTAGTATTTGGAACCAAAAATAAGCCAAAAGATACTTTACAAATGAGCTAGTTTGGGAATTAAAGGGCTTGGGGCCAAAAAATATAAAATTACAGAAGTGTCTAGACTTGAAGCATGATTTCCGCATTTGTGAACAAAAGTTCGCAAATGCGAAGTATGACTGCACTGTTTATCTTCACATATGCGATCAGTACTTCGCATTTGCGAAGGTTGACTACCTGGTTGACTTTCGCATTTGCGAAGACTTCCTAAATAGTCATTCTCTGCAATTGCGAGATACTTCTCAGAATTCCCATCACTAAGATCTTCGCAATTCACAGGAATATATTGCATTTGCGACAAATGAGGCCATTTTTTCCAGATTTTCCTTTTTTAGCTTCTTTTTGACTCGTTTCACTTGGTTTTCTCAAGATCACTTCTATTTCACATAGAACCTATGTTATAGAAGTAAATGCCATTAAACACATAATTTGTCACTCAAACATAGCAAATATATAGGCTTAAAGACAAGATAAGTTGGTAAAATACCAACTTATCATTACCCAATTCAGAGCATGTTGGGCCTTATTGAATAGATAAATCACTCCCACTGCATTAATCACAGCTTGGTCTTCCTTGGTCAAAAAACATCTGAGGTAGCTAGAAATCCCCATGAGGGAGAGAAGATCTCGGCATCCTCCGAGATAGAGAGCACTATGTTGCGCCTACGATCAGGGTTAACACTTGGGGTCGGGAATTGGTCAACCAGTTTCCAGCTTGATGAAGACCCAGTAGCGCCCCAAGACGATTTCTTCTTTGGCACCGATAAATAAAACAACCAGGTAACATCTCCTAAAGGGGCAAACTCTACACCATCTAAGAAGTCGTGGATATCAACCGCCTCTTGAGGGCCCTCGCAAGAGCCACTTTCCAACATATTGGCCTCACGGATTATGGCGTCTGAAAATCGAGGGGATCCGAAAATATCAATCACTCCGAGATCATCCATCGAGACATCTTCAACTCTATGGGAAGCCTCGTCTTCAGTTTTTCCCTCGACTATCTCACTTTGAGACAGAGTGACCTCAACTCCTTCTGATTCATGTACTTCATCTGAGGATCCCTTATTAACCTTCTCCAGTACTGAGGGCTTTTGTGTCAAAGCACTAGCCTGCACACGGGCTAACAGATTTGATTTTCTTCTTTTTAGACTCGTCCAGCGACAGACTGAGTTCAAGGATATAGAGATGCTGCTCCCTTTGGGTTTACAGGCTTGCCTTTTCTTTGGCTTTTTCTTTCCAAGTTTAGGGAACTCGAAGCAGCTTTGGCCTGCTTCAGAGCAGATGGTTGGGAAAGCAGTTCTTCTTCATATAGGGGCCTCTTTCCCACATCCTCCCCGAGCCCACAAATGAAAAAAATGATAAAACCCGAGAAAGTTGCCCGAACGATAACCGTTCAAAGAAAGAAGCTTACCATGATCGCAGGCCTCCCATTAACCCCTTTGACTATTCCATCCAAGCATGCTCGGAGTAAGGTCTCTGTGATCCTAGGCTCTCGACCCATTGCTTTTTGGCAATTACCTCCGGTGCCTAGTACAAATACAATATCAAACAATACAAATAAGGAAAAAAGATAAGATATAAAAAAACAAAATTAGAGAGACAAGATGCTACTCATGGCTCATGTTTCATTTCTACGAAAATGACATGTCTTTAGTAGGGATTAGATCTGAAGTCCTTAAAGCCTTGGTAACCGAACCGATGGGACGTTTCAGTACCCACTTTGTCGCCGATGTCATAATCGGGCTCGTAGCTTACGTCATGACACATCGAGACGGATATGAAAAATTCATGTTGTTTTTCATCGTCTTCTCTTCGAAAAACGAGGGGGCTATCTATATACAATCAAAAATCGGGCTTGCCTTTTTTGTATGACTAATTGAGACCGGACTAGCAGGCCAAGGTTCGATCCCATGTCATATCGGACGGTGATGCAAAGTTAGATTGACGAGCTCGTGACCCAGAGCTGATCGAGATCGAGATCAACCAAGACAGAGACCGAGCGGGGTAGAGATCGAGCAGGATCGAGGAAAGCCTGCCGAGCCAAATAACAAAAAACAAAAATATGCGCGATTGGGCAAGGATCACACTGAAAAATCTCGGCACGTATGAAGAAGGCCTATTATTTAGCTAATCATGAGATTTCTTACTGTATTTTAAATTGTATCAAAAGTAGGATCCCCTACTATATAAATAAATATGGTGTGATCATTTGTAAATTATCAAAGTCACGCAATACAAAGCATTTTTTTTCACATGTAAGATTACTAATTAATATTACCTAAGGAGAATTACGGGGAGGGTGTACTGGGCTCCATTGGTAATACAAAAGTGGGATCCCCATAGGGATAATACGAAGTAATATACTTGTCATTTACTAGTTATTATTGTCAATACTAATCTATTCTTCTTATTTTGTACCAAGTTATATTATGTATCCTTAAAATCGTCGCATATAAATTCATTGTTATGCGATTTTAGAATAAACCGCCTAATTTAAAATCGATGGGCATGACCATAGAACTTAGTGAGGTTTTGCGACAAGTAGTTGGTGCACATAGGCCACGTCTATCTTTTTAGATTCTAGTCGATCAATTAATTTCAGTAATTGATCGAGCTGAGGGGACCTGCAACCTTTAAACGGCGCGAGACTATGAAATGTCATAAAAGCCCTTTTTTTGCTCTTCCGTCACATCAATTTATCACGCTCCTTAAATCCTTTTTTATAGCAGACTTGCAATGCAAAAACGAAAATGATGATCCCAAAAACAATACTCCATCCATTCAAATTTATATAAATCTGTTTAACTGTTCATGAAATTAAAAAAATAATTTTTTTAAAAAGATTTATGATCCTAAACAACTCAAAAATGGCCAAGAGTATTTGTAACGTTATAAAAACTTCTTATTAAGAAAAAATTTGTAAGTTTAAGCTAAATTATTTCTAAATTAAGAAAGAAGTTATTCTTTTTGAAATAAACCAAAAAATAAATAGTTGACATAAACTGGAACAGAGTATAAATATAGTCACGTTAGTGTTACGAAATCATATCAGAAAGAAAATATTTTTGAAATTCTCTAAGAAAGAACAACTAGAAAGACAGTACTCAATACTTTTGGATGATTTAAAAAATTAAGGTAAGGTCTGGATATTATTTTCGCAGAATATTTTTTATGAAAAGATACACGTATCTGAGTGCTTGCTATTCAGGGTGCGAACATGAAAGAAAAGTCTTTTTTTTTTTTTTTTTGCCAAATAGATGTACGACCTATTTAACTTGGCCTCATTTTTCATTTTGGTACTTAATTCCACCTTGTTCCATTTTGGCCATCCAACTCAATTTATATATTCCATTTTGGCTCTTCAATTTTATTTTTTATGTTTACTTTAACACAAATGCTGAAATCAGTACAAAAAATGTAGCGCTTGTGTATACATAAATCTGAGATGTAATAAATATCCAATTAAATTTTACTGCATATTTTTTCATCCATGTCAAACGGGTCAATACTAAAATACTTGAACCCGACAATATTATTACATCCACTATTGCCCCACCTTCATTCTCTAAGTTCCAAAACTTTTATCTGTCGATTTTATACCTGGCCCGTTTAGATGAAATAAACCCACAAAAAATATGGCTGAGTTCAAGTATTTTAGTATTAACCCGCTTGACATGGATAAAAAAATCACGTGAGAATATTTAATTGAATATTTATTACACCTTAGATTTGTGTATGCCCACGCGCTATATTCTTTGTACTTTTTCAATTTTTATGTTAAAGTGGAACATAAAATAGCGTTGAAGGCCAAAATGGAACACATAAAATAGAGTTAGATAGCCAAAATGGAACAAGGTAGCGATAGAGTGGCAAAATAAAAAATGGTACAAAGTTGGATGCGTTATATGTATTTGCCATTTTTTCTTTTGGGTTTAGTTTTAGGTTTGAAGAAATTTGTATTGGGTTTGTTTTGAGATAATTGGTCTCTAATTCACCCTTTTTAGACGAAATAAGTAAAATATTTATCAAAAATTGTGGAAAATTTGTTCGAATCCCTACTAAATAGGTGTTGTTATAAACAAACAAACAAACAAACAAACAAATAAATAAATAAATAAATAAGCAAAGATTTCATTTGGTAAAAATAAAATAAAAACTGAATTTTAAGAAGCTGCTAAGAAAAATGACAAAGCTAAGCGCCCGGGGAAACCGAAAATTTCACGTTTTATTGGGAGAACATCCACACTAGTATCATGTTTGATTGTAAGAAAACAAAAGCAAATATTGGAACCAACAATTTGTTTTCAGTTAATTATAGTTCACACAACTTGATCGAACAATTTAACAAGATTCCTTGTTTTCTGAAAACTGCAACGTCAGAGACTAGCAAGTTAATTACATGTTCTTGTTCTTGTGATAAAAGAGGGGAAAAAAAAAAAAAAAAAAAACAGGACGTCAAATTTTCTTGACACTAGTGAAATATCATACTAAGAATTACTACGTAGTACAATTTAAGATCTAAAACCCTGCATGCAAAGCAAAGTTCAAGAGTTTTTCATCTTAGCTGCTAATATATTTAGAAGGTCGGAGTAGTGAAAACTCATGTCTCCCAACAAATTTTCTGCGGACAGCTGATCAATATTCACTGGAAAATCGTGATCAATTGGCAGCGATGACAGCTGAGAAAATCCAAAACCATTGTTAAAATAGGGAAGAGAGAGTCCAGCTGCTCCTCTTTCGTCAATACAGAAACCTAAATGGTTCTTCACATCGTCGTTTGATTGCTTACCACAGAAATCATCATTTGACATAGGCGTTGGCTTTGGAAAGAAACCATTTAAGGCCTGTTCTAAAAATCCCGAATCGGAAGGCACCGTGGGAAAGAAATCCATGCCCGAATCAACTGAAGACGAGTTGTTTATTTGATCGTCTTTGACTTTTTGAGGAGTCATAATAGGAGCAAAGCTAGAAATAGAGTAGCTGGTAGCTTTTGGGGCGGAAATTAAACAAGACTCATTCACCAAAGAAGATGACGAAGATCCTGCGAAGGTGGCACTGGAAGTTGAAAAACTTGTGCTATTTCCATTGAACATGAAAGGAAGTTGTTCATCGAGAGGGGTAGTATTAATGTTCATGTTCAAATCAGTGTTCGAAGAAAGGGACAAGTCTGAGGAGGAGTTGAGAATTTCACGAAAGAGAAGCAAGTTCAAAGAATCATTGCTTTCCTCTAATGCTGTTTTCTCAGCGACGTTCCCTCCTGCTTTTTGAGGACTTGATTGAAAGAACTGTCTGATTGGTAAGTCCTTAAGACAAAGCTGATGATAACGATTAACTGTTTTGGTAGAAGTGTAGTTCAACAAAGGTATATTTAAAAAACTATCAGTAGGTATAGTAGTAAGATGAGCAGGTGGAGGGTAAATAAAGTTAGTTCTTGCTTTAACACCGCGCATGGCTCTAGCAGCACAATCATACGCACAAGCTGCTTCCTCAGCTGTGTCAAAAGTGCCTAACCACTTCCTCTCTTTGGACTGAGGGTCTCGGATTTCCGCCGCGTATCGGCCCCAAGGACGGCGGCGAACACCACGGTACCTCATGGTGCCGCCGCTGCCGCCACCTCCACAACCAGCCCTGTCTTTAAGTGGTCTCTTGTTGGTGCCACATCTCTTAAAAAGGGTACTAGAGATGTTGGTTTGAAGAGGCTTAATGGCATCTTGCATTTTTGATGATTACTTGATTTGGTGTTATGTAATAATTTGGAGAAAAGAAAACTCACACAACAAGCAAGTTGTTGGAGGAACGATCAGATTCAGATATATATGAAGCTCAATGGAACGATAGATCAGGTTTAAAACTGGATTCAGAAACAGTTTTTTTTGGAGATATTCACTTGCAGCAAGGAAGGTGATCTTGCAAAGAGAATGTAATGTTGCTGGGTCCGTGGAATCCAACTTGTATTTATAATTGGCGTGCGTCATGGGGTTACGGTTGCATTTATGGAAAAATTTATGCGCAGCTGCTGACAATTAATAGGTAATAAATTGATAGTATAAAGAATTAACTCAAAACATAAATTCTAAATTGATTCAGCTCTATGCAACACACGGTTTCTTGATATATTTCAATCACGTGGTAGCTCTTTGTGCAGGGAGGAATTATATTTTCCGCCTAACTTGATAATATGTAGGGTACAACACCCTCACAACTCAATGTTCCTACTATCTATTACAAGCTGACGAGCATGTAAAACAGTTGGTACATGTAATCGATATTTTTAATTAACGCGCTATATGTACGTGGGTGCATGACCTGCGCTCATTATCTTTGCTACACACAGTATATGTATGTTGAGTATTTAAAGAAAAAGTTTATAAAATAAGTACATGCACTATCTTTAAATCTCAAACTCCTTTCTACCTACTAATTACTCCCAACTATACCTCGCGAGAGTTCTAGCGATCAGTATAAATATAATTCGTGTTACGTGTTCGGAGTCGAATCACACAAATAATTAAGCTATTAATTTTACAGCCACTAGTTTCGCACAAATTCAAGCTATCAATCTTTAGAAATAGTAAATAACGAATGGAATTTTTAATAGAGAAAAGTAATTAAAGTGCAGTATTTTATATCTACCAGTGCAAATTTTGTAGACAAGATTTAGAAAATTCAGGAGTTATGGTATCCCCCATTGTCGGAATCCCCTCCGCTACGTTTCTTATAAATTCGCCGAAGTATTCTCTACTAATCTTGAGTACAATAGGTGTCGTAGTTCTCTCTCAAGCAATTACTGTAATTTACTAGACGTATTCTCTCGAATTACACTAGCTGACACTAACCCACCACTCTATATGATCGCACCAAGGTTTTGTTATCGCTAGTCCCCTCTTTTAACCCTCCATACTGATCTCTCAAAAACGTAGGAGTAGTGTTCTTCAACAACTATCTAAATACGTACTCTCTCTCAAGCAGTACATATAAAATATAACAGTCAATTGAGGGCCCTTCAACTAACAACAATAATAATATAGTTGAACAAGTAGAGAAAAGTAAATGAAAAATTTATATTAAATGCATTGGAAAAATCATCCTTCAATGCAAACATAGGATGAGAATTTAGCTATCCATATTTGTTTGCACAAATACAAGACTAGAATTCATAGTAATGCATAATAGGAACAAAGAGGAAAAAACATGATGCTGAATCATTCATCCTTGCTCCAAGCATGTTCTTGCCTCTCCAAAATCTTCTCTCCCTCCAAAGTAGTGTCTTTCCTTCCAAAAGCACGTTTTAGGATGTATTTGTAGCATCTAGGGTTTGTATAGGGTGAATTTTTCTTTTCCTAATTCAGATTGAATAAGCTGATTTTTTTCGCTCTTGTCCCGTTCTAGCAAAGTGAACCTCGCTTCGCTATCCGGGACTTTTCTAGTTTCTTCTCTTCTGATCCTTGTTTGGCAAAGTGAACCTTGCTTTGCTGTCGGGACTTTTTTCTTCCGTGGTGTGTTCAACAATTTTTCTCCTATTTGATCATTTTCCGCACAATTTTGTTCCTACACATAGGAAACACGTAATGAGCATATTTTCATTTCAAAAGTGGTGTGAATTCCCATAGCTCATTTAAGAAATAATACACAAACACACTTAAAATATGCATTTTATACTCTTTATTACCACCCCACTCTTAAACTCTTGCTCGTCCTCGAGCAACCTAAACTTAAGTGCATAGGCCATAGATACCTTTCAAAACATACTCAAGCATATATCAATGCTTAGAACCCAGCATATGCACTTTTCATACATTTCCTCAAGTTTTAAACTCATTCCAAGATCATTGGAAATATTTATGTGTCTTTTTCGAACACCCTCGCCTCAAAGTTGACTCTAATGCATTCCATACTATGACTCACACGTTTTGCCAACTCAAAAATCAGGGTCTCTACAAATCCTTTGCAAATCATTTGCCTTCACCAACAAACCACATAGAAAATAGTCCACACACTCAAATACAAGATCAAGTACAGTCTAAGAAATCAAATATAAAAATAATTCGCTCACTCTCATAGATAAACTCTTATACTACCAAAGTTCGTACCATAGGTGTAAGTGACCGAAAAATTTTGCTAAATAATTTAAGGTTTCGTGGTGCAAGGGTAGGCTAATGTAAGGTATTATCGGAGTTTTTGGGTTGATCACTGCGTTGAGGAATTGAAATTTTTCAATCTCGCATCTCCCAGCATGTAGTGCAATGTCAAGGACATCGTCTTATGCGCACCAGAAAATGCAAGGCAATATCTAGGGCATCAACTTCATCACCCCAGATAATGTGAGGCATTGTAACCTTAGCATCACAGACAATGCAAGGCACTATCTTGTGCATCAAATTCAATGCTCTAGACAGTGCAAGGCACTATAGTTTTGGCGCCTCTTATGGCGCCTTGCACAGTTAGTTTGGCCCCCCTGATGGTGAATTGCGCTGGAGCTCTACATCCAATATATTTCTATTCCCTCCTCAATTTTGTGTTGTGTTGAGCTATTTTAAAATGCCTAACTCGTCCTCTGCACCTCAAACACAAAAATTCACTAGAAAGGGGATCTTCAAGAACCCAACTTTGTCAAGGTCCTTCAATCATCCAAGGAAAGTTCCTATTATGATTCTAAGTTGATTTCAATTATCCAACATCCTATTAACGTGGGTAAATCCTTCAGATCATTAGATATTCGATTGAGAAACCTTTATGGAGAAACAAAACCATAGAACCAGGATACAAGAGGATTGACATCAAAATGTAGTGTTTCTCCTCACTAATAATTGTAACTATGAATTGATGAGTTTTGGGAGAATAGTAAATGAATTTTATAAAGAGAACAATATGAACTATGCTCGGGTTTTGGGTTGTTTACTGATGATTATCGTAGACATTTGGGTGATGAGAAATGGTGTTAGTTACATCTATTTGGGATTGTAAAATCACCTAATTGTAGTAGAATGAGAACTTGTTGAAGAAAAGACCAATTACTAATGGTTATGAGGCTTTACACCTTACGGTGTTTGATAAAAATTCAAAGGAGCTAGAACGATGCCGTCCTCCTAATTTTGGTATAATTTGTTATATTTCTAAAATAGTTTAAAATTGCTAAGAATTTCGAAATATTTTAGAGATTACGGAAGCTCAATTGAGGTACCTTAGCTAAACTTTATCTCTTAGAACTGAATTCCGTAAATATTTCTTTAAGTTAAAGTATAGTTGGCTCAAGATTCCTAATTTGTATATTCCGGGTTATCCTCTATAAACTTGACTATTCCAAATGTTTTATACTCTATTCATGCCCATGAGTGGCTTACTAGTGAGTTTCTTTATAAATATATCCAATGTGATTCAAGTTCTTACATACTTAGGTGTTGAAATTGTAGATTTTCATTTCTAGAAAGAAGTATTGCAAGAATAAGTGGTGTATTGCTTGTTTATGATTTTGACGTGTGTTTCTATTGGCAGTCGATATGGCCCATTTTTTGGGAAGAAACCATTTGTTTACAAAGTTTCCATTACATATGAATTTGAGGTATATGATTTCGGAAATATTTTATATGGTGATCTTTCAAATTGAAAGAGGTGAAAGTGTTGTATATGAAATATGGCCACCGTGCCAGGAATAGATACTCTTATGAATGGCCAAATAAGCCAAGGAAATAATATTGGTGTGAGTGACTGGAAATGCTGATGAGAATTTATAATAGTGTGAATGATGTTAGGGGTGTACATCATATATATATATATATATATATATATATATATATATATATATATATATATATATATATATATATATATATATATTACCTTTGTGTGCAAATAAAATATAAAATTATTTTTGGGAGTATCGATAGTCACCGAGGAAGGGTAGATTGTAATACCCTAACCCCAAAACTACACATGTCAATTTAGAAGTGAATTATGAATATTTCCCTATTCGGGATGAGATTGATGTGATGAAATTATTCCCCTCCATTGGGATGAGATTATTGGTAAAAGCGATTGATGTCGATCCACATGACATTGTGGTAAGATATCCTTGCGGATCAGATCGTAATCGGATGCAATATTGTATACATAGTGGTTATTGTACTGTAAATTATAATTAAAATTATTATTGTGGTCGATATCTTCAAATAAGATAGCCTAGCCGGTTGGGACATGACCAGACTCTGTGCTATATTTACGGTGGTATATTTTTTCAGAGAAATTGAAATAGTGATTGAGATTGTGAATAGTTGCAATAGTGATATGGTAGACAGTGATATTGTGAATTATGGTATTATCGGTACTAAAGATCTCCTAACTAAAAGTATATATTATTTTCGTAATTTAAAAAATGATATGTTTCAATTAGGAATTTGGATATTGTTGATTATGATTTGCTATTTGTATGGTGTTACTTTTCTTATAAGGTCCTTCTATTTTGAAAGAGATATTTTAGCTATATATTAGTGTTATTCGACTATAATATCATTCTTTTTGCTATGAGTATTGCATCCTTAATGAATATAGGTGATTCTATAGCCGGCGATATTGACTAATGATAGTAGTACACACTTTTCAGCGGATTTGGTGAGTCCCACTTCATTTGGGGATCATGTATCTTTTATTTCTCATATTTTATATTTTTAGATATAGCCAGGGCCTTGTTGCCGACATTTTCATATTTTTCTTTTGTTCTACTTAGAGTCTTTGTAGACAGGTTGTGGGTGGTATTTGATATTGGGAATTGAATTAGAAATGTTTGTATTTAGCAAAAAAGTTTTTCAAAAAATCTGTTAACGCGTACTATTTTCGAAATTATGAATGAAGATGATAATGAAAATGGAAATTGGGGTTTTAATAAAATCCTCTCAATGTTTAAATAATGAGATATATTTTTTTATTTACTTATTGTTGAGTTTGGTTACAAGGAAATCTAATAGGCCTGCTGAGTCGCGTTTATTCAGTTGAGCACCGGTTATGCTTATTGATTTTGGAGCATCACAAATTTTATATCAGAGCCTAAGATTCTAAAGCGTCATAGGATGTCTCAGGGTCATGTCTAGTAGAGTCCTTCTTATCAATGTGTTGTCGACCACATCTATAATGGGGAGGCTAATTGGACATTTGGGAAATTTAACACTTCTTTTATACTCCAAATCATAAGATAGAACTCAAGATAGGAAGCTAATTTCCTCATCATGTCTCGTTTTCTTGATGAATAATCCATGAGTTCGGGGGATCAAGGAGGGAATGAAAGAACCAGTTTCTAGAGGAAGTGTTTGTGTTCCTATTAATGTCATACGTCACCAGATCATGTGGTGAGGACACCTAAGGAACGAAAGAGTATTGTAAGCTCCAATAAACCGAATTATTTGATTATTAAGAAGCATCACTTGGATTTAAATTGGCTCGTTCTTGAAATATGTTATGGATATGGAGTCGAGGGACATATATTAAGGTGTTACCGTGCCAACCCAAAGTCATCAAGTAAGTCACTCCTTAGTACCCTATTATGAATACTACAAAATTTTCCTTCATGTATATGTATATCCATATTAAAGAGCCTTCAAAAATACGGTCTTAACAAAAATGGTGATTCATAAACCATTGCTTGTACCTACTATTTGAACGAGTCGCATTACTGTTGAAGTCACTTTATCACGAATTCTCCTATTTACAACCTCTTGAGAAATTAAGTTATATAATTATTTCCTTGAATTGAGTTATAAACCAAGGCTAATATCCACCACTTGCTTCCCTAAATTCTCAAAAAGGGACTACACCTGATAAATTTCTCAAAGAACCCGTTGATTCAAATAGATAACGTATGCTTACTTGTGTTATGAGTGCACCATCATAAATTTGGCTATGTGGTATCAAATCCAAATTAAAGCAACCTATTGATGAGATACTTCTTGAGCCACTCTTTCTTTCTACGGTATACGTTGCTTTTATGGTCTGAACAACCACTATACTCCTTTGAGAATATTATCATGAATCCTCTTTCTTATTTATTAACATAAGAGCATATCTTAGCACCTATCATATGTGTACTGTAAATTAAAAGGCTTCACTTATCCGCATAAAGTTAATAGGCGTTTAAGATTTCACAAATTCATCATAAGAAGAGTGTTTACCGTAAAAATGGTAATAATAATTAAATTTAATTATGGGATTTTAAAATAACGTGACTTATTTTTATTCTGGTTATTAAGTAGTTGATGTTATATGAAAGACTTAGAAATAAGATAAGAGTTTGAGAACAAGGTGATAACCATACCGAATGATTAATAATTGAGGCCTCAAGGTTGCCTATTCGAGGGCCTTAGGGTCGATTCTGAAGCTCTGTTGGGAACTATCAGGGGTAATTGATGGGCGACTAAAAATTAGAATAAAATCAATGACGACTCTTTATGGACAATAATAAGCAATAAATGATGAATAAATGTATGCAACGAATGCAAGCAACAAATGAAATAATTAAACCAAGAGAATCTGTTAGAGAGCAGAGAGAATGTTCTTATATATTTTGTATGGAGCATCAGATATCTACAAAATAACAAGGATCATCTTTATATATGAGGGGAATCCTAGCATAGAATAAAAAACATTAATTACAATGATATGAAGAGGGTACAACTAGTTAATGCCTTAATTCATTTTTGGACGGGTCCACTAGACTTTGTCAGCCCTAGTCATGTATCTTGGAAACTCTCTACTTTCACTGTAACCATTGGTCTGTACTGCCCTGAGGTCAAGCATTGATGACCCTCGAGGGGGGAAGCTCGGCCGTAGTCTCGAGCCTTCAAGATATGCTTACAAGGTGTCGTAATGACATGAAATTGGACCCTTCTAGTTCGCTACATACACGTAGCCCTTTGATATATATCTCTTTGAACTTCCCGCAATGATGTAATGTTGATAATGTTATACTTATGACATAAGCCTTTGTGTTAATCAATATGTCCTGTCGCCACTTTTCCAGAATTATTCACTGCATTATCGGCTTTTATTCCTCATATCCATAATATCACCATCAATCCATTTTCCAAATAATGCATTGATTGCGCATGTCGATACGTCTTCTGATGACATTGATGGTGATGTCGATTACATTTTATAGAGAGTACTGATGGTGCATGTAGGTTATGCTCCCCTTTTTCTGTATATGCGAGCTTTCTCGAAACAATTCTTCATTCAAGTGCTCTGTAATAGCCTCTTACCCCTTTCTTCTCTTTATCCCCATCTATTGTTATTTTCCATGTTTGATACCAACATCTTTAGGGCCGCATGGCGGCATTCTCATCAGTCATGCCGCGACCTTTTCTAGGGCTTTTCCTGACCGAGCGAGGTTACATCGGCTCGTCGTTGTTGCTGTTGTTGTTATTGCTACTATCATCGTTGGCTCGAGGTGATGAGATAGGCGGCCGACTTCTTCCAACTTAGGAGGATGTTTGGACTCTACACCGCTACTCGGGAGGGCGTACAGACTATACACCACCGCTCATATCCCCACTCTGGCCTAGGGTGGCACTTCATCCCTTTGCTTTCCAAAGAATGAAATAGCACAATCGTCCACTTAAATTTCATGGAACATTGTCCCAAGAAGGGGACATAAAGTAGACGTGCAGGTAGGGTCGGGAATCACATACCCCCACAAAACATCCCAAAGCAACAAAACCATCTCACTTCTTATAACCACTACAATACATGCCACACTCCCAACGATACTCTACTAGTCATCTCGGAACCTTTGAACTCCATAAATGACCACTGCCACACCCAACACATCCCCCCATCTACATGGAAAATGTGCAACACTCCACCCAGCCCATCTCAAGCACACCCGAGTCTAATGATAATGACTCGCTCGGCAAAATTTTTGCTGAAGAGCTTAAAAGGTTGACCACCAGAATTCAAGACGTTGAAGGTAGAAAGGGAATTCAGGGTCTAAACTATGAAGATCTATGCATACAACCCAATGTCAAACTTCTTGAGGGATATAATTCACCTATGTTCAAAAAGTTTGATGGTAAAGGGGTTCTCAGGCTTCATTTGAGAACATACTATGACAAACTGGTCGGAGTGGGAAGAGATGAGAAGATCCGCATGAAAATTCTCATGAGGAGCTTGAAGGGAGACGCCTTATCTTGGTACATTATCCAGGATCTGAAGAAGTGGTCAAACTGGGTAAGCATGGCATATGATTTCATGGATAATTCAGGTTCAACACAAAGAATGCATCGGATGTGTTCTATATCCAAAACTTGAAGAAGAAACCCACAAAAACCTTCCACGAGTATGCCACTCGCTGGATATCAGAAGCTGCTAAGGTCAGGCCGACCTTAGAGAAAGAACAAATGAACAAGTTTTTCATATGGTCTCAGGACCCACAATATTATGAGAGGTTGATGCTGATTAAGAATCATAAATTTTCTGATAGCATCATCCTAGGAGAAAGAATCGAGGAAGTCATCATGAGTGGTATGGTTACGAAATTTGAAGCCTTGCAAGCTATCAATAAGGCATTATAATCTGGTGGTATGTCCAAGAAAAGGGATGTAGGTGCTGTAATGGTTGCACAGAGAACCAAATCCCCTATCCAATACCAAATCTATCCAATGCCTCCACCGATATATCAACCTACTCCAAATTATCAAGCACCATCACTCACTTACCAAACTCCACCTCCCACTTATCAATAATCTCCACCTCCCGCATATTAGCCCACTACACCTAAATACTCCTAACCGGCACATGTTTACCAAGCCTACAACAACCAACCATCCCACTATCAATCACCTCCCCTGTATCAAAACGTCCCTACCATGACCAAATTTTGATCGCAGACCTCCCAAACAGTACATCGCCATTGCTAAACCAATTGACCAGCAGTATGAAAGGCTCAAAGCTGCTGGTTGTGTCACCCTTATCCCTGCTATAACACCTAAAAACCCTTCTTATTGGATCAATCAAAATAAATCTTGTGCATAACATTTTGGCATGAAAGGACATACCATCGATGAATGCCGCTTTATAAAGGATAATATCCAGACTTTGATTGACAATAAGATAATTGTAGTAAATGAGCATGCCTCGAATGTCCGCAATAACCCTTTTCCCGACCACAAAGGTGGAGGTGTTCACATAATCGATATAGAGGATGACTGGGACCCCAAGGGATCAATCAGCTTAATCACAAAGGGTGACGATCCAGAGAAGCCAGCAGTCACCCTCAATCCGATTGTTGTCCAGATTCAGCCTTCTAGGGAAGGCAAGGTATGTTTATGCCACTTGTGTTTGAAGCACCACCCTCTGCAAAGATGCCAGTATCGATTGAAGTTCAGTTTAGGTCACTTCCAAACACAACCTACACCCTTTGAAGTTGCAGTATTACCACTTAAGAAGCCTGCTCCGTTCAGTGTAAAGATAGCCATGCGAATTCTTGTGGCAATGTTAGTAACAACACTTTTCCATACGAATGCTATACCATGGTACTACACAGCCAAGGCCAGAAGATAGGGGAAGGACAAGTTCGGGTAAATCATTGCGGCACAAGGTATGACAAGAACCGGCAGGTTTTATACCACAGAGCATTTGGATGAGTCTATCAAGCAGGCCTCTAGTCGGCCGACCATCACTAAAATTGGGCCTGACGATCACTAGAGAAAGATACAAACTAGAGAATACTCAGTCATTGATAAGCTGAACAAAATGATGGCACATATTTTTATCCTTGTTTTGCTACAAAGCTCTGATGCACATAAGAATGCCTTGTTAAGAGTTCAAGGTGAGGCATATGTACCAAGTAACATCACCAGCGGAGAGATGGATAACATGGTAGGCAAGTGTTGGAAAGTCATAAGATCACTTTCCACGAAGATGAGCTGCCACCGGAGGGATTGAGTCACAATAAGGCATTGCATATCACTGTGCAATGCGAATATTATTTTATCACCAGGATCCTGGTCGATGGGGGGTCCAGTCTAAACATTTATCTGTTGGTAACACTGAGGATTGGGAAAAAGGTTGTATGAAATAAAGGACGGGGCCATCAACATCAAAGATTTCAATGGTTCTCAAAGGTATACTATCATGTAGATTATTTTATGTTTGAAAATGGGGCCAACTTGGTTTGATGTTGATTTTCAAGTGATAGACGTAACGACATCTTACACTCTATTATTTGGATGACCATGGATTCATGGCACGGGGGCTGTAGCATCAACACTATATGAGGCAGCGATGTTTGAGTAGAACCACCAAGAGGTGATCATTCATGGTGATGGTAGCAATCCCATATACAACCACTAGACCATTCGAGCAATTTGACAAAGGAGAAATATAGGCGGGAAAACTTACCACAATATCGCGCGAGTCAACGCCATTGAAAAGGATAAATGGTCGGATAACAAAACTGAAAGCTTACTGAATTGGAGCGGGTATGAACCTGGCAAGGGACTTGGAAAGAACCTCCAAGTCATCGCTAAGCCCATCAAGCTGAACAAACATAGCACCATCTTCGGATAGTGATACGAGTATACTTGGTAGGAATTCAACCACTGGTCGCCACCATAGTGTGACCCTTACTATCATTTGGAGTGCACAATACCCCATCTGGAGCAGACTTTCAGGTTGGCCGAGGTCATCTACAGCTCAAAAGAAGATGAAGGCTTGCAACAATGAGGAATTTGTTCCTAGAAGATGATGATATAGATTGTTGTGTCATTTTCGAAAAGGAGTGGGTTCCATACAGTCTATAAGCGGAGGAAAAAGCCTCAATAACTGGCGTATCATAACCACCAGAGCCTAACGAGCCATGGGGTAGCAAGGCAGAACAAGCATCATGCTCTTTTTTTTTTTGTTTACTTACCTTTCACATTTTTATTTTTTGCAAGAAAGAGCTCCAATGTTCAAAACATTTATGGAATTTATCAAAGCATTTCAATTTTCTTATAAATCTTACTCTTATTATTTTCTCTCATTACTTTACTTATACAGCATTATTATTACGTATCTTGATAAATCAATAACTGTGACATGCAATGAGGCAACACAATAAACAGACATGAATATAGAGGAAGACGATACTGGAAGAGATTGTTAAATAAGTTGAGAATTTTGAAAATCGGCCTAAAAGGCTTAACTTAAAGTAAAATAATTTGACGGTTGAGTACAAAAAAGGAAAAGGGTGTCACTTGAAGCGATGTGATAATTGGTTTTCCATCTTCGACTGCAAACTGATGTGAAACAGAATAAAAAGAGAGGGAAAAAACTGAAAGTGTAACTAATGCACTGAAAAAAGCAATTATGACATGTTTTTTAAAAATAGCATTTTAGTCCTTAGAGTTTTTTGAAAAACAGATTATACCAAGTAATTTTCTCAAAGAGCAAAATTGTTCTTCCAATAAAGGTTTAGTAAAAATATCAGCTAATTGGGCAGCAGTGCCAACAAAGGCTAATTCTATGTCACCCTTAAGAGCATGATCTCTAATAAAATGATGCTTAATGTCAATATGCTTTACTCTGGAGTGATGCACAGGATTTTTTGAAAGACAGAATGCATTTGAATTATCACAAAAGATTTGTATTGGTTTAAAAGAAATTTCATAGTCACCCAATTTATTAGATATCCACAGGAGTTATGTACAACATTGACCAGTGGCAATATACTCAGCTTCAATAGTGGATAAGGCGACTGATGCTTGCTTTTTATTGTTCCAGGATATTAAAGCCTTTCCTAGTAGTTGACAAGTGCCACTCATGCTCTTCCTGTCTTCCTTATCACCTGTTAAATCTGCATCTGAGAAACCTTCTAATTTAAAAGAGTTAGAGCGAGGATACCATAATCCATAAGATATTGTGCGAATAAGGTATCGAATAATTCTTTTTACAACAGTAAGATGCGACTCCTTGGGAGATGACTGAAACCTGGCACATTTGCTAACACTGAACATAATATCTGGTTGAATTGTGGTCAAATATAGTAGTGATCCAATCATTCCTCTGTATTTGGTTTTCATCAACTGGAGTACCATGTTCATCCTTATCCAAATTTGTAGCCGGACTTATAGGAGTGACAATTGATTTTGCGTTGCTCTTGCCAAATTTCTAGATTAGTTCCTTTGTATATTTGGTCTAACAAATGAAGGTTCCTTCTTCGATTTGATGAATTTGAAACCCAAGGAAAAATGTGAGTTCACCCATCATGCTCATTTTGAATTCGCTTTGCATGAGGTTTGCAAATTCATTGCACATAAGAGAGTTAGCACTACCAAACATAATGTCATCAACATAAATTTGAATGATAAGATTACCTTCTGTTGATAGTTTAATGAATAGAGTAGTATCAATTTTACCTCTGGTAAACCCATGATCAACAAGGAAAGTACTTAACCTGTCATACCAGGCACGTGGAGCCTGTTTCATTCCATATAGGGCCTTAGTAAGCTTGTACACATGATATGGGAATTTTGAGTCTTCAAAACCTGGAGGTTGTTTTACAAAAACTTCCTCTTTGATGAATCCATTCATAAAAGTGCTTTTGACATCCATTTGAAACAACCTGAATCCTTTAAATGATGCGTAGGCCAGCAGGATTCGTATAGACTCCAGTTGAGCTACTTGGGAAAGGTTTCATCATAGTCGACTCCTTCTTGTTGTGAATAGCCTTGAGAAACTAATCTAGGCTTGTTCATTATGACTTGTCCCTTTTTGTTCAATTTATTTCTACATACCCATTTTGTTCCAATAACAGATACATTATCAGGTCTGGGTATTAACTTGCATACTTGATTCTTGATGAATTGATCTAGTTCCTCTTGCATGGCTTTCACCCAACTCGAATCCTTCAACGCTTCTTCTACCTTGTTGGGCTTTATTTTAGAAATCAAAGAAATATTTGATTTCTTTTTTATGGAAGCCCTGGTTTCTAGTCCTTCATTTAGATCCCCTATGATATATTTTTGTGGATATTCAGGTTCGCTCTTCCATTCATTTAGTTGAACAGTGTTTGTAGTTGACTCTATATGTTGTTCTGGAGAGTTATTGATGACTTGTTTAGTCGACTCAATTATTTGCTGTATTATTTGACTCCTGTGATTTTCCTTTATCTTGAGCTTCTTGAGTTTGATGTTCATCATCTTCATTAGTTCCTTTCTCGACCGAGCGATTATTTTCATCGAATATAACATGAACGGATTCTTCTACGCATAGAGTACGTTTATTATAAACCCTAAATGATCTGTTATTTAATGAATAACCAAGAAAAATATCTTCATCACTTCTTGGATCAAATTTTCCAAGATTATCCTTACCGTTGTTATGAATGAAACACTTACTTCCAAATGGATGAAAATAACTAATAGTTGGTATTTTACCTTTCCATAGTTCATAGGGAGTCTTTTTCATAATAGGCCTTATAAGACAACGGTTGAGAATGTGACATGCCGTACTCATACCTTCAGCCGCGAAATGATTTGGGAGAGAATGTTCTAACCACATGGTTCTTCCCATGTCTTGAAGAGTTCTGTTCTTTCTTTCCACAACTCCATTTTACTGTGGTGAGCATGGTGTGAAGAAATTGTGAGTGTAACCTTGATCGTTGCAGAACTTTTCAAATGCTTTACTTTTAAACCCGCCTCCATGATCACTTTGTATTTTCGAGATTAGATAGCCCTTTTTTTCTTTCAATCATTTTGCAGAAAACTTCAAATTTCCTAAGGCTTCATCTTTATGAGACAGGAAAATCACCCAAGTAAAACGTGAAAATTCATCAACAATAACAAATGCATATTTCTTGCCACCCATGCTAGCAGTTCTAGTAGGTCCAATATGAAGTAATTGCAACGGTTTAGAAGTAGATACCATGTCTTTGTTTTTGAAAGAGTTTCTAGTTTGCTTACCTATCTAACATGCATCATAAATATGAGTTCATAGATAAATTCAGTTTAGGTAATCCAATGACTAAATCACGGTTGAATAATTTTAAAATCAAATGCATGCTGGCATGACCTAGTATTTTGTGCCACAACCAGGGATCATCAGATATAGAAGTTAGGCAAATGTGACCGTCTATATTTTTGAAACCATCATGTAAACAATTTCGTACCTTTTTCCAGCAAGAATTATTTTACCTGATTCGTCTTGGATGGCACAACCTATTCTCTTAAATTTTACCTCATATCCTGAGTCACAGAGTTAACTTATACTAAGAATGTTGTAGTTTAGTCTATCAACAAGATATACCTTAGTAATGTCATAGTTGTTGTTAAAGGGAATAGTACCAGTGCCAACTATTTTGCCTCTTGAATCATCTCCAAATTTGACGCTTCCTCCGTCAATCTTTGTAACCTTCTTGAAAAGGTTTTTGTCGCTTGTCATGTGACTGGAACACGCACTATCTAGATACCATTTTCCTTTGTGACTTACTTAGTGGTGTTCCTGTAATATAGAATTATTACTTTCTTTAAGGTACCCAAGTTTTCTTGGGTCCTAGTGAGTTAGTGTTAATGGGTTTAGAATTCTTTGGTTTCCAAACCCATCCAGACATATGAGATTTACGAAATTTACAACTAGAATATTTATGCCCACTTTTGTTACAGTAATGACATTTAGCCTCAAACTTGTTTTCAGGTCTTTCATAAGTGTTGGAACTAGCTATTATGAGATTAGATTATTCCTTTCCAGTTGACTTGTAATTCGACTGATCCGACCGACCGGTCGATCTAGTTCTGATTGGTTTTTCTCAGTTGACTTGTAAGTCATCTGATTTGACCTAACAGAACTGTGACTGGTTGATTTGCACAAGCTCTTAAGCTGCATTTGCAATTCCTCAAACTCCTCTTGAAGTACATCCTTTTTCAATTTCGTATACTTCATGTTTGAGATTCCAGTCTTTGATTTCCGTAGTGAGTCTATTAAGATCTTTCATTATTGTTTGAGGCTCTTTTAAGGTGTAATCAAGAAAGTCCTACGATTCATTACATCTTTCACAGTCAAAAGATCTTACCTCGCTAGTTTCTCCTTTGGCGAAAAAACAATTTTCATTGTCTGAATCATCTTCATCTGTCCTGCATCCTCAAGTTTTTTTAATCTCATTTTCTAGAATTTTCATGAAGTAGAGATTTGCTATTTCTTCATGGTTTGAGTCATCCTCATCGCTCCAGCTTCCAAATGATTTGTTCTTGTTGAATCCTCTAGAGATCTTGCTTTTCATTTCTGGACATTCTACTTGGATGTGCCCGAATTTTACACGTTCGTAGCATTTTCCATCGTTCTTATCTTGTTCATTTTATTGGCTAGATCTTCTTGGTGGAAATCTTGCTTTCTTTGTATTTCTATATCTTCTCATCGGTCCATCCATGTTTCTAGACATCATAGCAATTTCTTCTTATAGGGCTTCAGGATCAGCAACATCATTTTCAGTCGACTTAGTAGTGGTTTTGAATGCCAAAATTTTCTTTTTCTCCTCTTGATTTGTCTTATTCAAGTGTGTTCTTTCGAAAGCAATAAGCTTTCCTAGTAGTTCATCATATAATAACTTATTAAGATCTTGAGATTCTAGAGTGACAACTTTAGTCTGCCAAGTGGTTGGTAGACTTCTGAGAACTTTCTAACATGTTCGCCACTGGTGTATGGTTTGCCAAAAGCTTTTAAGTCACTGATTATCTTACTGAACCTGGCAAACATTTCTTAGATGAATTCTCCTTCCTTCATTGAGAATAGTTCATAGTCGTGAACTAGCATATTGATGTTTGTTTCCTTTACTTTGTTTGTACCTCATAGGTAACCTCAAGTTTGTCTCACATCTCTTTGGTTGTATTACAACTAGATATTTTCTCATATTCTTCACCTCTTATTGCATTGTGAAGCAGATTTCTTGCCTTGATGTTTATTTGTACAGCTTCCAGTTTCTCCTTTGAGTATGAGTCTATATCATCAGGGTCAGAGAGTAGTGAAGGGTTGGCAGACAGTGGCTAATTTCCCTTCTTGATAACTATCCATACTTTGACGTCGTATGTCTTGGTCAAGATTTGCATTTGGATTTTTCAGTGGGAGAAATATTGTCCATTGAAATAAGGTGGTCTTACTTGTGAAGTTCCTTTCTGAAAGAGAGCTCCTATGATAACCTGATTTACCATGATCCTTTTCTTACAAGCTATTAAGCAGAAAACAAAAAGTGTGAGCCAAGCTCTAATACCAATTAAAAGTACAAGAGGGGGGAGGGGTAAATTGTCAATAATTAAAATTAATCGTTAATTAGTTGACTTAAAACTTTAGTAGTCGACTAAATATTGTAATCTTGCAGATATAATGGTTTGAGGTAATATGCAGAAATTAAAGACACCGGGAATTTTATACTGGTTCGGATTCAATGTGAATTCTAATCGAGTCCCCTTGGGTTTCAAGGGATTTCTCTTCAAGTAAATGAGTATTCTTTCGATTACATATATGATGTGTATCGCTCAGATTCTCTAGCACTTGTTTGATTCAATGCTTCACCAATGATATGCCCTCTTTCTATCCCTGACTTATTACACAACACATCTATGTAGGCTACTATGCTTGTTTGCAGTAGAATGAAGAGAGTTATTTTGGTTTGATCAAAGTATGACTAAGGATGGCGTTACACAGTAAATTTATTACAAATGTGAATGGTGAAGGCTTGTCAACCTAAAGGTTTTGATCCTTGGAAAGAATTGATTCTTTCCAAGAATAAGGTACTAGTTGTTGCTTCTCTTGATATCTTTTCCTTCGGCAGATAATGGATACAATAGGATTTCTCCTGATTGTTGGACTTTCAGAACTTGACCACTGTCCGGATCTTCTAGCCTTTATTATTTTCCCGTGATTTCGTCAATCACAAATTACTTCAAATCTTCACACTGTTATGGCTGATTTGACTACACAGATTCACGGAGCTAATCCTAATCTGCCGATGTAGATTTGTAGCTTTCCTTGTACGTCATGTGTTATTCTGGTAGCTTCCGTTGTGAGTGATTTCCTTCCTTCTCCGACATAGCCGTTTCAATAGTTCTTCTTTGCTTATTTGAACTCCTGCACATGCATATTAATTGTATTATTAAAATATGATCTAACACCGATGGCCCGAGTGTATTAATCCACTCCAGACCCGCTCCAAGAAATGACAGCACATTGAATGACACTGAAAAGATGAACCGACGGGACACCCCATTTATCACAAAGGCTCACGTCATGAGTAATGCATCATCGCAGCAAGTTTGAAGAGATGGATATCAAAGTCGTTTCTTATCGGAGGGTCCAATTTTTTGCCATTACAATGCCTTGTAAGCAAACTTTCCAAAGGCTCGAGACTACGGTTGAGATTTATCACGAGGGGCAATCAATGTCCAACCTTGAGGCAGCAAGTCGAAGGTTACGGTAGGAAAGGGGGAAGTTCCCTAGGCGCACGACAAGGGGTGACAAAACCTAGAGGGCTAGCTCTAACTCATATCAGGGCATTAAGTGGAGATACCTACCCCATCACATTGTAATTAATACTTTTGTACCATGTTACCCCTCAAATATAAATGGAAATCCTTGTCATTTGTACACATCTATTGAGCAATACTAAATACACAAAAATATTCTCTCTGCTCTCTAACATATTCTCATAGCTCTTTACTTACATTCATTGTGTTTTATTTATTGTTCTTCATTTATTACTTATCATAGACCATAAAGATTCATCATTGTAGCTCTTATAACTGTTATCTCCCTCTCGAGTGCTCCAAATCGGCCATCCAGCTCGATCCCGAGGCCTTATAAACAACAGCTCAAGACCCCCAATCTCCAACAGTTTGATTCGATTATCATACCGTCTCTAAACTATAATCTTGATTCCTAACGTTTACTTAGCATCTATTGCTTTACAGCTAGCATAAAAATAGATCGCGTATTTTTAGAACTTCGTAACCAAATTTAATTGTTTCATTTTCACGGTAAACACATTATGTTTTTCTTTCAATGATTACGGCTCGTTTTCCGAGAAGTAATGGCAGAGATAAATACATATTTAACCGGCAAGAATTGTGGCATTAGAGTATACTTTACCCTTCAAATAACCCCCTGCCCTTCCCCAGACGCTATTAACCAAGAAACTAAGCAAGTAAAATTCAGTTCTTTTCACTTGCAACTGATCTATTGCTGGACCATAACTTACTGAACATTCTCTTAGGTCGACTAGGAAATATGCAGGACGCTTTTATTCGTGATGATGTCCCATTTCCATCAACATAATTTTCATCCAAATCTTTATTTTCTGCCAGCTTCATTTTCAGTGTTGAAAGCTTGGCTGAGGCACTCCACTGGTCATCTGCAGGTGTCATTTTGAACGATGCAGAAGTCTTTGATATGTCATCATGGTTAGCTAGAAGCGCTTTGATGTGACTGGGGAGCTCGGTAAAATGGCCACCGGACATGGTGGCTCGAGCTTGCTCGAAGAACAGAACTTGAACTACTACCCTTAATGGGAGCAATTCGTTTTGAGCTGCATGCATGCAGACTTCCATGGATAATTTCTTGCAGTCTAACATTCTGCACAAACGCTTTCTTTCATTCTTGTTCAGACCTGGATGCCCCTGCATTTTCGCAGTAAGAAGAGAAGAGTTTAACTACTGTACAATTATACGGTAAGGAAACAATTCAATCAAGATATATAACTAGAAAAAATAAGTGAAACATGTTAAAGGGAAGGGAAGACAAACCATAATGTCAAATTACATTCGGTATGCTGCAAGTCTACATAAGTGTTAAATCAGAAATGGAATGGTCATCATTGTTCATGTTCAGTTTCTTCACCCAAATAAAGAAAGGATATTACATATACTATAACTATGCCTATTAAAAAACAAATTAATTAAATCAGACAGGATCTTGACTTGAGAAGTTTCAGTGGTCAAGAAGTTGGTTATATGCTAAAATGAAATTGGTCTACATTGTATCTTCTAACATCTTGGTTATCTTCAAATAGTACCTTTCTACTTTATTTTGTGTTAGGATCCAAAAATAATTAGGTGTCATGCGAAAATTAACAAAATAAAACTTGAACAACGATAAATCAGACAACAAAAATGAAATATACTAAAAAGGACACAAACATTTAATGCGGTTCGTTCAATTCATCTACCACGGGCGGAGATGAGCAATTCACTATAATAAAAAGAGTACATAATATTGAGAGAACAACATCATTAATAGACAAACACAAGCGACACACTAACAGTTGTCTTATAAAGTCTCTATAAACAAGGAAAAGAGACTAACCAAATACGAGAGATTTATAATTTCCTTCTACAAGAAGGAAAACCTAATTATGTTATACTCCCTTTGTTTCAATTTATGTGAACCCATTTGACTGGGCACGGAGTTTAAAAAAAGGAGAGAAGACTTTTGATTAAAATGATGGACCTTTATTTTGTGTGGTTATAAATTATTGCATAAAGGTAAATTATTTCCAAATAAGGAAAAAGGGTCATTCTCTTTTTGGCATGGATTAAAAAGAAAATAGGTTCACATAAATTAAAACGGGGAATATATGTTATCCTTTTATTCGAGAGATAGAAAACCAAATATGATAAGGAAATTAGGACAACACCTAACAATATGAATTATGGAAGTACGAGTAGACTTAATTATTCTTGAATTCTTGATATTCAGAAACAAATTGAAAGAGAAATGCATGATGTAATCTCGAATTTACCTTAAGATAGATGTCAATGGCTCTGTAAAGATCATCATGGTCGAGCCTAGCAAATTCTGGGATTGCTTCAGCAATCAAAATGAATTTTGACAGAGGCAACTTTTCCTCGCATGCAATCTCTTGGAGATATCCATCCACAAGCTTAGCTACTTTAAGTTTAGAGCTATGTGATGCTGAAGATGATCTCCTGCTTTCCTGAAACTCAAGGTCAATGTTCTCGGCAGACCGAGATCTCCTTCTCACGAAATCCCTTTTCATTCTTGGAGGACTTGTTGGTGGACTCTGACCCTGTAACATGAACTGTTCTAATATGGTCATAACTATATCAACATCATAAATTGTATCACTTGTTTTTGATACACAAGGTATTAATAGATCACCAACTGTAGCATCCTCTAACTGAAGTCCAACTCTTGTTGCCAATTCCATCTTTGATGAAGAGGAAGTCTTTAAAATGTTTGCTGCTTTAAGTAATTTCAACAGAAAGCTACAAGAAGCAGCTCCTCTTTCAGTAGGCAATAAGCTTATAATTGACTCCAAAAGCAGCCTGTATTTCCCAATTGAATCAGAATTAGAGTGCTTATTCTTCTCAAGATTTACATATTTTGATATGTTTGGTAGCCATCGAGCAGCGTAAATTCGCAACGCATCACCAATAAGACTAGCTGCTACTTTTCCACCTGATTTAATGGCTATCATGGTTCTCCAATAAAGATCAATACTCAATTCTGCTAAATCTTCAGCCCACCAGTCTTTGGATAAAGGTTTATTATACCTTAGGCTTTGTGATCCATTGCAAGAAATATCATCTCTTCCACCTCTTCTCGAGTAGCTATGTGACAAATTCATTTTGAGAGGATGAGCTAAAACCTTTGATGCAATGGCTTCAATACATGTGCTTGTTATGCCAATGTCTTCAGACCATAAAGGAAATGCCTTGGTGCTCTGTAATGTCACAATTGAGTCTCTCCAACCTGAAAGAACACAAGAATTGAGGAATACTTGGAGTTTACAAATTAAGTTTCCTTTTTCTACATCCTCAGTCATTTGTAGATATTCTGCTGCACAGCGTACTGAAACAATGTTGTGAGCACTGACAGTGATGGTAATTCCATAGCAGAATTTAGCACATAACTCAAAGTCTTCTATGCTACATGGAAAATCTTGTAGCTCGATTATTACTATTTCGTGTTGAGTGGTTTTCTCAACGCATAGTCTCTGCAGCCTCAAGCACTTAGACAGCAACGGAAACTGTTTTTTTCAAGAAAACAGATTATGACAAGGTTTGAAAGATAACAAAAGAAGAGAGTCGGGTAGAGAATTAAACCTTGTGCAGCAAATATCTGCTACCCTTTACTTGAACTATGACATCACTTAAAACCTCTGAGGAGACTGATCTGTATCAAGTAAAGAAAAAACTTGGTTATTCCATTATTTTTCTTTAATTCAGGATTAAGTAAAATTGAAGTTACCTAACAGCCTCTGTAGTGAAGAATGTGTCAGGCCGAGATCCTAGTTTCATAAACTTCATATCTGAGGTCTCTTTTTGTTTGTTTATTCACCAAAATTTAGACCATAGCATAGTCAGACAAAACCATCTCCATAACTGTTGAAAACTTCACTTTATTTAGGACACCCCTACCATGAAAAGATCCTCTTCCAGCTGCAAGCAGTAGATATTGTCGGAAAGACAAAAACAACAACTAACTATACTGACAAAATATTTGGTGAACAAAGCATGAATTTTTTTTAATCAAACCCTAAATAATATAAATTCTTGAAAATGTTTTGAGGTTGTTGTAAGTTGAAGAGTTAGAGTCAGTACCTTAACTTTGGTATCTTTCTGTTGCCACTTGCCAGCGTGCTAGCAATGAGAGAAAAAGCCACGCCAACTAGTGCCCTTCCTTCTCATCATTACCACAGCAACTTTTCTACTCCTATTTTACAGCCTTGGATTATTTTAGTCAAATTCAGGATAAAGAATATAGAAACAAGTAATGATATAAAGGGAAGACTGAGAGATATAAAATAAAGTAAAGAAATAATAGGATATGTGATCACCCTCAAAATTGGCTTTCATCATCGCTAATTTAAGGGCCTCACTTCATGATATATGAATCAATAGTGATTTTGTTTACCACTTTTTATATGCGGAAAAGTGGTATATTCATGTCATTCGTTAAATAATGTTCATTTGATGTCATTGTCATTAAAAAAATGTCCATCCATGCCATTATTGACTAACGGTAGTAGTATATGAATAGGCCAAATAAATATTGACATGTTAGCCAATAATTGTGGATGGACCATTTCTTTAAAGGGAGTGTCATGAAAATAGTAATTTTTTAACGAATGGTATGGATAAACTATTTCTGAAAGCTAGTGATATTTTTAAACATTTTTAGGCCTTTTCCTTTTAATATATCAACATAAGCGGACCAGCAAGCATTTAAAGCAAGAAGGCCGTAGCCAATGAATATAATTTGTTTATATTTTTAAGTGAAAAGTGGAAGTTAGTTTCCATGTGAAGAAAGGAAGAAAAAAAAACCAAAAGAGTCTTTCATCATAATTAAGTTGTGAGGCTAAAATACATTTAATGGTAGTTGAAAATGTTACTGAATTTCGTTTTCTGCATTGGATTCTTCTTAGAAAATATTGCACATTTTCTTTTAAAATTTTATAATCTTTATATTAACAACGAAACAATCGTATTGTGATGGACTGATTGAACTTGTAGTGGTCCAATTATTACATGAATAAACCTACGATTGATAAAAATCGAATGGCATATTTGTATTTGGCGGTGGCAACTATCTTTTATCTTCTTATGCATGCAATATCTGATTCAGCCACCAGTTTGGCTAACTACTAAGAGAAATTTTATATCATTGGGGGCGAATTTGTTAGTATCATTATCAGTTATTTAAGTCTTCGATCTAGTCTTATTCATTTAGTTATATACTCCCTCCGTTTCATTTTATGTAAACTTATTTCCTTTTTGTTCCGTGCCAAAAAGAATGACATATTTCCTTAATTGGAAATAATTTACCTTTATGCAATGATTTGTAGCCACACAAAATATATGTGTCTCATTTTACACCACAAGTTCAAGAGCCTTTTCTCTTTTCTTAAACATCGTGCCCGGTCAAATGGGTACATAAATTGAAACGGATAAGTTTTTAGACTTTAGTATACATAATCTTGACTAAAAATGTTATCATTTCATCTGTGGCTTGTTAAAGAATTGTTTCACGTTATGATTGGTTTTTCTGCTGGATAACAATTGAAATTATTGTTGTGTAAGACATAATTTCCTATCAGTCAAATTGGCCTATGAAAGATTCATTGATCAATTCCAGTTATGAAAATTATGTGTAGAAAATCTTTGGTAATTTGAGATAAAAGCTACTATACCTTTGGGCTAAAGCTGCGGACCTGTTGTGTCTCCTGATAACTAAAGAAAAGTTGATTCATAGATCGTCTTGGCTCAATCAATGTCTACTATTGTCTAGCTAGGCACCGGATTTGAAGGTGTCATGGCTCTTTCAATGTCTGGCTAGGACCAGGATTCAACCATGGATTATCCCTGTCAGTGCCTGGCCAGGTTCAGTATGGAATATCTGACATAAGGGTTGTAGTAACTACTACCTCCGTTTTAATTTATGTGAACCTATTTTTTTTTGTATGTGTCAAAAAGAATGATCACTTTTCTTATTTGGAAATAATTTACCTTTATACAATAATTTATAGCCACACAAAATATATGTGACTCATTTTACCCCACAAGTTCAAAAGTCTTTTCTCTTTTCTTAAACTTCGTGCCCAGTCAAATGGGTTCACATAAATTAAAACGGAGGGAGTAGTATTTCTTCTCTTCTTTTTTTTTTTTTTTTTTTTGAGCAAACAGGAAGCAAATATATTAAGTAGCGTTTGTTATAACATTGCTAATAGTGTGCAACATTGCCAATAGTGTGCCAGTTAGGACACATTGATTGCCTAGGCTTGCTAAATTGTTGCATGCATCCATATATAAGTACTTAACATAACAACGATTTGTGTCTACATCATGGGTAACAAGATTAAAAACCACATTTGAGGCTACAACAAAAACTTTCTTCGTCAATCCTAGGCTTCCTTCCATCATAGACATGGTGTGACCGACATTGTTGCACTAGCTCCCTGAACATGTGCTGGAGGAGGGTCATCTTCCCTTAGTGCATTAACAACCTTCAATAACGTACAATTTTATCAAATATATTGTACCACACAGTATAGCCTTAATGGCTTCTGCACAATTTATTTTGATTTGAGTGGACAAGTTCCATTGGTGGCAAGTTTTAGACCCTCTGTAATTGCTTTTAATTCGGCTTCCACCGATCCCACTGCATCAATGATTTTTGTAAAACCAACAACCCAATGCCCATTAAAGATAGGCTATAATTAAGTATTTTACTCGCTTATTACACTCTAATTTACTGTACTTTAATTAAGTTTGAGCTTTAATTGCTAGTGTTTTGCACTAATGGTGTGTTTTATGACTTGTTGGAGTGATTTTCGAGCTATGTAGATGTTATGGAATGAATTCAAGTGATTTGGAGCTTTCATGTCTCAGTAAAAGCACAAGGAATTAAGTCGGGATCGTATTCGAGACTCAACGGATGATAAAACAACAAAACGAAGACTCGAGGAGGCATATTGTGCACTGTCTAGTAAAATAGACATAACATTTGGCTCAGAACTCCATTTTGGCTTCATGGTGTATGGTTGGAAAGCTAACTCAACGGGGTTAAAACTTTTATGCTTTACATTTTTCCAAATTCCAAACGGAACGGGGCGAAAGCGCGCAAGATTTGAGCCAAAACGAACAAAATCGGAAAAAGGGCCAGTTGGGCGCCACAGGCAGCGCCTGGCGCCACCTATGGCGCCAAAAATAGTATGCACAAATGTTTGGGCTCTATGGAGGGTGCCTGGCGTCGGTGACATGAAATGTGTCCTATTTCGCCCGGAACAAGGTTATTTCGGCCTTAGACCTACACAACATGTATGAAAGTAAGACTAAACTTATTTTTGAAGGGAAGGACACCACTTTGAGGAGATCTAACACACTTTGAAGGGGAATTCACGTGGAGAAACACACACTACGCTTGGAGGAGGCTTCTAACTAGTTTTTCTTCTCTTCTCTTCCTTTAATTTTATAGTTTATTAGTTCTAGAGTTTTGGGTATTACATGAATGTTGTAATTTGGAGCTTGAATTGTTCTTATTGTTTTATCATATTGGTTTATTTGTTCAATCTTGCGCTTATATTTGATTTCTTGATCACCAATTGAATACAATATACGAATCTAGGATTAAACTCGGGAGAGGAAATTCTAGATTGCATATAAGATTGAGTAGAGCAAGATCTTAACTCTTAGGGGGAGTGGATTTGCGGTTAGGATATGAATATACCTAATCGCCTTGCTTGGTTATTATACGAGAATTATAAATGTGTTGTTGTTAACCCTAATTTCATAGGAATATAGGCGTTAGGTTAGCTTGAATAGGCGAGTTGTACTTTAGGAGAAGGCTACGAGCAATATTAACCCTGTCAACCAATAAACTAGATAAATTAATTAGATGATTTAAGTGGAAAATCCAACGGAATTGTTAGCTAACCCATAACTCTAGAATATTCACTCACATTGAATTCAACTTTAAGTTTGTCGTTGTTTTCTATTATATCTTACTTTGTTATTTTAGATTAAATTTAGTTAAATATTTATATGTTAGGATTCACTTGAATAGATTAATTGTTTGGTTTAATTTAGTTGATAATTAATCACAAGTCCATGTGGGTACGATATCTGTACTTAAATTCCTATATTGTTTGTCGACCACGTATACTTGCATGTGCATTTGGGAGCAACACCCATTATTGTTACAGATTACTCCCCTAGAGAACTGTTGAAGTTGTTATGGCTAGCATTCACATTGAGCTTATACCATCCTTTTGGAGGTCGTTGCCACCTAATTTTGATACATATTTTGTGGATTGGGAGAGGGTTGTATTCTGTCAGCATTTTGTATTCTAAGGCTTTTTGCATTACACTTTTAAAGAAAACAACATTTTTCATATTGTTTTGGTTATTTGCATTCCTGGTAATCTAAATTTCTCATAGGGATAAGGGAAGCATAAATTTCAAGTTGATTTGGTTCTATCTTGAAAGGACATTATGGCTTATTAATTGAGTTAGCGAGTGCCCTTTGGAAAGATCATGCATGGTTAGGCCCCCTAAGTCATTCCAAAAAGTTTGACTAATGGAACAATTCATGATGATATGAGTGATAGACTCTACTTCTCCTTTCTCGCATATGGGACATTGGGTCAATGTTATTACCAATATGGGCTAGGCATTTTCGACAAGGAAGTCTAATATGTTGGCATTGCCATAGTAAGAATTTAATTTTATTAGGGCATGTTAATGACCAGATCCAATCATACTCCAACTGATTTGTTTCTACTTATTCCATAAGATTGTAACAGTTTATACTGGTGAATATGCCTTTAGGTGTAAGAGACAAATAACAATTTTATCTAAAGGACACTTCGTACGGATTTTGATTTTATGGATCTTTTGTTGAATATCAGGAGGGAAATCTATGGTAAGTTTTGTAAGATCCTATGTCATTGACTTTTAGATTGTAATAAATATTCGTATTATGGGATCCATTTGTTGTCCTAAATGTTGAGGTTGGAATTAATACGAGGAGACCATTTTATCCCTTGATTACATATTTCCCATCCCTTTAATATGGCCTTCCAGATAGATGAGGTTTTCTCAGTAGGGCATTTTTCACTATACTGTGATAGATTAGACATGCCTAGGGGGATGTCGATTGAGAGAGGAGTCTCGAAATGAAACTAGCCATGTTAGATATATTTTTATTATTTCCACTATGGATGCCCAGACCCCCTGAATTTTGTGGGAGGCAAACTTGTGACTATTTGATCAGATGAATTTTCTTCTTACTATCATTTGTATCCCATATAAAGTCTTCCTGAATTTTATCTATAAGATATAGAATTTTTTTAGGAAGAATAGTATATTACATGTAGTAGTTAGGAATAGAGTTGAGATAAGCTTTGGCAAGAATGTTTCGACCAGCTATGTTAATGAATCTCATCTTCCAAGAGGCAAGTTTGGACCTCATTTTATCTATTATGAATTGGCAATCAGTCGGCCTTAGGGTTTTATTAAGAATTGAGAAACCTAAGTATATACCAAAATCTGACTTTTCTTGATCCCTTATGTGTGAGTTATTTCCTTGGTGATGGTTGGGTTGCAATTTTGGGAGAAGAGATTTTTGGATATAGAATGGTTAATGCTTTTTCCGGATAGGGAGCCAAACAACTCTAGAGTTAATTTTATAGCAAGGTATTATTTTAATTTGCCTTAGCCATAAGAGTGAGATTATCGGTAAAAAAACAAATGAGAAAACTTAGGGCTTTTCCTACCTATTGTGATTGTGTCCCATTTACAAATGTCAATTTGATTCTTAATGTATAACAACAACAACTACCCAGTATGTTCCCACAAAGTGGGGTCTGTGTTGATTCTTAATGTATCTAGATAGCAATTCTAGGCAAATGATGAAGATATATGGGGATAGATGGTCATCTTGCCGGATGCCCCTACTTGGTTAAAAAAGGTAGCGGTGGATCCATTTACTAGAATTGTAATAGAGCTTTTTGTGATGCAATTCATAAGTAGGCTTGCAAAATTTGGAGGAAAATTAAAGAACCTAACCGCACGATAGACAAAGGGCCATTCAATTCTATCAAAAGTTTTCTCCAATTCAATTTTTAATAACATATGACCCTGTCTGCCTTTTAGTTTCCTTATGTTAGAAATTAATTCTTGGATTATTATCGTGTTGTTTGAAGCTCTTCTACTTCACATAAAGCTTGTTTAGAAAGGGCTAATGATTTTATCCAGGAATGGCTTGATACAATTTTCCATGATTTTGGTAATGACTTTGTAGATAGTGTTACAAAGGCCAATAGGACGGATTACAAATGGTGTTAACATTTGGGATTTTAGGAATCAAACAAAGGAAAGTTGTGTTGATTTCCTCAGAAATTACTTGAGTGCTGAAGATATCATGGCATATCTTAGTAACTGAATGACCCAAGATGCTCCAATATTGTTGGTAAAAGAATGCATGAAGTCCATTCGGGTCGGGGGCTTTAAAAGGTTTAAAAGAAAATATTAATTTCTTAATTTCTATGTCTGAAAAGGTGCATCATGAGGATTAAGGTCAGGTAAAGAATTACTATATTTAATATTAGTCATTCCCTTTCAATTTAAGCTGCTATGGAATGTGGTAAAAACCTTTGTAAAATAGTTTGAAACATGGGAGGTAATTGAGACATGGTCATTTATTCAATTTCCTGTCTCATCCTTGAAATAAATGATTTTATTCCTCCTTCGTCTAATTGTGGCAGATATATGGAAAACAAAATATTCGCGTCTCAGTCCTTTAACCACATGACTCTATATCAAAGTTTCCAATAATCCTCCTAAAGTTTCAGCAAATCATTATAATCTCTCTTAAGGGTAACCTCAAGGTTTTGAAGGAAAAAATTACTAGCATAGTTCCTGGATTGAATGCCATGGAGCCTTACTAAAATGTTCCTCTTTTTTCCCATTATAATCCCAAAGGACTTATGTGTCACGACCCAGTTTTCAAACCCGATCATGATAGTGCCTCTCGTGAACACAAGGTCAACCAACTAATACAAACCGTCTCTCTTTAATAATTATTAAACCTAAATGAATAGAGTGATACAACGTAAAGACAACATTAATAAGTATTAACAACCCAACACAATCCGACCAGGGTGTCACAAGTCACGAGCATCTAAGAAAGTCCGAACATAACTACAGGACCAACAATATACAAAATAAAAATATAGAATCAAAAGACGTAGGCCAGTGCCGCGAAGGCTGGCGGTCACCTTGCTCAGCTACAATAGTAGTACCTCCAATTAGTTAATAACCCGCTACCGGGTAAACAATACCTACAACTACACGCGAGGTGTAGGGAGTAAAGTGAGTACTTTAACTCAGTGAGTAATAAGAGTAAATAATGATTGAATGTATAACAGATCATCATGCTGTATAGAAATAGTTTAAAACTCCTTTACAAAACAGGGAAACATGTGAAATCTTTAAAAATTATCCTGGTCCACTTTAAACCACTTTTGAAAATAATCTTTTCAATAGTTGCAAAATAATATCAATTACCTAGTGTCACTATACACAGAACCTCGCCCCTTAGGCATTATTCTTGTTCATGGTCAGCCCTTGTTACCTGACTGCATGGTGTTATTCCCGGTCAGTTGTTGTTACCTGACCAAACGTATAATTCAGTGTCATTATTACCACTGTCTTAAAGTTATCCTTTTTAGGAGTGATCAGATAATATCGTAACAGCAGATAGTTATCTCTGAAAATATCACAAACAACAAATAATAAACAAATGCATAAATGTAATGCAATACATATGATGGTACATTCCAGTACCCATTACGGTGTGCATCCGATCTATTTAATGTCTTCAACGCTCACTGGGGGTGTGTACAGACTCCGGATGGGCTCCTACAACCCAAGCGCAATATCAAGCCATCTCGTGGCATCAATCAATTCCTGGTCAGTCATTGTTATCTGATCGGTCAGTAATTATTACCTGGCCAATTTACATCATACAGTGTCATTGTTACCTCACCAATTTACATCATACAGTGTCATTGTTACCACTATTTCAAATCACTACTGAGGCGCGCAGTCCGACCCATGCTCAGTCCGGGAATCATCATAAGCCCCTTGGGCATTTATAAAGCAGTAGTCCTCAGCCCGAATTATCATTTAAAATATCACTTGAGTTTTCAAAACTTAGGAGTATGGCTGAGTTTGCAAAACTGTTTTTAAAACCTTGGACTGAAACCAAATGATATGCAAAATATGCTAAAACAGTGATATCAATCCTTGAAGGATTCACATAGTTGGCATGAATCCCAAACATTGTAATCATCCCAAATTATGACGATAACAAGTAGTTTTAGTCAAATACTCGATAAAAATCAACAATCGGGACTGACCAAGTCACAATTCCCAATGGTGCTCTACCCCACGCTCATATCCGGCGTGCAAATCACCTCAATACAGCACTATAATATGCAAATTCGGGATTTCAAACCCTCAGGATATCATTTACAAGTATTACTCACCTCGAACTGGTGAAATCTCTAGCTCGTGATGCCTTTGCCCCTCAAATCGGCCTCCACGCACGTCGCATCTAACCAAAAACAGAGCGAATACATCACAATATGCTAAGGGAACACTACCCAAGCGAAAACAATCGAGAAATAGCAAAAATCCCGAAACTAGCAAAACCCGAGCCCCGGGCCTACTTCCCGAAAAATTACAAAACTCACATACCGGATTCCTCATCTTGCCACGAGTCTATATATATCAAATTTATTAAAATCGGAGACCATTTGACCCCTCAAATCCCTAGTTAACTCTCTTAAGTTTCAATCCCTAACCTCCATTTGTAACCTTTAATTCCTTGGGTTTTTGAGTGTTAATCCATGATTTTACACCATAATAACGTATTCTAAGTCCAAGAATCCATACCTGATGATAGCCCTCAAGACTCTCTTCAAAACCGCCCAAAACCCTCTTAGTCCGAAGTGCAAATGTTGTGTTCTTTCAAAAATTCGCGAAGGTTAAATTAAATGCTTCTGCCTAGTCCTTTTCGCTTCTGGTACTAAGATACCGCTTCTGCGGCCCTTCCATCGCTTCTGCGGTTATCCTTAAATCACTCAGGACCGCTTATGCGGTCCATAACCGCTTCTTCGGTGATCGCTTATTCGAACTCTAGTCCGCTTCTGCTAAAAATGCCAGAACCCCCAATACCGCAACTGCGACCTTCCCTACCGCATCTGAGGAACCGCCTCTACTGTCCCTTTTCCCCAGATGTGGAAATACCAGATACCACCAACCTTAAAATATACCAAAACTCCAAAACTCTCTATTTAACCACCCGAACTCATCCTGAGGCCTCTGGGACCTCAACCAAAAACACAGATGTGACCCAATACCTTACTCAAACTTGCTCGAACCGTCAAAACACTATAGTTAACATAAAAATCATCAAATTTCCTCAAACCAAAGCCTAAGTTCAACCAAAACTTTTAAAACTCGCATTCGATCAAAAAACTGACCAAACGACGTCCGAATGACCTGAAATATTGCACACATTTCCAAAATCACCTAACGAAGCTACAACAACTCTCAGAATTCAATTTCAACCCTCGGATAAAAATCTCACCTATCAATCGGATTTCGCAAAAATACTAACTTCGCCAAATCAAGCCTAATTCTACACCAAACCTCCAAAATAAATTCCGATCGCACTTCTAAATCTGAAATCACCTCCTGAAGCTAACCGAATCACCGAAAATTAAATCCGAGCCCTATTACTCATAAGACAATGCCCGATTGACTTTTCCAACTTAAGCCTTTCTTAAAGAGACTAAGTATCTCATTTCTTATCAAAACCAATCCGAATTAACTCTAACACACCACATAACGATAACAAAATAGGAAGAAGCACAAAATGGGGTAAACAGAGCAGTAACACATGAATGACTAATAGCTGAATGACCTTACCAAGTTTATTCCCGGGGGTGATACCACATCACCCGATCTCGTATAGGCCCAATAACACAACATAGTTGAAATTCCACAGTCCATCTAGACCATAAACCGTAGAACAGCATTGCACTTTTCGAAGTCATACTCAAGATCAGAACCCCACGTCTATATTTAGAATAAACCCGAACCATCTATAATAACCCATACCTGCAACCTTAGGGGGGACCATATGATATACCACATAGTCCAAGCACTCGAAACGATAGACTCGATTCACAACAGTTGCCCACAATAACCAATTACCGATAGAAAACCCTTTATTAGCCAAAGTCATATTCCAACACTTTCATATACTACCAACAACAAGTGAAACACGCGATAAACTGTAACTATTCCTTAGATCAACCATTCGTGCAACCACTTCCCTCTAACTAATATCACAACAGATTTTTGGGCCAAACCTCGATATTATCCTTGTAACCAGCTGAAATCAAATCTGTTTGTATTCATTAATGACTCCAATGACCACCTCGAATCCAACACACCCCTCTGGTTATATGACACCTCAATACACGCCTAAGCCACAACTTTCATAATACACGCACCAATAAGAAACGGTATGAACATACTCAAATCATGACAAATAACTCAAATAAAAGAGCTGTACCTCAAGCTTATCGGTACCATCACAATACAAGGATGAGACCCCATCTCATGTCATAAAGTAAAACACACAAAATCTACACCGAAAGGTCATATCTCCATGTAGCCTCGCTACAATGCGCGATCCTATCCGAACACTGTTACACATGAAACACCTCAAGTCAGTTTGCTTAAAATCGACAGCCACGCACAATTTGATGTCTGAAACCAAAGCAATCCATTATACCCACGGTGAGACAAATAACATATGACACACAAGCCGATAGGCCATAACCAACACTCCATTTACCGAGCAACACTCGATTACTCTCCCCGATCGACTTTCTCTTTAAATCCTCAACAGAACCGCACTGCATGTGCCCATATCCAACAAATCATGATGCCTCACAGCACACAAAGCAACTCATAGATCTCCCCAAATCATTAACTAGTTCAAGAATAATCAAATCAACCTATCCCTCAGCAATACAAATCGGGACTAACCATGCTAACTCAAGCTAAATACGTAGCCACATTGTCCTGCCAACGAACTCAATACCAAGAAGCTTGAAGTTGCTCCTTCTACTATTATAACTCCTGCCAGAGCCGTACGATACGGTGCCTGACACCAAATAAATACGAAAATCCACAGTCTCACACGGTGACTAGCCCGACTACAAGAAATGCATCCAAAAAAGTCCCTCAATACCTGAATTAATTCAGTGATTCTAAACCTCTGCACTGACATCCGCTACGAAGGCCCAATTAAGAAAAGCAATCCTTCGCAACTGTCCACTGGTCTTTGGAATACAACACACTTTGCTATAACATAATCTAATGCACCTCGCCATGCAGCCTGTGGCATTTTTCTAACATAACCCATAGCACAATAGTCTAGAAAAATGCAACACTGAGACAACCAGTCTACATCCCAGTATCATATCCAAAATCTAATATACCAAGCAAAGCAAGATCCACTCGGGTCTCCAAATCCCAATAACCACTAACAGTACCAATACACACAGTCCACAACCACTACATAGCATGAACATGAGAACTCCCGGTCTCCAACTCCATATAGCACACGAATTACTGTACTTGATCCCAAATTCCACTATATGAATACCTATTACACCTCAAGTACCCAATCATTCCAAGATATTCTTAAAATTTCCTTGTGCCATCAAACAACTCAGACATTAGCAGTCGATCTAACAAGGAAGCGCCGCAATACTACCGAAGTGTTATCAGTTAAGTCACATTACCCCTTTTCGAGATAAATACTCTCGTCAAATCACTGCCAATTATGAGTATCATTTCCTTGATTACCTGAGGCTACCCGTTGCCTAAGAGTTTTATGAACTCCCTTTCAGAACTGAACTGTAACTTATCTAATCAAGAATGCTAATCCCATTAGGAAGAAGAATCATTACACATTTCATGCCTTACATACCCATAGAAAATATATTCATCTCCAAACCATGGTAAAACCCGACAAAAACATCTCTGCCAATTCCTTTCGCACAAGCTTAACTGCCAGGACTAAATCCTTCTATCCAAACCAAGATGAGCGAGATGTTACAGCTCAAGAGCTTTGCTGCACAATACATGTAAGGGCTCATTACCTCGAACATGTACGATGAATTAATCACATCCTTACCATATCAATTCGGTCCACTAACAATCTACTTCATTTATCTACATTTCTTTCTGATTCATCATCCACTTGATATTCCATCTTGTTGTAGCACCACAGTGCCTCCACCCAGGCTCACTACACAAGACCCAAGCACAAGACCACATTGTCTAAGGCCCATAAGCTACTGAATACTCTCTTAATGCTTCCTAGAAATACCACGTTACTGAACACTTTGCTTGAAGAACTTCCTGCGAATTTGAATTCGCATCCTTTACTTCCCATGTACCGACACACTAGATCCCATAATCACATAAAACACCATGAGTCTTGACCTTTTTCAATGAAACACATTCTCTAACCACATACACGACCTTAAGGCACCTAATTGTTACATGTAGAATCTTGAACACATTAAAACCTTTCTCAAGAGTCATCCACTCTTATTCAAACTGCCTATTACCCGACTTAACGAATAGAACCACTCGTGCCTCAAAGCACTCTAACACTGCAGAACATAATCTCATACAAATACAAACAACTGTGAGCACGTGATTTTTACCATACACGTGAGTTATTCCTATAAAATTCAAAATAAATAATTTTTCCTTATTTTTATAATTTTGTGTGAATTTTGTGTTAGTTGTTCTGCATGTTATTTGCGTGTGATAAATGAAAATACAAAAAAAAAATTGCATCTTTAGGGAATTAATTCGTTTTTCTAGCAAATTAAAGGAAAAATAAAAAAAAAATTATTAGTTATCTTTTAAATTAAAAATTGCCAAAAAAAGAGGGTAATTAGTTAGTTTTAATTAGTTCCAAATAATTACAAAGCAAGAAAATACAAAATACAAAAAGGAATAAGATACAAAATACAAAAGATTAATAAGAGAAACAAGGAATAAAAGGAATTGGGCTCGAAACTCGGCCAGCCCAACCGTCCCAGACCCCAGCGGCCCAAATACCTCTCAGCCGCCCCAGTCTCCAGCCCAACGCCCAGCCCAGTGCCCTAGCCTGCCCAGCCCCTTTCCCCTTTTAATCACAGCCGTCTATTTTCTTTGATCCAACGGCCAGAATTGATTATTACAAGTTTAATACAAAAACTTAAAAAACATCCTTAAAACAATCTAAAGACTTCAAACACATTCACACACAAACTCTTGTCTATACACTGGTCGTCTCCCCCAGCTCTATGTCAACCACTGCCGTCGCCGCTAGGGTTCCGCCGCGGGCGGCGGCGGCCGGCCTTATTTCCGATCCAAACCAACACCAAAACAATCCCCACACCCTCCTCATCACTCCCCCGCCGTTATATTCTTTCAAACATCAACCAAATGCTCCAAATCTCCCTCGCCGCCACCCCACCACCATGGCGGCGCCGCCTTAAAAAACACCTCAAATCAACTCCTACCCTTCTTTGAACACTCTTCTACATTGTGACAAGAAAATTAAGTTCCAAAGGCTGCCGGAAATTCAAGAACAATTCAAACAACCGCCGGACTTCAAAAATCAAAATCGGACTCAAGGAAAAGTTCAAGAAAAGTGCTCGTCCGAAGAAGAAATTCGAAAAGACATCAAGAAAAAAAGGGGACGAAGAAAAAATCAGAAGCAAAAGGAACCGAAACAATAAGCTAAGTTTTTCGAAATATGTTTTACATCTTCTCTATTAATGTTTTTGTATAATGTGAATATGTTGCGATTCTGTTCAAACGCTCTCTATTTGTTTCTTTTATTTTTGATTCGTCTCTCGAAATTTTTATTACTTTCTGATTTTTATTAGATTTGTTAGACTTTTTGATTTGGATTGTTAGATTTTCAGCCCATTTTTGATTTTCATTAAGTGTTATTAGATTTTGTTAAAATTTTTCTGTTAGTTGTGATTAGTATTAAAATTGTTAGTTTCTGTTGACTTTCAGATTGTTAGATTTTAGGAAATAGCCTTCTTTGATAATTCGTCGGCTGTCATGCTTTGATATGATCTTGGTTAATTGACCTGTTGATAATGGGAACCATTTTGAACCTATTTCGATCTTGTTTTGAAATTCAAGTTGATTAGTTGCCGATTAGTAAAAACTGTTTGGTAATTTGTTTAAATTCAGTGAAATCAAGTTGATGTTTGGGTTTATTCTGTTAATTAAGGCCTTAATTGTTTAGTTAATTAGTCAGTCGTTCAATAGGGTTTGATTGGTTATAGCTGTTAGTTCGATTAGGAAAGTTGTCCCTTAGACTAGTCGAGATTCAAGTTAAGTCGATAGTAAGAATCACATGATTAGTACCCACCTAAGGTGTTTTGCTCGATAGATTCAATTGCGATGAATTATTCTGATTAATAGGACTCACCATCTATCAAATTGTCTCCCGAGTCTTGTTAATTGGATGATTAATCATAAGTGGCTATGTTTGTAAGACTACCTAGGATTGGCTATTGATGTAAGTGATTCTAATTAGCGATTTAATTCTGAATTTTAAGTTAGTTGAAGGGCCAATTGGCTAGTTGAGCAATAGTCACTTAATTGTGGCTATTTGCTAAATACAAATCTGAAAATGGGTTAAAATAGGAGTAAAATACAGAAATTAGGAATGTAATAAGTCTTGAGAAGTAGGGGTAAATTGGGGAAAGGGAGTTGGTAAACTTGTAATAAGGATAATAGGAAAAGGGTGCAATTGGAAAGGAAATTGGTATAATTGTGATAAACATAGAGCTTTTAGGACAATTTGGGCATAACAAAAGGTATCTTAGTGATTATTATAAGGAAGTAAGGGTACAATAGGAATTACAAGGGAAATAGAACATGGTAGAGCATTCTAGAATGGGTCTTAGTGTAGATTTCACTAGATTAATTGCACTAACTTGTGCAACAAGTCAAAAATTGAAGGGTTCTTAATAAAATTCAGATTTTCCTTTTATGCCTATAAATAGGTGATTTTTCAGCATTAATAAGGGGGGTTCAATCTGATTTTAGGATTTTCTTTAGCATTTTTTAGCCATATGAACCTCAGAAAAAATTCCAAAAAATATTTATTGAATTCCAGATCTGAAATTAATATTTCAGATTCAATTTTCTTCTTTTATACCTTCAAATTCATATCAAAAAATCAAAAAACAGTGGTAGATTCATCATAAATCAGTGAAGAACAGTCTTGATGTTAATTTGGGTTTTGCAATAACTTGAAATTCTGAAAAGTCCTCTTCTGGGTAAACTGTTTAGTACACTGCTGCTGTGGATTTTGTGACTGTTATGCTGTTACTGCTGGAAATTGTTGCTGAGTCCTACTCTACTTCTCTATGTTTATAGATCTAATGGAATCTCTTCAAATTTCAGGTACACATTTGTAATTTCAAGCTATTGGAAATAAATTGAAGAGCTGTTCATTTTTCTCTTGGTTGAATTCCATTTAATTCTGTTTTTTTTATGTATTCATAAATATAAATTAATTTGGAATTCAGAATTGTGTTAGTAATTTGTTATGAATCTTCCAAGGATTTGGTTAGGGAATTTAGGTGTTTGGGTGTGCTTTGGGGTATTGAAGTATGCTATGAAAATTGGATTGATTTAAAGGATTGTTGAATGTTTGTTTGCTCGTTTTCATTTGGATTGTAATATGAGGTAAATAGACTCTCATACGGCACAGTGAAGCCAAGGATTTGAAAGTGCATTTGGACTTATTTCCGTGAACATTTTTTCAGAATTTGGAAGTATGGAACATCTTGGTTTTAACTTAATTATCTTGTCATTCACATCTTTTATCATAATAACATAGATTTATCCTTTAACCATTTTCTCGCTACTAACTATCATAAATTGAACTCTCGAAATGTGAGGATTTCAAGTTTACTATACGGTCATTCTTAGTTTGGTAGAGATGATTTCAAAAAAAAGCATTCTATGTTTAATGATTACTATAACAGATTGCTTCAATTCATTGACAGAAGTAAAACTTTCCTAGTGCCATTGTGCCTTTGTTTATAAATGTTATGTTTTAGATTCAAAGGCTATGGTGGCAATTGTTCGGTCCTGCATATCTTGTAAAAATTGATGAACTAATGGAGTTTGCGGCAATGAGCCCCCGTAGTTTGCTCTGGTTAAGTATGATCCTTGGAATAAATCAAGGCGTGCCACGCCAAACAAAAATGACAAATTGAATAGCCCTCTTCTATTATAAATTGAACCTTAGATTTCGGGGCGTGCCATTTAGCAAATTTCATGGCCCTCGCAAAGTACAAACGCGAAATTACTTTAGGTGCGTTAGTTAATAATAATACCTTCCTAATCACGAGTGTGCACTTGGTGCGACTCAAATCCAAATCTCGGTAAAGCCGAAATACACCAAAAGTCATGGACGTACTGGTTGCGGTATGACTCGAGGCGTGTTTTCGCGATACCGCAAATTCCTAAAAATGATATTTAACGTAAAAGCACATTATGTTGTTAAAATCTATAATTGAGTCAAACAAAAGTCAAGAACGATAGTGGAGCGACCGTGCTAAAACCACGGAATCCGGGAGTGCCTAACACCTTCTCCCGGGTTAACAGAGTTCCTTATCCGGACCTCTGCTTCGCGGACATTTTAAGAGTCAAAATTCCTCGGATTCGGGATTAACCGGTGACTTGGGACACCATTGTCATTCCCAAGTGGCGACTCTGATTAATCTCTAATAAAATCCCGAACCGATTGTCCTTAAATTGGAAAAACTCCTTCCCTTACCTTATTTTATCCGTTTCGGGTAATTGAGCGTCGGGGTATACCCTACAAGTGTATTTATACGCTTTTAAGTAGTGTGGGGTAGTAAAAAGGGAGGTGTGACAGCTCTGGCGACTCTGCTGGGGATCCAACCCTGAATTTCGATTTCAGGGTTTAAGAACTCGAGCTCCTTAGAACTGCCGTTCGCGTTTTTGTTTGACTTCATTATGTGATTTGAATAACATGCTATGTGCTTTATCGCTTTGATATTATGTGGACTGTATATAAAACTGTGCCGAAAACCCTTCTCTCTTCTCCCCCGGGGATGTGCTTACTGGTTGAGACTCCCCTTTCTGTTAAATGTCACCTTGAATTAAGAAAACAGAGGCCGGATAAGTTACAAAGCCGATTGACTCCGCGGGTCACCGGTACGTAGCCCCTCCTCGATTCGAGTTGTCCGCTCGGGTACACGGTCTAGCAATCCATGAAACCGTAAGATTTTGAACATAGGTCTAGGACGATTATTTGCATCATATCTGACTTAGGGGACTCAACACAGGGGTTGGGTCCGTCTAGGACAGGTGACCCGGTATTGAAAAGACCGAGCATGCTATGTGTTGCATTTTATTGTCCTTGATCGTTATGCGGACCGGCGAAAATCCCGAGATTGGAAAAAATTGTTGAAAAAAAAAAGAGAATAATAGGTACCCGGAAAAATTGAAAATTTGGAAAAATAGGAGGAACAGTTTTTGTTGAAAATAATTGGTCAAATAATCTGACCGAACTACGCAGGTTTGATTCTCGCCATTAGGTGGGATACGTAGGCAACCCTCATCGGGTCCAACCACCCCTTTTAAAAAATCAAAAAAAAAATGTGTATTTTTGTCAATAAAATCAAAGTGATGCCATTTTTGTAAATAGCCAAATGTTCCGAAAGGACGCCGGAAGGCTGTTTTTGCAAAAATAGTCACTTTGAATCTTTTTAAATAATTTGCGGGCACAGGCTTGAAATATTCCTTGTGGAAATGTTGCAAGGCCAAAGCCTCAAAATCAAGTCCGGGTTCACACCCGTTTTGCAAAAATAACCAAAAATGTCAAATTTTTGATTTTGTTATAAATAAATCGGGTGATGCTATTCTTGCTTAAAATAAGCCGAATGTCCCTCAAAAGGACGCCGGAAGGTCGTTTTTGCAAGAATAGCCACTTTGAATCTTTTTAAATAATTTGCGGGCACAGCCTTGAAATATTCCTTGTGGAAATGTTGCAAGGCCAAAGCCTCAAAATCAAGTCCGGGTTCACACCCGTTTTGCAAAAATAACCAAAAAAAAAAACAAAAAAATGTCAAATTTTTGATTTTGTTATAAATAAATCGGGTGATGCTATTCTTGCTTAAAATAAGCCGAATGTCCCTCAAAAGGACGCCGGAAGGTCGTTTTTGCAAGAATAGCCACTTTGAATCTTTTTAAATAATTTGCGGGCATAGCCTTGAAATATTCCCTCGCGGAAACGTTGAAAGGCCGTATCCGCAAAATCAAGTTTGAGTCATCGCTCAACTTCTCAAAAATAACTATTTTATCAAATAAGCCATTACATGGCCGAAATTTTGCTGAAATAGCCATATTTTTGCATTTCAACTTCCTCAGTCCTGTGTTGGCCTGTGTCGGTGCTGAACGACGCCCCATAGGCCCCGGGATAAAAATTTTGAATTTGCATCTTCTCAAATAAAATTTTGCAAAAAGAGCCACTTTGCCTGAATAAGCCATTACATGGCCAATTTATGAAAAATAGTCTTGTGTTGGTTTATGGTGATGCCGAACGATGCCCCATGAGCCACACGATAAAAAAAAAATTTCAAGTTTATCTTCTCAAATAAAATTTTGCAAAAAGAGCCACTTTGCCCGAATAAGCCATTACATGGCCAATTTATGAAAAATAGTCTTGTGTTGGTTTATGGTGATGCCGAACGATGCCCCATGAGCCACACGATAAAAAAAATTTTCAAGTTTATCTTTCTTAAATAAATTTTGCAAAAAGAGCCACTTTGTCTAAATAAGCCATTACATGGCCAGTTTATGAAAAATAGTCTTGTGTTGGTTTATGGTGATGCCGAACGATGCCCCATGAGCCACAGGATAAAAAAAATTTTAGTTTTATCTTTCTTAAATAAATTTTGCAAAAATAGTCATTTTATCAAATAAGCCATTATGTGGCCAATTTTGTAAAAATAGTCATAATCGACACGAAAAATATTCTTATTTTTGTAGAAATCTCCTACACAAGTTTGTAGTTGGAATCGGTTTCTATAATTTTCCTTCAAAGAAAAAAAAAATCAAAAATCAAAAAAAAATCAAATAAATATCTCTTTATTTCTTGCATTAATTTGCAAGAACTACGCTCGGTCCGATTCATGCGGGGTCATGATACGTAGGCAATCCATATAGGATTCGACCATTTCCATAATCAAAAAAGAAAAAAAAATGGAAAACTACAAAAAGAAAAAAAAAGGAAAAATGAAAAAACCACAAAAAGAAAAAAAAGAGAAAAGAAAATAGTAGAAAAAAAAAAGAAGGTGATCAATAAGCGGGATACCTTAATGCTGACATGGTGGCTTTATTTTGTTGTGTCCGTTTCCAGGAAGGTGGTTGGTTGTGGTTCTAAGATAACTCTTCCCTATAACACAAAGTTAGAGGACAATGGCAGAGAATCTCAAGGCTGAGTGGGTTAGTACCGGCACCCGACAACAGCTGGTTGAACGGAACCACATGTTAGTTGAAGAAGTCAAAATGTTGAGGCAACACGTGGATGAAATGTATCGGGCGTGGATGGATGGAAAATCACTACCTCCGCCACCACCTAGTTTCATGGACTCTGTCCTTACACCGAACCCGATGCCAAATATACCTGCCTATCGCAGCCTTTCCAGCCACCCCAATAGCTCCATCACTCGGTATCCATCTATTTTCCCCCAGGAATGCGCTCCAATCACATCTACTGTTCCCGACGATAAACACCCACCCGAAGCTCATGTTGCCCAACATTACCCCTCCGAGGTTGTTCATCAGGACCCCAAACAGAGCCCGCAGGTTGAACCTCCCCAACGACAAGTTCCAGTGGTCGTCTTTGCTAAAGGCCCTCTATATCGAACCCATGGATATCATTGTAGTTCTCCTGGCCCTTACTTCTCCCCACGAGCATACCAGAAACCCCACGGGTCAGGTTTTAGGCCAAATCAGGCCTTTAGAAATGAGAGGCTACTGAAACGAGAAAAGTCTCTTACCCCTTTGGGAGAATCGTATGCCAGTTTGTTCCACAAGTTGAAGCAACTGGGCATGTTGAAACCAATTCAGATAAAAATGCCAAATCATCGGTCAAAGAGGTGTGATTTTTCTCAAACGTGCGCATATTGCTCAGGCGCCCCGGGGCATGACACAGAGAAATGTTGGAAGCTAAAAAAGGCAATTCAGGAGCTTATCAATGCAGGCTACATTGCCGTACAAAATCCGGATATAGTCGACACCCGTATGGTTGATGCAGAAGGCAGTGGCTAAAGATATTGTGCTTGGTAATTGGAGATATGCTTCATTTGGGGTTTATCCAAAGTAGAATTTTTGGTGGCTTATTTTGTTGACATTTCTGTTACCCGGGTTATTTCAGGGTTGTAATCCGGACGTTGTCTTGAAAGTCAAAACCCTTCTATCTTACTACTTTGCTTTGTTTAGTGATGTCTAGGTTTGTAGTTTTAGTCTAGTCTGTTCGTTTTGTTGTTCGTCTTGTTGTTTCAACCCATCAGTTTAATACAACTCGTTGTTTCCCGTCATTTCTAGTCATTTCATTTCTAATTACTTTGCATTTCTTCTCATACTGACTTTAGCAACATGACATGCACATAATTCTAAGCCTGGATTTTAAAAGTCAATGAAACAATGTTGAAGATGTAATATTGAAATACTGTGAAGCCGGAATCAAGTGAATACTGGGGGAAAACAGAACATAAAGAAATGCCTTGGAAATGTATCGTACTTCATCGGTAAAGCCAAAGGCAAAAGTAACCCAAGACTAAAGGAACCATCCGTGGTATCGAGATTGTTGCCCAATGGCATTAAGAATCGTCAAAAACAGAAGGCAAATATGTGATTTGGTCGAAAGATAGTTTGTACTTGGTAGGTTTTGAAGATTGGAATGACGAAGGCATTTTGTTCGGCTACCCAAACACTTCGTCCATTGTTATCCCCTTTGAGCCTTATCATATTTTCTTTCATACCCCTCTTTCGGAATCAACAACAAAAATTGAGGATTGAGCGGAGAAATCCAAATGGAGAAACAAAAAAAAAGAAGAAAAGAAAAAAAAAGAAGAGAAAAGAAAAAAAAAGAGAAAAAGAAAAGAAAAGAAAAAGAAAAGAAAGAAAAAGAATGCAAAGAAAAATCGGGAGAAGTCAAGATGCGACAATGAATATGAACGTAGTCTGAACTACGTCTGACTTGATCCCGAAAGGGTACGTAGGCAGCCTCACTGAGGTTCAGTCACAATAAATGAAAAATCTAAAAATTAAAAAAAAAAAAAATCCCCCAAGAAGGAAACTGGGGCAGAAGTTATGGTTGTCGAATAAATAAGATTCCGAAAGTTGTAATTTTAACCCAAGATGAAATATTTTTGAGCCTTTATATCCTTTTTTCTTACCCCATCCAAAAGCCTGCATTACGGTCCAAAGGAAGACCTTCCGATCAATCTTCAAGAAATGCCAAGTCAAATGAGCAAAGGTGAATCACATCAAGGGCAACACTCCAGGAGAGTGAAGAACTCAAATCACCACGAGACTCCAAGATGAGAGAAGTCAAAATGAGAGAGTCTTATCGGTGAAAACCCGCACGGGCACCGTAAGGCGACGGTGAGTTGAGAGAAAGAAAGATCAAATGAGAGAGGCTTGTTGGCGAAAACCCTACGGGCGCTGCAAGTCGACTAAGGATCAAATCAAAGAAATGAAGTATTGAAGACCGGTTTCACGGCAGAACTTTGCAACAAGAGTTGAACATCAACTTTGCTATACGGAGAAGGCCAAAAGTGCGTGTCAAGGTCGCTAGAGTCGGTATTCAAAATCCGTTAGGTCATTCGTCTGTAGGTTTCTTGTTAGGAATTGTATTTTCCTTTCTCTTTATTCTTCACACTTTGTTTTACCCTCCTTCTTATCGAGTCAGTCAGGTCATAACAAGTATAGAAATGATTTCAAAATTTGCCACCAAATTTTCCAATTGCAGAAGATGGGATTTAGCCAACACGACAATTGTCGTAGGTCTGGGATGACAAGGCCAGTGATTTAAGCCCACAAGAGCAATATGTGCAATGGTGATCATGCAAGACATAAGGGTCGGCAAGGTGCCAACTCAAGGAAAATATAGCAAATGGAAGTACGGGGTTCGAACAGAGAAGGGGTATATCTTCGGACAAGAGAAAGACCAAAGGTTGTCAAGTGGAGTCATCAAAGGAATTGAGATCGGAGTTTGTGGTATCCGTCAAGAAAGGGACAATATACATACCTAAAGAGAGGTGGATTTTGAACAAAGAAGAAGTAAAAATGGATAGTCGGTGAACAGGCAAGGCACTCAAGTGGAAAGCAGTCGCCATCAAAGTTCAAGGCCACAACCAACCACCGCATTTAAACTAACATATTTTTCTTTGCTTTGAAACAGGGGCATAAATGTTATTGGTCCGATAGAGCCAACAGCTTCCAATAGGCATAGGCTTATTTTGGTTGCGATGCGTATCTTACCGTATTGGGCCGAGGCAAAGGGCAAATTTACGCCAAATTGGCAGGGACCGTTCGTGGTATCACGGGTGTTGTCCAATGGAGCATTATATTTAACAGATGTTGAAGGAAGGTGCGTAGAGACTGCTATCAATTTAGATACGGTCAAAAGATACTATGTATGATTCCTTTTCAATTATGTGTTTTGTATTTTGTTGTGATTTTGGAATTGAAATGACGAAGGCGTTTTATTCTCTATCCAAACACTTTATCCATTGATAACCCCTTTTGAGCCTCAATGAATATATTCTTTCATATCCCTCTCTCGGAATCGCTCTAGCGCAATAAGATCGAAATTGACAAAATGAAAAAAATGAAAAAAGTGATGAAAAAATGAAAAGAAAAAGAAAGAAATCGGGAAAAAGTCAAAAAGAAATCCATCTAACTTATGAAGTTGGATGAACTACGTCTGACTTGATCCCGAAAGGGTACGTAGGCAACCTCTCTGAGGTTCAGTCACAATAAAGGAAAAATCCAAAAATTCCCCACATATTGAAACTGGGGCAGAAGTTATGTTTAATAATTTCGAGAGTTGTAAATATTTTTAACCCTCGTTGAAATTTTGAGCCTTTATATCTTTCTTTCTTAACCCGTCCAAAAGCCACGTTACAGGTCCAAAGAAAGACCTTCTGATCAATTTTGAAATGATAACAAATACAGCGAAGGAGGAGCGAAGCACCGGATAATACCCGTGGTACAGAAAACAAAATATAAAAGGAAAAAAAAATGAAAAAGAAAATATAAAAAATGAGAGAGTCTCATCAGTGAAAACCTTAGCCGGCACTGTGAGGCGATTGTGAGGTTGAGAGAAATAAAATGAGAGAGTCTTATCGGTGAAAACCTTAATCGGCACTGTGAGATGATTGTGAGGTTGAGAGAATAAATGAGAGAGTCTTATTGGTGAAAACCTTTCGAGGCACCGTAAGGCGATCATCAGAAAAGAGAAAAGGCAACAAAAAGAGTATCAGGTTTGGGTCAAAGACAATTCAGAGACAGAATAATGATTGGAACGAACTGGGTCAGAGTTTAAATACATGGCATGGTCGGCGGAATCAGCCGGCAAATACCCAGATAAGTTCTATCATCTCTCCAAAACGCCCTTACCTTTCTTTTATTTTTCTGCATTTCATTGTTTACCCTTTTGAGAGCTAACTACCAGCTCCTGATAACGGAAGTTGAAACAACACTGGATCAGAGAGGATAGAAGATTGGGGAAAAGGAATAAAGAAGCTTGGCGAACATGGCCAAAGAAAAGAAAACAAAACAAAAATGAAGAAATGAGAAAAATACAAAAAAGAGTCTGCAAGGGACAAGAAGTTGAAAGCCATGCAACATGAGAAAGCAAAAACAAAGGAAGCAATAAGAAGTGGGGACGACAGATGTCAGTTGCCAGCAGTTTATATCTAATAAATTTTGTTTCATGCAGGAACAAATTGTCACTAATCACTTTAAAGTGAATGTGACCAATGTGGAAAAATAGAAAACACCCAAAAAAGAGGAAAGTTTGACGATAAGTGGAGAAATTCACAGATGAGAGATAATTGGTAAAAGAAAATACCAAAAAGAGGAAGTTTTAAATTGTTGTTGAAATCGGGGTGCCCGCCCGAAGAATGGTATGGCGATTTATTTTAAGTTTTTGTTGAAGTCAGGGTGCCCGCCTGGAGAATGGAATGGCATTTTACTTTAAGTTTTAGTTGAAGTTTTAAATTGTTGTTGAAGTGGAATGGCGATTTATTTTTGAAGTTTGTTGTTGAAATCGGGGTGCTGGCATTTTGCTTTAAGATTTATTTTCAAAGTTTGTTGTTGAAGTCAGGGTGCCCGCCTGGAGAATGGAATGGCATTTTACTTTAAGTTTTAGTTGAAGTTTTAAATTGTTGTTGAAGTCGGGGTGCCCGCCCGAAGAATGGTATGGCAATTTATTTTTAAAAGTTTGTTGTTGAAATCAGGGTGCCCGCCTGGATAATGGAACGGCATTTTACTTTAAGTTGAAGTTTTAAATTGTTGTTGAAGTCGGGGTGCCCGCCCGAAGAATGGTATGGCAATTTATTTTAAAGTTTGTTGTTGAAATCGGGGTCCCGCCCGAAGAATGGAATGGCAATTTATTTTCGAAGTTTGTTGTTGGAGTCAGGGTGCCCGCCTGGAGAATGGAATGGCATTTTACTTTAAGTTTTAGTTGAAATTTTAAATTGTTGTTGAAGTCGGGGTGCCCGCCCGAAGAATGGAATGGCATTTTACTTAAGTTTTAGTTGAAGTTTTAAATTGTTGTTGAAGTCAGGGTGCCCGCCTGGAGAATGGAATGGCATTTTACTTTAAAGTTTTAATTGATGTTGAAGTTTTAAATTGTTGTTGAAGTCGGGGTGTCCGCCCGAAGAATGGAATGGTGATTTATTTTCGAAGTTTGTTGTTGGAGTCAGGTGCCCGCCTCAAGAATGGAATGGCAATTTAATTTCTGTTAGGCGCCCACCTTCTAATACGGGAATACTTTTCTGCATTCGCATTGCACGTTTAATTTCAGTTAGGTGCCCACCTTCTAATACGGGAATATTTTTCTGCATTCGCATTGCACGTTTCAATTCTGTTAGGCGCCCACCTTCAAATACGGGAATATTTTCTGCATTCGCATTGCACGTTTAATTTCCGTTAGGCGCCCACCTTCTAATACGGGAATATTTTCTGCATTCGCATTGCACGTTTAAATTCTGTTAGGCGCCCATCTTCTAATACGGGAATATTTTTCTGCATCGCATTTCATACATATCTGCATTTAAAAAGAAAAAAAAAGGGAAAAAAGAAAAAGAAAAAAAATATGATATGAAAAGAAAAAAAAAGAAAAGAAAAAGAAGAAAAAAAAATGAAAAATTCGGACATTCAATAACATGATGTGCCCAGTCACCATACTGGGGCAGAAAAATCTTTCTTTGGTTGTTTATTTAGTCACAAGCAGGGGTCCACCCTGGAGAATGGACGAAATATTTCATATTGAAGAGGTTGAACAAGTCAAGGCAATAACAGGAATGCCGGTGAAAAGTTGAATATGTTCAAGGCGATAACAAGAATGCCATTGGAGCAAAGATACAAGTTGAAGGCAATAACAAGAATGCCGTTGCAAGGAATACAAGACACAAGATCAAGAAAATACAAAAAGACAAGTTGGAAGACGTAGATAGGATTTTTGTAATTCATAGGCTGTAGCTTAGGCTAGCTCCTTTTATCTTTACCCTGGTGTAATAAGGAGTCAGTCAGCAATGACAGCAGTAACATCAGCAACAGCAGTGAGATCACAGTCCTTGGTAGTCCCAGCTACCAGACCTTCTCGAACTACACTGACCTGATTCCTGTTTAGCCCAGGATATGTAGGCAACCTCTGAAGCAGGGCGCGGTCAAAGCTTTTCAAAATGCTTCACAATGGAATACTCGAACGGGTAAAAATCGTTCATAGTTGCTCACTTATCTTTGCACGGAAACTCTTCGTGTCCCCGAGCAAAGAGGGGCAGCTGTGAGCACGTGATTTTTACCCTACACGTGAGTTATTCCTATAAAATTCAAAATAAATAATTTTTCCTTATTTTTATAATTTTGTGTGAATTTTGTGTTAGTTGTTCTGCATGTTATTTGCGTGTGATAAATGAAAATGCAAAAAAAAATTGCATCTTTAGGGAATTAATTCGTTTTTCTAGCAAATTAAAGGAAAAATTAAAAAAAAAATTATTAGTTATCTTTTAAATTAAAAATTGCCAAAAAAAAAGGGTAATTAGTTAGTTTTAATTAGTTCCAAATAATTACAAAGCAAGAAAATACAAAATACAAAAAGGAATAAGATACAAAATACAAAAGATTAATAAGAGAAACAAGGAATAAAAGGAATTGGGCTCGAAACTCGGCCAGCCCAACCGTCCCAGACCCCAGCGGCCCAAATACCTCTCAGCCGCCCCAGTCTCCAGCCCAACGCCCAGCCCAGCGCCCTAGCCTGCCCAGCCCATTTCCCCTTTTAATCACAGCCGTCTATTTTCTTTGATCCAACGGCCAGAATTGATTATTACAAGTTTAATACAAAAACTTAAAAAACATCCTTAAAACAATCTAAAGACTTCAAACACATTCACACACAAACTCTTGTCTATACACTGGCCGTCTCCCCCAGCTCTCTGTCAACCACTGCCGTCGCCGCTAGGGTTCCGCCGCGGGCGGCGGCGGGCGGCCTTATTTCCGATCCAAACCAACACCAAAACAATCCCCACACCCTCCTCATCACTCCCCCGCCGTTATATTCTTTCAAACGTCAACCAAACGCTCCAAATCTCCCTCGCCGCCACCCCACCACCATGGCGGCGCCGCCTTAAAAAACACCTCAAATCAACTCCTACCCTTCTTTGAACACTCCTCTACATTGTGACAAGAAAATTAAGTTCCAAAGGCTGCCGGAAATTCTAGAACAATTCAAACAACCGCCGGACTTCAAAAATCAAAATCGGACTCAAGGAAAAGTTCAAGAAAAGTGCTCGTCCGAAGAAGAAATTCGAAAAGACATCAAGAAAAAAAGGGGACGAAGAAAAAATCAGAAGCAAAAGGAACCGAAACAATAAGCTAAGTTTTTCGAAATATGTTTTACATCTTCTCTATTAATGTTTTTGTATAATGTGAATATGTTGCGATTCTGTTCAAACGCTCTCTATTTGTTTCTTTTATTTTTGATTCGTCTCTCGAAATTTTTATTACTTTCTGATTTTTATTAGATTTGTTAGACTTTTTGATTTGGATTGTTAGATTTTCAGCCCATTTTTGATTTTCATTAAGTGTTATTAGATTTTGTTAAGATTTTTCTGTTAGTTGTGATTAGTATTAAAATTATTAGTTTCTGTTGACTTTCAGATTGTTAGATTTTAGGAAATAGCCTTCTTTGATAATTCGTCGGCTGTCATGCTTTGATATGATCTTGGTTAATTGACCTGTTGATAATGGGAACCATTTTGAACCTGTTTCGATCTTGTTTTGAAATTCAAGTTGATTAGTTGCCGATTAGTAAAAACTGTTTGGTAATTTGTTTAAATTCAGTGAAATCAAGTTGATGTTTGGGTTTATTCTGTTAATTAAGGCCTTAATTGTTTAGTTAATTAGTCAGTCGTTCAATAGGGTTTGATTGGTTATAGCTGTTAGTTCGATTAGGAAAGTTGTCCCTTAGACTAGTCGAGATTCAAGTTAAGTCGATAGTAAGAATCACATGATTAGTACCCACCTAAGGTGTTTTGCTCGATAGATTCAATTGCGATGAATTATTCTGATTAATAGGACTCACCATCTATCAAATTGTCTCCCGAGTCTTGTTAATTGGATGATTAATCATAAGTGGCTATGTTTGTAAGACTACCTAGGATTGGCTATTGATGTAAGTGATTCTAATTAGCGGTTTAATTCTGAATTTTAAGTTAGTTGAAGGGCCAATTGGCTAGTTGAGCAATAGTCACTTAATTGTGGCTATTTGCTAAATACAAATCTGAAAATGGGTTAAAATAGGAGTAAAATACAGAAATTAGGAATGTAATAAGTCTTGAGAAGTAGGGGTAAATTGGGGAAAGGGAGTTGGTAAACTTGTAATAAGGATAATAGGAAAAGGGTGCAATTGGAAAGGAAATTGGTATAATTGTGATAAACATAGAGCTTTTAGGACAATTTGGGCATAACAAAAGGTATCTTAGTGATTATTATAAGGAAGTAAGGGTACAATAGGAATTACAAGGGAAATAGAACATGGTAGAGCATTCTAGAATGGGTCTTAGTGTAGATTTCACTAGATTAATTGCACTAACTTGTGCAACAAGTCAAAAATTGAAGGGTTCTTAATAAAATTCAGATTTTCCTTTTATGCCTATAAATAGGTGATTTTTCAGCATTAATAAGGGGGGTTCAATCCGATTTTAGGATTTTCTTTAGCATTTTTTAGCCATATGAACCTCAGAAAAAATTCCAAAAAATATTTATTGAATTCCAGATCTGAAATTAATATTTCAGATTCAATTTTCTTCTTTTATACCTTCAAATTCATATCAAAAAATCAAAAAACAGTGGTAGATTCATCATAAATCAGTGAAGAACAGTCTTGATGTTAATTTGGGTTTTGCAATAACTTGAAATTCTGAAAAGTCCTCTTCTGGGTAAACTGTTTAGTACACTGCTGCTGTGGATTTTGTGACTGTTATGCTGTTACTGCTGGAAATTGTTGCTGAGTCCTACTCTACTTCTCTATGTTTATAGATCTAATGGAATCTCTTCAAATTTCAGGTACACATTTGTAATTTCAAGCTATTGGAAATAAATTGAAGAGCTGTTCATTTTTCTCTTGGTTGAATTCCATTTAATTCTGTTTTTTTTATGTATTCATAAATATAAATTAATTTGGAATTCAGAATTGTGTTAGTAATTTGTTATGAATCTTCCAAGGATTTGGTTAGGGAATTTAGGTGTTTGGGTGTGCTTTGGGGTATTGAAGTATGCTATGAAAATTGGATTGATTTAAAGGATTGTTGAATGTTTGTTTGCTCGTTTTCATTTGGATTGTAATATGAGGTAAATAGACTCTCATACGGCACAGTGAAGCCAAGGATTTGAAAGTGCATTTGGACTTATTTCCGTGAACATTTTTTCAGAATTTGGAAGTATGGAACATCTTGGTTTTAACTTAATTATCTTGTCATTCACATCTTTTATCATAATAACATAGATTTATCCTTTAACCATTTTCTCGCTACTAACTATCATAAATTGAACTCTCGAAATGTGAGGATTTCAAGTTTACTATACGGTCATTCTTAGTTTGGTAGAGATGATTTCAAAAAAAAGCATTCTATGTTTAATGATTACTATAACAGATTGCTTCAATTCATTGACAGAAGTAAAACTTTCCTAGTGCCATTGTGCCTTTGTTTATAAATGTTATGTTTTAGATTCAAAGGCTATGGTGGCAATTGTTCGGTCCTGCATATCTTGTAAAAATTGATGAACTAATGGAGTTTGCGGCAATGAGCCCCCGTAGTTTGCTCTGGTTAAGTATGATCCTTGGAATAAATCAAGGCGTGCCACGCCAAACAAAAATGACAAATTGAATAGCCCTCTTCTATTATAAATTGAACCTTAGATTTCGGGGCGTGCCATTTAGCAAATTTCATGGCCCTCGCAAAGTACAAACGCGAAATTACTTTAGGTGCGTTAGTTAATAATAATACCTTCCTAATCACGAGTGTGCACTTGGTGCGACTCAAATCCAAATCTCGGTAAAGCCGAAATACACCAAAAGTCATGGGCGTACTGGTTGCGGTATGACTCGAGGCGTGTTTTCGCGATACCGCAAATTCCTAAAAATGATATTTAACGTAAAAGCACATTATGTTGTTAAAATCTATAATTGAGTCAAACAAAAGTCAAGAACGATAGTGGAGCGACCGTGCTAAAACCACGGAATCCGGGAGTGCCTAACACCTTCTCCCGGGTTAACAGAGTTCCTTATCCGGACCTCTGCTTCGCGGACATTTTAAGAGTCAAAATTCCTCGGATTCGGGATTAACCGGTGACTTGGGACACCATTGTCATTCCCAAGTGGCGACTCCTGATTAATCTCTAATAAAATCCCGAACCGATTGTCCTTAAATTGGAAAAACTCCTTCCCTTACGTTATTTTATCCGTTTCGGGTAATTGAGCGTCGGGGTATACCCTACAAGTGTATTTATACGCTTTTAAGTAGTGTGGGGTAGTAAAAAGGGAGGTGTGACAACAACCATCTTCCATCCCTATACACTTGGCATTCTTTATCAACAACTTCTCAAGAAATCCTATTATTTTCTCACATCTACGAAGCACTATATAACCTTTGTCAAAAATGTTGCTTCACTCGTGCCGTCAATTGGCTAAATTTCTGCGACCAGAACTGATTCGCCAGTATGCCTCAAATCGGAACCAACACAGCACATAACCATGCAATCAGCTAATCAATAGCAACCTCCCAACTTGGCTTGAAGCCATATATCAAGACACACTTAACAACTCATATCACTTTTACTCTAATAATTCCACAATATCATAGTGAGATTAAACTCAAATCATGCACAAGCTTGTGAAAACGCAGATCATCCAGCACAGAAATCCTATGCAAACCTCGCATTCACCCCCACGTCAGCTGAGTCCACTCTCTTAAGCGACCCAAACCTTTCAAATTACAACATGTACCTTTCAATTACACATGAGTTCTTCTAACATACACACAAGGATCATACCACTTAAGAAAAATCAGCATGAGATAGCCTACCTGCTTCGCCTTAATTTAATATTTCAACATACATTCCACCATCATATACGTTACACAGTGAATTTAGTATTTCTGAGTCTGAACTCATTGTGCTACATGTAATGCACTTCACTCCCCAACTAGGAGACACAAAAATATTATTCACGTGCCCATTATTCGGGCTACACATCAAATCACAATAGGAATCAAACATATAACAGTTCATCTATTATCCAGCAGACTTCTTCGTCACTACCAAGTCATATAGATACATCTCGCAGTACTAACATACTCATCACATGAATACCAAACTACCATTCCGGCTAATAGGGATAATACCGAACATATAAGTTCAAAACACTTGCTCACATAATCAACACCTCGGTGCTCAAGCCATAGGCAAAGATCCTGCCTCAAGTCCTCCAGACTGGCCCAAAATATACTCACGGAGATTATATCTTGCCCCTTGATCGGGGAATCACAAGCCATCAAGGCACATCTGATATTGAGCGCTCATGCGCGCATACAATCACATGGAAAGAATTTCAAAAGTTATATCTCAAGTTGAATCAAGTACGCACGATAAGAATTCCAATGATGGGAAGTTTTTCCTATAGGTTCTACAGCCTCTCGAGGAGAAATACAGGTGTCCCCGTACCGCTCCGTGAGACTCTACTAAACCTACTCATGAATCGTAAGACCTAGTAACCTAGGCTCTAATACCAACTTTTCACGACCTAATTTCCAAATCCGGTCGTGATGGCGCCTTTCGTGAAAACAAGGCCAGCCAACTAACCGAAACTGTCTCTCTTTAACAATTATTAAACCTAAATGAATAGACTGATACAGCTTAACAACAACATTAGTAAGTGTTAACTACCCAACAACAACCCGACCGGGATGTCATAAGTTACGAGAATTTAAGGAAGTCCGAACACAATTACATGACCAACAATATACAAAATAAAAATTTGGAATCAAAAGACGTAGACCAGTACCGCCGAACGCTGGCGGTCACCTTGCTCAGCTACAATAATAGTACCTCCAATCAGCTAATAACCCGCTACCGAGTGAACAACACCTGCAACTGCACGTGAGGTGTAGGGAGTAAAGTCAGTACTCTAACTCAGTGAGTAATAAGAGTAAATAATAACATAGCAGCAACAAAACACGTATAACAGATCATCATGTTGTATAGAAACAGTGTAAAACTCCTTTAGAAAACAGGAAAACATGTGAAATCTTTGAAAATTATCTTGGTTCAGTTTAAACCTATTTTGAAAATAATCTTTTCAACAGTTGCAAAATAATCTCAATCACCTAGAGCCGCTATACACAGAACCTTGCCCCCTCGGGCCTTATTCTCGTTCATGGTCAGCCCTTGTTACCTGACAGCAGGGTGTTATTCTTGGTCAGTCATTGTTACTTGACCAAATGTATAATTCAGTGCCATTGTTACCACTGTCTAAACATTATCCTCTTTAGGAGTGATCAGATAATATCGTAACAACAGATAGATATCTCAGGAAATATCACAAACAACAAATATTGAACAAATGCATAAATGTAATGCAATGCATATGATGGTACATTCCAGTACCCACTGTGGCGTGCAGTTCGATCCATTTAACGTCGACGCCACTCACTGGGGGTGTGTACGGACTCGTGGGGGGCTCCTACTACCCAAGTGCAGTATCAAGCCATCTTGTAGCATCAATCAATTCCTGGTCAGTGATTGTTACCTGAGCGGTCAGTCATTGTTACATGACCAATTTACATCATCCAGTGTCATTGCTACCACTGTTTCAAGTCACATCATACAATATCGTTGTTACCGCTATTTTCAAATCACTGTTGCGGCATGCAGCCCGATCCGCGCTCAGTCCGGGAATCATCATATGCCCCTAGGGCATTTATAAAATAGTAGTTTTCAGCCCGAATTATCATTTAAAATATCACTTGAGTTTTCAAAACTTAGGAGTATGGTTGAGTTTGCAAAATAGTATTTAAAACCTAGGAATGAAACCAAATGATATGCAAAATATGCTAAAACAGTAATATCAATCCCCAAAGGATTCACATAGTTGGCACAAAGCACAAACATGGAAATCAACCCAAGTTACGATGATAACAAGTAGTTTCAATCAAATACACGGTAAAAATAAACAACCGGGACGGACCAAATCACAAACCCCAACGGTGCTCTACCCCACGCTTATATCCGGCATGCAAGTCACCTCAATACATCACTATGATGTGCAAATCCGATGTTTCAAACCCTCAAAATATCATTTACAAGTATTACTCACCTCAAACCAGCAAAATATCTAGCTCGCGATGCCTTTGCCCCTCAAATCGGCATCCACGCGCGTCGCATCTAACTAAAAAAAGAGCGAATACATCAAAATATGCTAAGGGAACAGTACCCAATCAAAAACAATCGAGAAATAGCAAAAATCCCGAAAGTAGCAAAACCCGAGCCCTGGGACCACTTCTCAAAAAATTACAAAACTCACATTTCCAGATTCCTCATCTCGCCACGAGTCTATACATATCAAATTTATCAAAATCGGAGTCCATTTGGCCCCTCAAATCCCTAGTTAACTCTCTAAGTTTCAAGCCCTAACCTCCATTTTTAACCTTTAATTCCTTGGGTGTTTAAGTGTTAATCCATGATTTTACACCATAATAACGTATTCTAAGTCCAAGAATCCATACCTGATGATAGCCCTCGAGACTCTCTTCAAAATCGCCCAAAACCCTCTTAGTCCGGAGTGGAAATGTTTTGTTCTTTCAAAAATTCGCGAAGATTAAATTAAATGCTTCTGCCCAGTCCTTTTCGCTTTTGCGACCTAAATACCGCTTCTGCGGCCCTTCAATCGCTTCTGCGGTTTTCCTTAAATCACCCAGAACCGCTTCTACGGTCCATTACCGCTTATGCGGACTTAAGTCCGCTTCTGCGAAAAATGCCAGAACCCCTAAAACCGCACATACGACCGTCCCTACCGCATCTGTGGAATCGCCTCTACAGTCCCTTTTTCGCAGATGCAGAAATACCAGATACCAACAACCTTAAAATATGCCAAAACTCCAAAACTTTCCGTTTAACCACCCGAACTCATCCTGAGGCCCCTAGGACCTCAACCAAAAACACATATGTGACCCAATACCTTACTCAAACTTGCTCGAACCGTCAAAACACTATAGTTAACATAAAAATCATCAAATTTCCTTAAATCAAAGCCTAAGTTCAACAAAAACTTCCAAAACTCGCATTCGATCAAAAACCCGGCCAAACGATGTCCAAATGACCTGAAATTTTGCACACATATCCAAAATCACCTAACGAAGTTGTAGCAACTCTCGGAACATCATTCTGAACCTCGGATCAAAATCTCACCTATCAACCGGATTTCACCAAAATACTAACTTCGCCAATTCAAGCCTAATTCTACACCGAACCTTCAAAAAAAATTCTGATCCTACTCCTAAGTTACAAATCACCTCCCCAAGCTAACCGAATCACCAAAAATCACATCCGAGCCCTATAACTCATAAGTCAATGCCCGATTGACTTTTCCAACTTAAGCCTTTCTTAAAGAGACTAAGTGTCTCATTTCTTATCAAAACCAATACGAATTAACTCTAACATACCACATAACAATAATGAAACATGAAGAAGCACAAAATGGGGGAAACAAAGTAGTAACACATAAGACGACAGGTTGGGTCATCACATCCTCCCCAACTTAAACCAACGCTCGTCCTCGAGCGTACACAAAGTTGTACTAGAAGCCAACCAATAGCTGAATGACCTTACCAAATATATACCCGGGGGTGATACCACGTCACCTGATCTCGTATAGGCCCAATAACACAACATAGTTGAAATTTCACAGTCCATCTAGACCATAAACCGTAGAACCACATTGCACTTTTCGAAGTCATACTCAAGATCAGAACCTCACGTTTATATTCAGAATAAACCTGAACCAGCTATAATAACACATACCTACAACCTCAGGGGGTACCATATGGTATACCACATAGTCCAAACACTCGAAACGATACACTCTACTCACAGCAGTTGCCCATAATAACCAATTACCGATAGAAAACCCTTTATTAGCTAAAGTCTTTTTCCAACACTTTCATATACTGCCAAAAACAATAGAAACACGCGATAAACCATAACCATTTCTCAGATCCACCATTCATGAAACCACTTCCCTCTGACTAATCTGTGAGGCCTGCCACCCTTAGCCCTCCTTCTCAACTAAGATAAGGCTTTCACAAATGCGGTTACTAGAAATGAGAACCAGTGTTTGTATTCGCAAGACCTGCGAACAAGGCAAGCACCAACAACCTGAAACTCAATCCCAATGGTCTGAAACACGTCTGAAACTCACCCGAGCCCTCGAGGCTCCACCTCAAATATGTACATCAATATAGAAATATCATACGATCATGTTTGCAAGCTCAAAACACCCAAATAACATTCGAAACCACGAATTGAACACTCAAACACATGATTTCCTGAAATCACAATCAATAGTAATAGTGGGCGGGTCTCATGAGATCTATGCCGGCCGTCGGAATCAAACGAAGGTCGCAACTCGGGATGACACAAAATTATGCACACAAGTTCCAAATGAACAACTTACCTATCCTAAGTTCGAAAAGCAAAATTCGAACCCCGTAGACATTAAATAAACCCATAGTCAAACCTAGGAAGAATATATCAACCCATAGTCAAACCTAGTTAATAAATATGACTGGAGCACCCGAAGCTGAGACACTCAGTCTAATGAAACCCTTATCAAGCAACTCATAGAGTTGTTCCTCCAAGTCCTTCAACCTCACTAGTGACATGCGATATAGTGGAATAGATATGGGTAAAGTTACCGGCACCAAGTTAATATGAAAATTAATATCCTATCAGCTTGCATTCACGGTAGGTCTGCTGGGAACCTGTCTGAAAATCCCTCACTACCAGAAGCGACTCAACGGTAGGAGTATAATGACTAACATCCTTGCAAAGGCTGAATATGCCAATCACTACTTCTCAACCATCAGTTGTTCCTTCAGAAAAAACACCACCCACTAGGAACATTACCCAGGGAACGTCCCCACACCAACTTTGGTAAACACAACATAGCTAGCTTCAAAGTCTTAGCCTAATAAGCAAAAATTGAGTGATATGGTTACAACCAATCTATGCCACCATATTAGGTAACAGAAGGGCAACACTAGTCTCATATCCCCCAACAGTTACTAAACAAGTATGATAAACCCAATCTACCATAGTAGAATTCCCAATGAGTGTAGACACAAAAACAGGAGTACTCAAAGAATCACGAGACATATCAAATATGAAGCAAAATAATATAACACGTATGAATAAGTGAATCCCATATTGAATAAAACTAATGCATCCCTATGATAGATTGGAACAATACTAGTAATAACAACATCAAATACAATGGCCTTAGTCCTACCAAGTAAAGAAAACTACGAGCCCGACCCTCCATATAGGATGTCCTTTACCCGTATGTCCTCCACCTCTAGCTGGCAGTGCAGGTGGGGTAGATACTAGAGTAGAAACAATATGCCTGGTAGCCTTCGGAGGTCTACCCCTTCAAACTCTAGGACAATCTCTCACCATGTTCTTAGTATCACTACAGTCGAAATATCTCTCTGTAGATGTCTCTATTAGTACTGAGTCTTCCACAGATGACTAGAATAGCCACTGTAGGAACCCCGTGCAGAAGGTGCATTGAATGATGATTGTATAATATGAGTACCCTGAGGTCCCTAACTAGTTAGACCACTACGAGTAAACAAATGTGCAGACTGAACTGGTTGACTTATAGAGCCTCTGCCTTAACGAGCTGAAACTGCAAAGCGGGAACCACTAAACCCTCTAAAATCTCGAGGCCTCTTGACCTTCCTACTCCTCTCTCCTAGCCGTGAATATGCTCCAACCTCCTTGAAATCTCCACAGCTAGATGGAATGGAGTCTCAATATCCAACTCTTGTGTTATCCCAAATATGAGGTCACATCCGAGTTCTTAATTAAATTTGTGGACTCTCTCTCTAATAGTGGAAACCAAAGCAGGTGTATGATGAGATAACTCAGTAAACCTCAGAGCAAACATGGACACAATCATTCTCCCCCTAGCACATCTACTCGAACTCAATGCACCAATTGAGGTTATATGGAATGAGCAACCTCAAGAAGATATATCGAACTGAGCACAAGTAAGTGGTGTTGCGCTACCTGTCCTACTCTCCTTATACGTCTTCCACCATCTATATGCTGACTTCGTCGGCTATAAAGTTATAAGGTGGATGCGTCTCAACTCAATTATGCGCATACTACACAAAATACGGTGATACTAATCTAGGAAACCCTATGTATCCTCAGAATCTCTGCCACTAAATGAGGAGCATGATACTTTAGAACCTCTATAACCTCTTCTATTCCTCATCTGGTGCAACTAGCTTTACCTATGGCTAAATCACAATCATATGATGCACCAGTATAACACTTGAAGCTTGATCAACATGATCTCGCTGCTCTAGAGTATGGGCGACTGGAGTCTGAGCTCCTCCCGACCTGTGAAGTATCTACTGCAATCTGAATCAACCTCACCTGAGCTAAAGTACCAAACATGCTCAGGAAATACGTTAAAGTCTCCTATATCCAAGAGTAGCAATAGGCGTCTCAGGTGCCTACTCCCTAATCGGGGCTACTAGTGGCTCCTCAGTCGCGGTCCTACCACAGTCTCTCGTTGTGGCGCGCGCTCCACCTCTATCGCTGTCTGGCCTCTTGTGACATCAGAACTGGGAGCAGCATCATCACTAACTGAAGCTCGCGTCCTCGCCATCTGTTAGAGGATATAAAGATAAATGCTCACACTCTGAGATCATAATAGTTCCGCATGATAAAGAGTGAAAGAGGTGAAGTTTCATAATAGTTTCGTAGCCTCTTGAATGTAAATACAGACATCTCCATAGTGATCCACAAGACTCTACTAAACTTGCTTATGACTCGTAGAACCTATGAACCTAGATCTCTTATACCAACTTGTCACGATCTAAAATCTCACCATAAGGGTCGTGATGAAATCTAGTTCCTAAAACTAGGTAACCCTATCATACGATGAGTTCAAACAAAATATAACAACTTAAATATTAAATAAAAAATAAAAAAAATGACATAACACAGCCAAAATGGGAATACAACAGTCAAAATCCAAAAATCCGGTAATACTGAGTCATAAGCTCCACAAGGGTTACATAACAAGTCCCAAATGTACATTACTGTTAGGACGACATTAATAGTAGCAAAAAATAGTAGAATAGGATTTCGAGTCCTAAGAGCGGAACAACATGTATCTCTTGAAGTCTCCAATAGCCTTGGCACAATACTCTACTAGCCAGCAGGATCTGAGTACCTAGATCTGCATAAAGAATTAACAAAAGCGTAATATGAGTATACTATAGTCGGCACCCAGTAAATATCAAGACTAACCTCGGTAAAATAGTGACGAGGCTCGTGTCATCACACTCACTAGTCAAATAACATGTGCAAGATGATAACTAAAACTAACAACAAAAAGCATAACAAAAAATATATCAAAAACCTCGAAGAGCAAGTTACATCAACTTCAACCAATAACTCAACAAAATACACGGTAGAAACATTTAAGATAACAAGTATATGACCAAACCATCAATCCCCTTCCAGATCATGAACAATAACAGGGAAATACACCGATGTATCATAATACATCATCAACAAGTCACCCTTAGCCGTTGCGTGAACCTCACAATGAAATATTTGCCTTTATATTTCTATACGAACACAAGTCCTATTTATCTCGCCGCATGTGCATCTCACCACTCTTATGCTCCACACAATAACAAAACCAACCAGCAAAACAAGTCCACATATGCCACAATATCACAAAAGCATCAATATCCCTAATTCACATCAAAATATAGCCCATGGCTCACAACAAGATACAATAACATGACAATAATAAATGAGTGCGGGAAAATATTCAAAAAAAAAATCCAATTCTAAGTATATTAATAATCTAAGGTCTAATCCAACTACAAACGTCCATGTACACACGTGTCACCTCGTGGCAAGTTTGTATTTGTGGGAGAAATTGGTTGGTAAATGATGATATAGATGCTTTTTTGTTTTTCACACATTTTTGTCAACTCCACCCATTTACCTCTTGTGTTTGTCAAAGAATCGTGTGCAAGGCATGGATAAGCACGAATGAGTGTGACCTGACCATTTGGCCTTCAGCTTTATTTATTCTTTTTGTTTGACCGTAAAAGAAAAATAAAAAGAGAAAGAGTTGTCTGAAACAATCATGTTTTCGACTACTGATTAGTAGTGATACAATCATGATTAAGTTGGTTTGACGTGAATGGATTCTTATCATACTAATGCTTATCGTACTAAATCAGTAATGTGGCTAAAGGAAAAGGAATCAAAGCTTGAAACTTTTACTGTTGGCTGAATGATGAATGTGCCCGTAATTAGTAAAAGTTCCCTTGTTCTTCAGAGTCTTCTGATAAATCATAGATTAATGACATTATAGACAGGTTGCATTGACGCAATAAAATCACGTCCAATATTACATCTCATTTACTTCTATTCCATTGTTAGTTTTCTTAAGTAGTGTGCTTTCTCGCGCTTCGCGCATTCATAAAAAAATCAAAAGTGAAAAAAATTAAATATAATTTTTTTTAGTGTTATTCAAAATAATATTTACTACTATCCCATTTCCAATTCATAAAATATCCAACAAAAACTTTTTGAGAAAAGGTTTTTGAAAGATATCTCATATTAAATGAAACAACTATTTAAATTAGTATTAGAATTTGATTAAGGAAAACAATAAGGAAGCTAATCTATCCTCTATTTCATTTCTTTTTTTTTTTTCGACTTCTCTTCACCTTGCTTCACGACAGTCTATATTGATCTCAACACATCACCAAATACTGTATTAAACTTGTATCTGGCTTCTTCTGCTAAATCAGCCAAATGCAGGTCATTTCTTTGGTGGTGAGCTCATTTTAGAGGATTCTCTTTTGGCAACATAATTTATTGAGAGTAGAAAAAATGATTTGAATAAGGTTTGGGAGTCTAAAGTTGTAACAGAATACTTAGGTTTGTGAATATTATTTTATAAAACATATTCAGATGAACTTGACAACTTCACTTCTTTAGGTCAAGTGGCCATTTTGATATTAATGTTCGAAGTACATCAATTTATGCTCTAGAATAAAAGCTTCTTTGTGTATTACATTTACATTCCCTTTTTAAAATTTTGAAGAAATTTCTATATTTCTTAATGAATCTTAAGCTTTTTTTCTTTCTTTGGAATAAAAGCTTCTTTTTGTAGTATTACATTTACTTTCCCTTTTAAATATTTTGAAGATAATTTCATCTATTTCTTAATGAATTTTAACCTGCTTTTCTTTTCGTTTTCTTGGAAAAAGACTATTCCTTCGGTAAAGTTGAACTAATATAATCCATATTTAGTTTTCTACTCATATTATGTGGTCACAAATCCTAATTACCAATAATAATTGCCAATCTCTCTTTGCAATGTGATATTAGGTCAGAGTTTAAAGTTATACTATCGATTTATAGCGAATGACACAATAACATTTACACTATCTAAAATGCAACTCCTATTGCAAACATATGAATAGGAGTCACATATAAAGTTTTTTCCTTTCTCTAATCATTAGTTAAGAGAAAAATGAGTTTAGTTTAAGAATTTTTTTTCTAAAGAAATGATAAAAGAAAGTAAATAGTTATTGTTATTACATATACCTAAGGAAAAGTATGTACTGGTATACGTCTAAGATATTACTATACAACAATCTTGTAAATACGAGTAAAAAGAAGAAATTGTTACCATTCTCAAAAGAGAGCACAAAGTGGGAAACAATCCAAACTCATCTAACATGTTGGAACTACATTTCAGTAAATTTATCTATTTTCTGGTAAAACTTATCTCACTACAACATTTGTATATACTGGTATAGTTCTTAATCTTACCAAATAACAAACAAATATTCTTTTACACACAAGTAAAATACATGAAAGACATCAAAGTATATTGGCTATTTATGTATTTCAAAATAGAGAAAATAAGATGTATAAATTATTTCAAAAAGAAACATAAGACAATTGGCATTAGAGCTTAAAATACCTTGACAAACTTGCTTTCACTTCAAAAAAACACATATCCATTAGAAATCAATTAGGGAGTGGCATGGGGATTGGAGCCATTGATAACCCCGTTCAGCAGCTTGATGATGAATGCAGGCCAATTGATTTACTTTTCACTTTCAAGGCACTCCATCAGAACTAAGTCCATATAGTTAGCAATGTGCCTTCTTTCCTGTCGGGGCAGTAGACACCTTTTCACTTTCAAGGCACTCCATCAGAACTAAGTCCATATAGTTAGCAATGTGCCTTCTTTCCTGTTGGGGCAGTAGACACTTGTTGACAAACACAAGGAGGACTTTGTGTTGTGTTGTGCCTTCCAGCCCTGAACATCTAGGGTATCAACCAAATGAACCATTCCAGGTTCCACCAAGTCTTTCAGCAGTCTTCCCTTCAAAATATTTCTTTTACTAAACTTGGCCACTTTGTCATGTTCACCATCAGACTCACTCTCTTCTTCACCACTCCATTCCTCATCTTCAGAAATTCTAACTTATTTGTTTTTTTACTGTAGACCTGGTCCTTTTGGCTAATGATGGTTCAGCAACCTTAAACAAAGATGAACACTTCTTGGAAGAAGTCTTTGTCTTTTGGGTTTTTGGGATTCTAAACCTCTGATGTTGTATGTTCCTTTTGACATACGTTTTCCATCTCCTCAACATGAAAAGCTCCAGAGGACTCTGCGATATTACCTTTTCCTTTATACATCCTCTTCTTTTTGCTTTCAGCCAAAGCCTTTTGTAATTCACTCTCACTCTATTTCACCCTACTTCTTGTGCCTCTTCCCTTTGGCAAGGTAATTTTAGTAGTTGTTGGGGAGGAAGTCTTTCTTTTCCTGGAAGGTTTTGCAGTGCTTGGGGCTTTTGGTGTTGGAGTTCTCCTTTTTTTTGGATCATAACTAACACCTACTTTCTTCAAAAGGTCTGTTAGGGTCTCCTCAATAGATGAACCATGTTCATCTGCCTGTGAACATAGATTAACCAACCCTACAGTAGCCTCCCCTGAACAACTTCCACCTGACTTCTTACCACTTTCTTCCAAAGTTGCATGTTCAACCCCACAGATAGCTGCAACCATCAATTAAGAAGTAGGTGAAGAACCAACCACTCTTTTCCCTTTCCCCCTCACATCACTACTTACACCCTTTCTCTCCTTTTTTAATTTTTATTTTTACCTCCTCTCCTTCCAAATTCAGGGAATTCCACATTCCTGACAGACCCAACCAAAATGAACATATTTTCTAAATTTTCAGCCAAAGCAGAATGTACCTCGGAAGGAGAGTTTTTAGCCTTCTTAGAGTCAGAAGACCTAGATCCTTTCCCCTCACCCGCAGATTTGAACGAGTCATCTGAGTTCTCAAAATCTTGGGCTTGGCTTGACTACAATTTCTCGTTCAATTTCTTTAACAGAGCACCAGCTTCCACTATTTTACGAGCAGGCATTTTTACTCGCCTTCTTCTAGGTTGAGGGGTTATGTTGGGTGGAGGAGGTGTAGAAGAATCAGAGGGAGTAGGTTGTAGAGGAGAGCTTGAGTTATCTTGAGGGTTAGACATTATAACTGATTTCTTGACAGAGTTTATGTGTTAGGCTTTTGGAAGAGAGAACAATTAAGAGTGAAATCAATTTTTCACGGTTTAAGTAGTGAGGTTTTCAGAGGTTAATGATAAGTATTTAAAGAAGAGACATATTTAATGACTAACGATAGCTTTTAGCATTCAATTATAGTCTAATCAACCTAAAATTTCAGGTGGAATGAACGGTTAAGCTTCCCTAGATTTTAGGCATTTTATATGGTGAGAACTCTAGTAGAGACGGAACTGGTTCAAAAAATAAATGGATAGGATTTTCTTAACATAGGTACGACACTGCTCATGATTTAAATATTTATATTTATAATTGTGCAGAGTATAAAAAACATACCTCATTTTTTAGATGACCAATATTAATGAACCAGGTTCTTCATTTAGAATTCTCTTGATCATACCTCAATTTACCATAATAGAGAAAATTTTGTTAGAGATCAGTGAGTCATATCAATACATGTCATAGGAGTATACTATTTACAGTATAAAACTGAGTAAAAATTAATCTAGATATTTACACAAGTTTCAGATTTTCTAGCCAAAAAAAAATTCAATTGCTTTTTAATTTTTTTTCATTGTGCATTCTGAGCTGGTCCGATTAGGCGATTTTAATCATCCCTAATTCTAACATGTTCCTTTTAAAACTTTCTCTGCTCAGTGCTTTAGTAAAGATGTCAGCAATTTGTTTATCAGTAGTACAGAATTTTATAGTAATCAATCCTTTCTCATAGTTTTCCTACTTATAGTGATTTAATTATTAAATGCAGGTGGTTAATAGGGAAGGCGATGTAGAAGGGGAGATCTTAATGAAGCACAACTTCTATGAAAAAATATGGTAGCACACAAGATGGTCAAAGGAGCTCTAAAGTATCATAGTTATAATAAAACTCTTTATTTTATATCACCACCTACCTTTGCAATGGATGTGAATTGTAAGGATCATGAAGGTTGTAACTATTTTAGGTCGTGTAGTATGAACGCAACATCTCTAGGAAATGACAATGTCCTATATGGCATTGCACAACTCTGTACTAATGGCACATTTATAGGTCTTGTACCCTAGTAGTTCCTACTATTTTTATTAATATTGATATAAGTATTTTTTCCCTAAAAAAAATCTTTTCTCATAGTTGTCCTTAAGAACTGATGCCTAGCATCTATGTGCTTAGTCCTCTTATAATAAACTGGGTTCTTGGTCATACTAATAGTACTAGTGTTATCACAAAATATAGGGATGCAACCAATTTCAATGCCAAAATCCATCAGATGCTTGCTTGATCTACAGCTGTTGAGCACAAAAAGAGGCAGCAGCAACATACTTAGCTTCAGCAGTGGATAAGGCCACCAAATTTTGCTTTTTTAGTAGCCCATGATACCAGACATGAACCAAGAAAATGAGATATACCTGAGATACTTTTCCTATCCATAAGGAAACCGGCATAGTAAGCATCAACATATCCTACTAGATTAAAGTTACTACCTTTAGGGTACCAAAGAAAAAGATCAATAGTGCCTTTTAAATATCTCAGTATCCTCTTGACAGCAGTCAAGTGGAATTTCATAGGATTTGCCTGAAAAGGAGCACAAAGATCTACACTGAAAATCGTGTTAGGTCCGCTAGCAGTAAGATACAACAGCGAGACAATCATACCCTTATACAACTTCTGATCAACAGATGAACCAGGTTCATCTATGTCTAATTTAGTAGTTGTTACAATGGGTGTGTCTATTTCTTTTGATTCATCTATTTTAAACTTCTTAATCAACTCTTTTGCATATTTCTGTTGATGGATCATCGTTCTATTTGGGTTTTATTTGATCTGTAAGCCTAAGAAAAAGTTATGCTCACCTATCATACTTATTTCAAATTCACTCCCCATTAATTTTGAAAATTCCTTACTCAATTTTTCAGTGGTTGCCCAAAAAATTATGTCATCAACGTATATTTGTACTACTAGTAGATCCTTACATTTTTCCCTCAAGAAAAAAGTGCTCTCAATCTTACCTCTTTTGTATCCACGTTCAAGCAGGAATTTAGATAGACGTTCATACCATGATGTAGGAGCCTATTTTAGTCCATATAGGGGCTTGTCCAATTTGTATACATGATCCGGACACTCCTTACTTTGAAACCCTAGAGGTTGTTTCACAAAGACTTCTTCCTTTAAGTTGCCATTTAGGAAAGCAATCTTCACATCCATTTGATGAAGGGTAAATTCCATATGTGCTGCAAAGGCTATGAGGAGTCTTATTGCCTCCAGTCTTACAACATGAGCAAAAGTCTCATCATAATCTATACCCTCCTCTTGGTTATAGTCGTGGACCACCAGACTTGCCTTGTTACTTGTAACTTTTCCATCTTCATGAAGTTTGTTTCTGAAGACCCATTTAGTGCTAATTACTTATCTGTCCTTGGGTCTTGTGACAAGATGCCACACTTGGCTTCTTTCAAACTGATTAAGTTCCTCTTGCATTGCATTCATCCAATTTGAATCCTACAAAGCTTTAGCAACATTTTTAGGTTCAATAAAAGATAAGAATGCATCAAAGAACACAAATTCTTTAATTGAGATCTAGTTTTAACTTTAGAAGTTGGATCAGTAAGTATGTTCTCAACGGGATGAGAACTTTGATACTTGTAAGGTTTCACAACCAACTGATTTCTGTTTGGAGTTTCTCCCATATTTTGTTGCTGAGGAATAGGCTCATGGACAGGTTCCATTTGGGAGTTAGATTCATTTCTTCTTTGTTCAGTTCCCCATCTCAGGTTGTCCCGGATGGAAGAACCTGTTGCATCATCTGTTCCTTATTTTGGTGTATCTTCAGCTTGAGCTCTAACTTCATTCAATTTTTTTATCAGCCCAATAACTTCATCTAATGTTTTTGTCTCTCTGAAATAATGTTAGTTTCATTAAAAACTACATGTACACCTTCTTCTACACGCAATTCTTTTATTGCACACTTTATAAGCTTTGCTATGTGAAGAATATCCAAGAATACTCCCTTGTCACTTTTGGGATCTGACTTACCCAGTGAGTCCTTTCCATTATTGTGCACAAAGCACTTGCATCCAAATGCCCTAAGATGGGATATATTTGATTTTCACCCTTTAAGTAACTTATAGGGAGTCTTCTCTACAATAGGTCTAGTCATGCCCCTATTAATGATGCAACAAACATTATATACAGCCTTTGCCCAGAAGCTATGGGATAGTTTACTAAAAAGAAACATATCCCTAATCATATCTTCAAGAGTCATATTCTTTATTTCAGCTACTCTATTTTATTGAGGAGTTCTAGGTGCATAGAAATTATGATCTATATCATGCTTATCACAATATTCAGCAAACCTAACATTTTCAAATTCAGTTCCATGATCAGACCTAATTGATGCAAGTAGGTTACCTAGTTGCTTCTGAGTTTTTCTAACAAAGGCAGTAAATATGTCAAATGATTCATCCTTAGATGTTAAAAACAACACCCAAGTAAACCCATAATAGTCATCAACAAGTACCATAACATATTTCTTACCATCTCTGCTTAATGTTCTCATTGGACCACAGAGATCCATCGTCCTAGTCATGCTTACAATTTTCTTGCGTTTAAAAGAAGATCTTACCTGCTTCTCCCCTTGCACAAGCCTCACAAACTTTGTCTTCCTTGAACTTGATATTTGGTAACCCTATCACCAGGTCCTTGGAGACTAATTTGTTGATTTGATTAGACTTGCATGACCATGTCTTTTGTGCCACATGAGAGAATCATTGTCCAACACACTCAAGCAAGTGAGTTCATTTTCTGAAAGAGTGGACAAATCAACAATGTAAATATTGTTAACTCTTTTTCCCTGCAAAACAATCTTGTTAGTGGTAAGATTAATCACAAAAATATTTAGTAGAAGCTACCAGGTTACCTCTGTTACACAGTTGTGATACATAAATTAGGCTATATTTCAAGCCATCTATCAAGTAGACATTCTCAATGGAATGTGAGGCTGTCTTACTTACCTTCCCAACCCGAATGATCTCACTTTTCTTTCCATTTCCAAAAGAGACATTACCTCCTTTTAGGTCCTCAAGTAAAAGGAACTTGTTCTTACTTCCAGTCATATGCTTTGAGAATCCACTATCAATGTGCCATATTTGGATACTTCCCTTAACTTGGACCTGCAAAATGAAATTAGGGGTTAGTCTTAGGAATCCAAACTACTATGGATCCATTTCTATAGGCAAAAGGGTGAATTAAATTCCTTTTGGCCCATCCAGACAGCCTATTTTTCTCTTGAACAAAGGTTTTATTCTTTTGACTGCTTTTTCTTTTGCATTACATTCACTTTTGTAATGACCAGTCTTGGCACGCTTCAGGATTGTACGCTTGAATCACATATAAATTTCTTGCAAAATTACCGTGCTATTTTGCTCTCAATTCACATTTAACTTCTGCTTTTGTGCATTACCTATAAAAGAGAACAACACTAGTATTTAAGATGTTTGTAATTAGAGATTTACTATGATACAGATGCTACTCTTCCATGGTGGAAGATTTCTAATTGATCTCATACTCTAACTCTATCAATTTCCTAAATTGTGTTCTCTTTGTGTAAGGGGTCTTTCTCCTAATCCAATATGCAACCTTTACAAATGATCAGTACTTCTGATAAGTTAGGTTTATCTCTTTCATGTGCATCTCACATGTTTGGGTTTGATCACAATCATGCTTCACAAGATGGACCTGGTACATGTCTGAGTTTTTTGTTAGTCTTCAAAACTTCACCTTGGCCCAAGTAAATGTGAGTTTTTAAGACTGACAAAGGAACTCAGACATGGACCGGGTCCATCCTAGTGAAGCACGTCAACTCAAGCATGTGAGAGGCATGTGAAGGAGATAAACCTAACTTAGCATAAATGATATCTCCCGATCTTGATAAAAAATATTGCATATTGGATAAGGAGAAAGAATCCTTACACAAAGAGAACGCGGCTTAAGAGAGGGAT